>JACGCM010001998.1:600000-901023 GCA_014058105.1 Kingdonia uniflora
AGTTGCATCGCAGGTAGCCATCTCTCACAGTTTATATTTTACTATGAGTTTATCAAAGGTCGATACAACTACCTCTTATACACACGACTCACTAAATCTACTATCAGACAATACAAATTTATCTACAACATTACCTTTACACTCTATTTACTATATTTCAGGTGATATAACACCAGTAATTTATTTTTATATCAATACTAACAGCCCCTCAATCACAAAATTTAGTCAACACATCATTATGTGAACTTTGCCCACATTTTAAAGGTTGCAGATCAATCAGTTTTGGTGCCCTCGCAATAATAATTTGTCTTTCGTCATCAAATTTGTTCTTAGTAAGAAGGCCAATTTTTGACATAATACATTCCAGATATTCAGTCCGCACTAGCTACATTTCACACTTTACACCATTTACGATCATGCTGTCATGAATCATATCTCTTTCTTTTTCAAGTCTCTTAAACTCGAACACAAAAAAGCTAAGTATAATGGCATGTTTTCCAAAAGGATAATATTTGCCAATACTTTTCATAAGGATGGTGCAGTAATAAGCTAAAACAAATAAGATTTTACGTGAAAACTCAGTAAAGGTTAAGAAAAACCACGACCTCGAGGAGGATTTTGACGTAAAATCCAATGGGCTGCTAGTTTATTACAGATTGCGATGTGATAGTAAAGCAAGGATGAATAAGTAGTAAAGTTGCAGATCTTAATAATCTATTATATGCCTGTATTTATAGTAGATACAGGCAGTTTACGAAAAGAAGAAATAGTCTCCTATTTCTGGGGTAGTGGGCGAACTTGGCGGATCTTTAACAGCACTTTCTTGACCATGTGCAATGACTACTTTTAGTAGGTCGAGGACTTGTGGTTGTAGACGTGGTGTCTTCTCTAGCGCTAAACTGTCTTCGACTATGTTATGCTGGCTTACCATTGTTGAATATGAGAAATATGCTACTACAATCGCCCCATTATTGACAGAAGTACTTGTGGTTATGTCGAGAATAAACTGGAATCTGAAGAGGTTGCCAAATATTAAAAAGTCTTCATATTGTCATTTCCAAGGTCAAAATCAAGTGAATTTGCTCATGTTTTTCCCGAGGAGTATTTAATGCAAAATATTGGATTGTGCAACTAGAAACGAGGTTATAAATAGGCTGGTTAAAGAAGGCTTCTGTGGTGGTGGATTTGGGAAAGATGTCACCCCAGGTGTGGCATAGCAAGTGGCCTGAGGGTATAGACAGTGATTGTGATGAATATCCAGAGGTAAAGTTTGGTGCTATTGTTGGGAGAATTGAGGGTGGTGGAGTTAGAGAGTATTTTCACGTGGGGTATCAGTTGGAGCTTGTATCAGTTGTTATAGAAGTTATTGAAATTCATCAGATTTTGGGAAAATGGGCTACTACTCATATTAAAGATGATGATGTGAAGGCTGGTTGGGCGTCTTGGGATCTTGTCGATCTAAAGAATCTTCTTATAATTTTTTGCTGCCGTTCTTCTGCAGAGGCAGCTCTATTTAGAAGTTCCCTGACCTGAGATTCATTAAGTTTCTTAGGATATTGTTGCTCTTTTAGCCAGAGGCAATGTCAAATTCTTGTGAAAAGAGGCACATAGCAATTATGCCTCAAGTCGAATAATAGATTGAAATGTAGCTGGATGTAATATAATCGAAGGAGTGAATTGTTGAATGTGAAATATAATAGATAGTTTATGAATAACAATTGTTCATTTTGATTGTGTCTTTAGCTTTGTAATCTCGAAATAATAAATAAGTAATCGAAGTATGTTGATGTCGAGGTGGATTGTGCTGACTGTATATGACTCTCAATTATAATAGACCTCGAAGTTCCAATAAAAAAATAAATGTTGGAATGGTTTGACTTGGACTTGGCTGTACTATAAGTACCTCTTGTACTGATAAAAATTAAGATTTGTGCTTGGAGAAATGGGGAAGACTAGGGAGCATGTACAGAATAAATAGTTCAGTTGCGTTCAAGTTAAGTATTGGGAAATTTATAGGCGTTACTTCAGAAATTGGAATGCTAATAGTCACATGGAAACTCCAATTGAACCTAATTATGAAGGGATGAGTGATGCAGAGGCGAAGGATGCGGAAGAGGAGTTTGAGTTTCATTGCCAACTTGAATTTTAGATTCTTCTAGAATGTGTTAGTTATATGTACACTCATGCTAAAACTATGGTTAGGAAGGAGAATGTTGTTGAGATTAGGAATATTTGAGGGCTGAGTTGGCGAAGGATAAAGATGGGGCGTTGGCATTGCTAAGAACAAATTTTGAGAAGGATGTGCGTGAGTAGGTCAACGATGCTCAAAGGTCAATGAAATTGGAGCATGGGAAGATTTTAGAAGAGGTGAGGGCTCAGTTGATACAGGATAATTTAGAAACTTGCAAGAAGGTAAGGGCTAACTATGTAGGTCATTACAAGGCGATGGAGTAGAGGAACGATCATTACAAAGGGTTGGTCAGTGCAAGGGGCTTGGTTTTCAAGGATTCAAATCCGGAAGACTATGTTTCAAAAGCTCCTGAAGTTCCTAGTGGGACAGAAGTTGGTGATGATTTTGTGACTATGAATTTCGATGATTTGCGTCTTGAGGAAATACAGGAAATGCTTGCTCCTGAGATTTTATCGAAGGTTAATGATGTAGTGTCTCCACCCAGAGTTTAAATACATTTTTGTAAAACAGTATTTTATTTTGAGGGATGATGTAAAAATGGTCGATGGGACCGTAACAATGTTTAACTAAGTGTTTTTGAATGCCAATGTACTTGCTTTTTAATAAAGTTATTTGAAAATATTGGATGCATATTTGCTGTTAAATTCATGTTAAGGGTTGATATTCGATAAGATTTAGATTATGAAATGTGATTGTGGATAGTAGCAGATAAGTAATAAATGCAAGTTTACGTGATGAGGAAATGATGGCTATGGAAGGGCAAGTAACGGGAATGAATACTAGGCGTAAATTCTCAATGGGGTATCTGGGTTTGGATTTGAAATGAACAAAACATGACATGTTTTGTTCGATAAGTAATGAATGCAAACAAGAATATCCTGTTAATTGGATAGTGTTTGCAAATATTTGAATATTAGTTTTGACATATACTTTTTAAGTATAAATCGAGACTAAGAATGATAGTAAAGATGATTGTTAGTTTTGATACATACTTATCAAGTATGGATCGAGACTAGGTAAAGATAGTAAAGATGAGTGTAGTGTTGATGCATACTTATCAAGTATGGATCGAGACTATATAAAGATAGTAAAGATGATTGTAGTGCTGATGCATAATTATCAAGTATGGATCGAGACTAAGTAAAGATAGTAAAGATGATTGTAGTGTTGATGCATACTTATCAAGTATGGATCGAGACTAAGTAAAGATAGTTAAGATGAAAGGAATAGTAAAGTAAAGACTATTTCATTTGAATCGATGAAAGCTGTTACAGTTGTCATCTATAAAACATTTTTAGTTAGGTTGTATTCCATAGATATTCCAGCTGGATTTCATCTTCTATCACCAGCCAGTAAGTCTCATTATCTATTTTGAGTACTATCTTGAATCCGTTGAAGGACAAGGTCTCCGATACCCAACTTTTGTTTTTGGAATTTTTTATTGTAAGCTTTTTTAGTGTGTCATGGTACTGTTTCAAGTCGCAATATATTTGTCTCGGGTGTCTTCAGTCCAGTTGAGGTTGCAGAGGAGACCGAGTTCATTGTCTTCATTTGTGATTTTTCTTCGACTACTTGGTAGATCGAGGTCGGAAGTTATAACTGCTTCAGTACCGAAGGCCATCATGAATGAAGTACAGCCTGTGGATGTTCAAGGAGTTGTCTGGTATGCCCATAAAATACTAAGTAATTTATCGACCCATCTGCATTTCTTTTTATCGAGGTACTTGCGTAGTCCTGATTTGATACTTTTGTTGATGGCATCATAAAGCTTTATGATGCCATCATAAAGCTCATATCGAGACTGGAATATTCGATAACCTCAATTTCCAAAATTATATTTTCACTATCTTCGAGAATTGTAGCAATGTATGCCAACGCGTCAGTGTGGCAATTTTTGGCTCCAGGGAGGTAAGAGATTGTTGCTGACTTGAATTTGCTCATTTTTGCATTGACTAAGGCTATATAGTCAACCATCTTGGTGAATGTCTTGAATGTCTTGTTATAATGATTGGTGATGAGTAAAGAATCAACATAGACAGCTATTTCTTCTGCCCTAAGGGTTATAGCAAGATCTAGTCCATCAAAGATAGCTTTATATTTTGTTTCATTGTTGGTAGCATAGAATTTGAGTTTAATAGCTTTTTCGATGTGATGATTAGATGATGTAATGAGAACGATGTTGATTCCTAATCCTCACGGTCCAGCAGATCTATCAGTTAAGAGTCTCTACCCAGTGCTTCAAAATAAGGTATCTGACCCTGCAATTGAGTCGTCAACCAATACTTCTTCGAGTTCATCCCAATCAAGGACTTTGACTGGAAAATCTGCCAAGAAATCAGATACGACTTGACCTTTGATCAATATTTCAGGCTCGAATGAGATGTCATATTCTTCGAGGAATACTGATCATTGTTGAACTCTTCGAGATTTTTCTTTTTTAGAGAGTGTAAGTCTGAGAAGATATAGTAATGATTTTGATTAGATGAGCTTGGAAATAAGGTTGAAGTTTCTGAGTGTTGTAGACCAAGGCAAGTAGTTGTTTCTCGATTGTAGTATATCTTTTCTTAGTAGGCATGAGAGTCTTACTGATGAAGTAGATTGGTTTTTCTACACCGTCGTCTTCTCAAATAAGGACCGTGCTAATGGAATCATCGGTTGTGGATAAGTACATTGTCAGTGTTTCACCATCAACTAGAGTACCCATGATAGGGTCTCCCAAGTATCGTTTAAGATCTTGGAAAGCTAATTTACAGGTAGGAGTCCAAACAATTTCCTTGGTTTGTTTTTTGGACAGTGGAGTTGAATTTCCATGAAGAAGGAAGTAAAGAAGTTTGCATCGATCATAGATTTTAAAATGAACCAGCGAAGAGCAGCAATCTTACCAGCAAATTTATGTACATCTTTCTTAGTTGGAGGAAATGGCATTGTGATTAGTGCTTTAATTTATGTTAGATCAATTATGATTCCCCTTTTACTAACCAGATGTCCAAGAAATTTACCGGATGTAACACCGAATTAGCATTTTTCAGGGTTGAGTTTTATCCGGTAGGTGCAAAGAATATAGAATATGGTTTAGAGGTTGTTGCAGTGATCTCCAAGCTTCAAGATTTTGCATATCATATCATCGATGTAACTCCAAAGTATCGAGAAGCCCTATCTGGATTTCTGGATCTGGATCGAGAAATTCATCCTCGTTCTTCTCTTGGCTGATTTTCTCTCTGCGTCGCCCTGGATCGATGATCACTTTAAATATGTAGAGGTGACGTTTGACGGCCAGTGAGTCAATCTTGAGTTTTCCATAAATTTTCCATCTCTTTCTGATGTATCTGACTTTGCTGGTCCAAAGCTTTTCTTCTTTCGTCTCTTTCCACTTGAAAGGTCGAAGCGTGAATGCATTGATCTTTCAGCCTCTAGACTCGTTCGAATTCCATTTGTATCTGTAATTCGATCACTACACCATGCAAATCAACGGTTTCTGGTATTGGGTTGATTTTATGATTCCTCAGCGTACTGGAATGGCTTCGGAGATTTATGTTTATCATCGGATTATTTTTAGATCAGAGGTGATAAAAAAATATGGCTTTCCCACAGACGGTGCCAATTGTAATAGCGTATTTTCCAGATGAATAATCTTCGCCAATACTTTTCGTAAGGATGGTACAATAATAAGCTCAAATAAATAAGATTTTACGCAAAAACTTAGTAAAGGCTTAGAAAAACCACGACCTCGAGGGGGATTTTGATGTAAAATCCAATAGGTTGCTAGTTTATTACAGATTATGGTGTAATAGTAAAGCAAGGATGAATGAGTAGTAATGTTGCGAATCTGAATAATTTATTTTCTCCCTGTATTTATAGTAGATATAGGTAGTTTACAAAAAGAAGAAACAGTCTCCTATTTCTGGGGTAGTAGAAGAACTTTGTGGATCTCTAACGGCTCATTCATAACCATGTACAACGGCTACTTTTAGTAGGTCGGGGACTTGTGGCTATAGACGTGGCATCTTCTCAAGCATTGAGCTATCTTTGACTATGTTATACTGGCTTACCTTTGTCGAATATGGGAAATGTGCTACTACAGTAAGCACTGCTGCCATTTCTTTGTCATGCACCTTACCTATGTTATGCATGGCGAGCTCTGCAATCTTTCCCCTCGCCTCATTTAGTAAACTTTCCAAATTTTTACATCGAGCCACCACCAGTAACTTTTCCTCAATAGAAGTTTTATTATGTACTTCCATCACCGACATAAATTCATCCATTTCTCCCAACATAGCTAATGATTCTTCCATAATAAACTGATCATGGCACCTCTGATCAACCTCTATCTTAAGATCCCATTGAGCTATCACAAGATCCGCCCCCAATTTATCATTTGAACTAGTTAACTCCTCCACTAACGTTCGATACTCTATAAGGTTTAATTCCAACACTTGAGTTACGTTCTCTAAGTTCCCTATCCTAGCCCAATAAGTTTTCACCAACTAATTTTATTTCCTGTTCACTTCCTCCAAATCCTTTTCTTTCTTTTTAGCAACATTCCACATTCCTTCAAACACTCTGGCTTGCTCATTTGACTTCCTAATATACACTCGTAAACTGACTACTTCTGCCTCTAACGTGTTAATCAGAACTTAAGAACATTTCACACCATCCTCTTCTTTCATTAAAATTGCCAACAACTCTGTCAGCTTAGCTTAAACAGGTATTAATTCCCCCTCTTGCTTAGTTACTCGTTCCAAGATATTACTTATGTGACAATGAGCTTTTTCAATGTTCACCTATTTTTTCTTCACAACCTCATTTAACTCTTCCATTTTCTCTTGGGCACTTGCTAGTTTCGCGTCCTTTTTACAATTTGCTCGGACAATTGACTTATCATGCCTTGCCCCTCGATCATCCTTAACTCTATTTTAACATTTAACTCTGCATCATTTTTCAATGCTTCACGATGCCAGTTCAGATCAGTGTTCAATTTTTTGTTCAAAATACACAGTGCTTCACACTGACTTTGAACCTCATTCAATTCGACTAGCGTCAACAGTTTAAATTTGTATACAAAACAGTTCGACACAAAATAGTTTACATATTATCACAGTTTACAATTTCACTCACACATATTATGTACGATTGATCTTACTAATAGAATACTTGTGTACGATCGATTTACATATCTATTTTTCCATCACAAACATAACAAATTTATTTGTCATCAAAATAATATATAGATATCTAATGCATATGTAAGTTTTTAAATAGCACAGATAATTTACTTTCATTCCCTCGAACTACGAGAAGGCAACCCCCTATATCCCGATCGTCTTGACCTATCTACTTGCACATCTAAAGGTATAACAAAGGTCACCACCTCCTACTGGCACTACTTTTATCGTGACCGAGGTATCAGGCTCTCAACCTCCTCCTCATCCTCCTTTGACAAATTTGTGCCAGTCTAGGAGCTGGTTTCTTAACACCTTTTTCCTCCTCATCTCTCATAAACCATATATTTTCAGCATTTTCATTCTCTACAACAAAGTCTTTCCCACAATCCATAACATACTTCCTAAATTCGTTCTCTATCCTTGCCAACTCCCCTCCATAAAACTCAATCACACTCTCTATATGATGTTCCTGATCCGTTTGAGTTTCAACCTTTTCTCGCATCGGATATAAATACTCATTCAATTGCATATGCGATCTATGCAGACTCTTACGCGTCTCCTTCTATAATACACCCAACGCTTTCAATTCCCCTTCTACCTTCTTTCTAATAGTTACTTATTTTGTCAACAGATTTGCAGTTCTTAACTTTGATTCAACATGTTTTGCAACTTGCTTAACTTACCCTCTAACTTGGCTTGCACCTCTCTCTACTATTTTCTTATTTTGAAAAACAAAATCCTCATTGCTCCTCCATTCTACATAAAGCCAAGAGCATCAGGTATGGGACCTATGTCACCCCATATAATAGACATACCAGCTCGAACTTAATATTTTTTTGCCTCTATACTATGACGATTACGTACCTCTTGAGCTAAAAAAAACTCAAACTAGATTAGGTACTACACCTCTTTCCTTTACATAAGCCTCTTTTAAACCTCGCTCACTATCTACTTCGCTCTCAAAATATAGTGTCAGAGTTAACAACAACCTCTAACACCTAGCTTTATCCCTTGTGTCAGTAAAAAAAATCAAGTTTTTAGCTTTTCGTACTAGCGTACCTCTATCCTCCTCTTTTCTCAAAACCTCATCCCTCTCTATATTTATTTATGCATATCTGTACTGTAGATCATATAATTCTTTAAAAAAATTCTCCGAATTAGATTTAAGCTACCTTCTCTCATATTAAATTTTATTTAATACATGTTGAATACGAGTCACGGAGTCCCTCACTCTACTCAACGATCTCTCAATTGTGGTAACAATGTTTCTCAACCGTTGTTTCTCCTATACAAATTACAAATTTTCTGTTATCAAACAAACTTTATTTTGCTCAATAAGAAGAAATTTTATAAAACACACCAATCAAAAGCAATTACAAAAGGGGTGGATGATAACAAGCAACCCACACTCCCAAATTACAACCCTCATTACACAAATCTAAATACTCACACATAGGTATTTTAATCTTCTTCATGAATTGGGGTTTCCCATAAATTGATTATGTAATGCCTTCGAGTAGCATTGTTCCTCTGTTTGCAAGTATGTCAGCGCTAAAGTTTGCTTCCCTCCATGTACTTGTAATTCTGATTTTCTTCATCTTTTTCTTTGATTCAATCCAAACATTTTCAAGGTTCCAAGGGATCAAGTTGTTGTTTAACGCCTTGACAACGCCTGAAGAATCGAATTCTAACCATGCAATTTCCCATCCATTGGATGCCGCACAAGCCAGCCCATGAACAAGTATCGTACATTCTGCCATATAGCAAGTCACATTGCTAACTCCCATCGTCGTTGTCCGGAGAATCGCCCCCCGACTATTTCTGATTATAAAGCCAGCACCTCCCTTACCTGGGTTGCCCTTAAACGCCCCATCCGTGTTTATTTTAGCCTCCCCCTCCTCAGGTAGATTCCAAAAACAAGATCGAACATTAGTATCCTATCTTGGATGGCATGGTACTCTGAGACAATGAATAATGCTTAAATCATTTTGAGTATTATTCATAACAGCTTTAGAAAGATAGGTAGTTTCCTGAATTCTGGATAGCCACTTGGTTGTTTCCTTTTCGAACTTCATAGTAACCTCTTCATATAACCAATCATTTCTCGCTTGCCATATGAGGTTTGATCCTCCCCATATAGCCCTGAGCCAGAGGTCTTTAACATTCAAACAAGGCACAATAAACTTATGTTTATCAATCTTTACAGTTTCAAACTACACAGAAAACAGTCCTATCAAAGTTAAAACATAACAAAATAGTTCGAACAGGATACCACAATGATATTAAATATTCTTGCCAATCTTTACCTCAGATGGTGGCTCCACTTCAGTGCCAGCAGCTGGAACTTGCTCAGTTTGAGAGGGGGTACATTCATTGGAGCAACGATATCTTCAACCAGTTCATCTTCCACATCCGAAGAAAAAACAATCTCATGGAACCTACCCTCAAGGATAAGAGTGATATCGACCTCGGTTAACCCAAAGTGAGGATAGGATTGGATCAGATTATTTCTACCAACCCTCACCATCGCCAAAGCATTTTCCAGGGTTTCTTCGTGTTCTGACATTTCCACACACCGTTCCTCAGCAGCCTTCATTACTTCTACCTTGTTCTCTCTTTCTTTCTTGAGCTCCTCCTCGAGCTCCATCAACTGAGCTATCTGAGCATTGAACTTCTGTGTAAACTCTAAATACTTTTGGTTTTTCTTCTCAATAAAATTCGTAGCCCCTTTCACCAGCATCGAGAGCTGCCAATACAATACATAGAATCAGTAATAGACATATCAGCCATACTACAACAAACAAGGAATATTAATACATACTTGCACTGTTTTCTCTTGAAATATGACTTCAAACTTCCTCAGATAAGACCCAGCCATGTTAAAATATATGTGTCCTACTTCCCTCAACTTGGCCACAGCTTAACCCCGAGTTTGGGCACTACCTTCGATCTTATGTTGTTTCCTATTTCGAGACGTCTTTTCTATCTCTTGAGGAATAACCTCACTCACTGTCTGCTGCTCCACCGCATCCTAAACAGACAGTTTGTAACCATTTTTCCCTTGGGCTGCCTCCACGACAAAATGAGAAGATTCTTGCAATATTCTTTTTGCCCTACGGAGCTTCCGCGAACCGCTCGAACTCCTTGGTAGAAGCGGTGGGATACCAGCCAAACCCCTAGAGGACAAAGGTTCTCTTGTTCACAACCTTCTCAGTACCCTTTTGACCAGCCATAGCTCGATTTTTCGTGAGCTCGTTGTACTTTAAGAGCTCTTGAGTCCAATCTTTTATTCCTACGAATATTCAACTCTCCAAGCACTTGCTTCAATTCGACCTACTAAAGGGCTACGCAGTCAAATAAGCTCATTTTATCCAAAATGGCTTTGGGTTTATAATCTGACAGAAAAAATCAAGGAAATGATTAGAAGCTCAAAGAAAAACTGATATTCGGTTAAGTTAGCAGGCGTTACTTAATCAGATTAAAATATTTATGTTCCAGGTCAGGCGCCGATTCATCTGGAACCTGCATACAATTTCTCATTTACCCATACAAGATGTTCACTCCACGGTCTACCAGCAGATTCAAAGTTAAAAAACTTCGGCCTAAACGAGTCATTAAGCAGGTTACCACTACTACGAGCTTTCACATACTTTATTCTGCAATAATTCAATATGTCAGCTGTAACGAACTTCCTAGTAGTCCCATTCTCTCTCTACCTCTTATTCAAAACTTCGCATACCCTCATCGTCTCATAAGCATTCCCATTTAATTTGGCAAGGCACCACTGTAGTGCATTCATAACCCCTTTTTGAAAATAAGTCAAGGGTATCCTAAAACTGTATACCACCTAGTTCAGAACACAGAAACTCATCACTCGGGTTTACCATACCCGACCCATTATAGTACGTAATCTTTATATCTTCTCCAATTCCTTTCTTCCTTTTCCCCAAATCCAGATTGGGCACTTGATAATGCATATTTTCCCCTTTCTCTTGTACAAAGGTTCTAAACCATAGGCCTTGCACCGTTACATAATCCCCCCCCCCCCCTTCCTTGTTAACTTCTTTTTAAATTTCATATATTATTTCCCTACATCTACTCCTTTTGGATATGTATAAAATATCTCATCATCCGCCCCTATTTTATCATCCCGTTCTACTACATTAATCACTTCAATGGGCATTTCAGTCACTACACCCACAGTAACTTTCCTACCATCTACAGTCTCCTCTATGCCTCTACAATCGTCCTCTCTACCTGACGAAGATGCTTTCTCTGAACTGGATGACACTACAAATTTACTACTAGGTTTTAGATTTTTAGAATGCATACTAGACCTACAGGTACAAACAATTTTTATTATTTCCTCTATATCTATGGTCACATAATATTTTACACATACAGCAAATAAAAACCCCACCCTACTTAGTCAAATTATAAAAAAATCAAAACTTTCCTTAGCAACAGACACTCATATTCAACTTTCCCTCTTCTTCTACAAAAATAGTTACCATACATAGAACTTCTGTAAATATTTGCAAAGACCAAAAAATAATCCTTTTTTAGTCCCTATATTCTAAAAATTTCATATCCCTAATCAGTAACATACAAAGGCGATCGATATAATAAACAAAATACAAATTATTACTCTCTTCAAAATACAACAGAGAATCAAAATTTTACCAACCTGTACTAGAATATCCACAATCTTCTACTCTGCCCACAATTTTTACTGAGGATGAATGATTATGTTGTTTCTCTAACAAATTTGTTTCACCAGATGAAGCTTTTACTATGGGATTACACTCAGAACTCAAGCATCTTCTCTCTCTAGAAACATTGGTTACACCATTTTTTATCTCTCTATAGCTATAGATAATTTATGAGGGAGAGAGAGGTGAGTTTTTATATTTTCCCTTGATTTTTGAAATGACGACTCTTTCAAACACGCGTCAATCACCCCTACCGCCTCTATAGGCACATCATTTCGCCCCACAACATCATCATTACTTCTGTGATAACGTATTCTATTATCACATTTGTCTCTCCCTTCAGCCATTAAACAATTATGTCCCTCCTTCCTAAGACAATCTACATGATCCATCACCTTGCTTTTACACTCAATCAAGATCGTACCACACCATACGTTGTTCCTATAAATAACAAATATTCAAATTTAAAATTATCTGCACAGGTGTTAGAATCAGACAACTATAATCTATAGTATCTGCCATATAAGTGGTTAAACAAACACATTAATCCTACTTTTCAGTTCACAAATTCAATTTGCACTATCCTACATTCAACAGATAACAAACACAGAACACTGCAAATAGATTACTTATTCATTTTGAGCTACCAAAGTTTGAGCTTACATTCACATATAGTTACATTTAAAGCAGCTCGGGTGATTCAATTCACCACATAGAATTATCTCTCCTCCTGCTGCCTTCTCGTCCTCTTTAGCCAATTTATCTCGTGCGATCTCTCGAATAGCACCCTCTCGTATAGTTGCATCCAAAAGTAAGTCATGGAATACATCACACCATAAATAACGATCATACTCTGCATGCCTAACTTCGTCATTTAAACCATCCAACTGCAACGGTCACTCTGGCAACATAGCATTATAAGGCAATAAACAAAAGTGCCGCTCACAGAGTTCGGCTACCTTGATGTTTAGCATACCTTCCGCCACATGACTAGAACGCTGAGAACGTGTCCTCACCATGATAACTTCTCCTCAACCAAAAGCAAGCTTTTACTGCAGAAGAATACAATGCACAGCACCAAAGGATCAAGATCTTATATAGCCAACATGGAGATCTTTTTGTACACCACCAATATCGTCTATCAATCAGATATTAAGGGAAGATATATTCTACGGGACCAAATTTTTAGCAACAAGGATATCAACAGATTTTGGGGAATATTTTTGACAACTATTATTTTCCATCCTAAGAAGTATATCCTCAGAGGATATTAATCATCACATGCTTCACACAGATGACGCATCCGTAAAGATAGAGCTCGTACGAAATATTTAAGTCCGTCCAGAAGTAGCTCCAACCAAGAAACTATAGGACAAATCCTTTACCCAACTACATCACAGCATTTTCAAACTAGTTTGAAACAACTTCTCCAAAGGACATCGTCAAATCATAAAATCTTGAAATACGGAGAAAGCATCTTCTATCACCAACAAAGGATACTTATCACATGCCCGCAGTATACTTTGACTCCTACAAAATCAAAAGGACCCAATTCATTGAAACTCTAATGACCTAGTCAATAGAAGCACGGATATTGACAATGACAACTGTGTTGCATGCCATTGCACAATTTCAAGATGGCAGATTAAAAATTCTACAAACAGTTCCCATAATACAGTCTTGAGTAATTCCAAGATGAGAGATAGGAAACCCTACAAACAGTTTGACAAAACATTCCCATATTTACCTCATGCAGTTCAACAACTCATAAATATACCAATCACATCACAAGCATTATAATCATCCTGGCCTGTTATTTGAGGTTATTTTCCCAAAACGGCCCCATTACATTTCGACCATCTCTATTTCGAACTCGCTTCCACAGCCTCTCAATTGTTTCACAAACGACAACATCTCTCCGCAACTCAATTTTTTGTGTCAGCACATCACTTCTGCAACAGAGTGATGTCTTACAGCTCGCTTCAATCAAAATGCTTTCAGTTCGATACAAGTCAATGTTACACTTAAAACATTTTTACGCAGGATAAGTCGTGCATTAAATAAAATTACATTTTCCAACATATTTTTTACCTCCAGAATCCCTTTATGTTATTTCCATTTTTCCTCACACTTTGATCCATCAACAGTTTGAGTTACCATTCTTATTTGTAAGTTTGCTTTATCAAACAGGGAATTATATCAGTATGTTAAACATATATTTTTAGTTCAAATTGCAATACAAAATTGGCACAAAACAATAAATTTTCATTAGCTCGAATATTTCTTGCAGAATTCCTGAAACTTTTCTACAGAGTACATTATATCATTTTACAGCCTAAAGCACTTTTTCTAAAAAAAAGAAAAACGTTTGTAACAGAGCCTGAAGACGAAGACTAGAAGCATGCTTCCAATCTCCGTCTCCCTTCTTCCTCCAAAATCCCCACCACCCCGGAGTGGCAGAGAAAGATGAATGATTCAATTTTTATAGAATCCACTCATCAATAGGATACCGGCAAGACTTCCTCGGACGTACACCAGCCACTTCATCCACCGCTGTAACCGCCTCATTTGCCAGAAGACGCAGACTATCCCTACGCCCCTGCCCCGACGTTACCATACAGTAAAAATGCACCAGTTGGTAGTAATCGTCATCTGCCTCCTCCACCTCTTCATACGTCATGTCATGGTAGGTAGAACACACAGGAATGGGAGTAGGAAGGTCAAGGGATTGGGTCTCAAAGTATCAAAATCGTAGCTTTTGCACCTTGGCTAGAACCCAAGCCTCGTACAATTGGCATCTGGTGGTCACCATCTTGTTACATAAACAGTCAAAAAGAGAATAGTTGCAGAAGATATAGAATAAAAGAAGTACTTGACGAATAAACAACTGCCATTACAAGCCACAGTAGTATTTATACCAAATCCTCCATTAATGTTGTGCTCCAAATTCCTAATATCATAATGAATTCCAACACATCAATCTTGACCAAAGCTATTGGTTTTAGGGAACCCCATAATCACAACAGATATGCATGAAGAAACATTGGAAATGATCCCCAGGTATTGAATATAGTATTAATGAGGCTTCTCAACCAACACCACTCACCCATTATGTTTTTTGTATTCTTGGCTGAGAGGGGGCAGTTGTAGTGGCCTATTCCAGATCTCAAACTTAAGCCTCATCTTCGACCATCATACATTTACTTAACCTCATCAACATACGATTACATAGCATACTATGGAATAACTACAAAGAAGAGTTTACTTCTCATTCTCAAACTCTATATCAACAGCTCGATTCAACAAGCACTTTGTCATTAATGAAGCCGTTTCAAAATAGAAGGATCAGACCATTACGCAATTAGTTCAAAGACTCATCAAATCCATATTATAACGTTCATCATTAAGAATAGTAATGGTCGTCAAACAATCATATTATAAGACCTATAAATAGGACCAACGAACTACAGATTAAGGACACGAAATTCAAAACAGATAATTCTACCCAAAAACTCTACACATAACTATCCAGAGTGATCTTTATAATAGCTAGCCATCATCAATAATATTTCTTTCTAAAATCCTCAAAAGAGGTCGTGGTTTTTAACCTATTCAAAGGTTTTTCACGCTAAATCTCGTGTTAGCAATTGCTTGACAACGCTCTAATTATCTTTGGTGTGAGAGATTAAGTTTGATATACGAAATTAGGTTCTTACAGTAAATATCCTTTAATTTCTTTTTAATAAACAGTAAAAAACTAATGAAGACGTGTCAATGCCTACTTACTTCTGATTCCTTGCTTTGCTTGCTTTCAAGATATTTTCAGTCGAGCAGGTTTAGTGTGCATGATGTTCTTCGTTTAAACCTTTACTCATGGATGTTATTCCTCCCTTTAGGGGTGGATTTAGAGGGAGGGGGGGGGGGGGCGGTCGCCCCCCCCAAGAATTTTGTTAAAAAAATGCCTATATAGGTATATACAAAAAAATTAAAAAAAAAAAATGTACATTTTTCTTTCTTCTAATGACATCAAGGAAAGTTAGCTCAAGTGGTAAATAGTAGAGTTTCTACCTTAAGAGCCTTAAGGTTCAATTCTTAATGTCATCAAAATAAGAACCTTATTTTGATATTTTTTCCCACCTAAAGTTGACCATGCCATTGCCGCAAAAAGCGTAAAAAAAATTAACGAGAGGAAAGGTGAATCTGGATAACTTTTTAGTCAAATATAATGTTATATTTGATTGATTTTTAAGCTTAAAACACCGTTAAATGCCCAAAAAAAATTAAGCTTAAAACCCCTGATATCCTAATATAATTCATCGCACTACCTTCGCCCCCCCCCCCCCCCCCCCCCCCCCCCACAAAATGAAATCCTGGCTCCGCCCTGCCTCCCTTTGCAATTTTTTGTTAATTTTTGATAGTTTTAGCATTCATGCATGAATGATAGATCTCAAGTGCATGAACGAAAAAAATAATTCATTTTTTCTTACTATAATATGTTGTCAACCCTTTTACTTCGTAATTTTCAAAATACAGGTAGATGTTGCTATTATGGAGGCTGGTTTAGGAGACAAGTTTGATGCAACAAATGTGGTATGTATTATTGTTGCTTTTTTCTAGCAAACTCATTTTGATTTTCAAAATGAGTAAAGTTGACGATCCCTAAAACAATAATTGGTTGTCTATAATGTTTCACGCACCACTCATATAAATGGTTTATTACCTAGGCACAACACCTATTGTGTGCGGAATATCTTCTCTTGGATTTGACCACATGGAAATTCTAGGTTAGTGATATCTTTCTTTAGATATCAGTTATGTACTTGTTTTGGGTCTTGATTCCTGTAAAATTTTGTAGTACACATGATTAATATATCCTCGATTTTTCAGTAAGTTGTAAAAAATACGATGAAGTGTTTAATTTAAAAAGGGCTCTGATCCCGATAATATACTAATCGTAAAAAATTATCTATACACTTAAGAGAATAACTCATCAGCCATTTCTCGATCTCAGCCGTTCGTTACCCATCTCTCGTGGGTCGAGGATTATTTAGGCCGCTCGGATCTATCGTATTCTATAAAATTAAGTCCCAGCCGTCGGATCTCACCGTAAATTTCAGACTTAGTTCAAACTTGAAAACTGCCAAATTATCTGCCGATTTAGCCTATATTTTCAGTCAACCAACATTAGTTTTAGCTTTAAAGCCAAATCATATGGCAAACTTCAGTCTTTTCATCTTCTTCTGTGCTTCACAACGATTCTAGATCGGCTGCGTAGTCTGGTCAGCACTGATCGAGTCTCTCTGATCTTCGACTACTCTCTCTAATCTCTACTCGTCCATGGCGAGGAGGTAACTATTGATTCATCCTTGATTTCAATTTCAATTTTTTAGTATCTATTTTGTTAGTTGCCTTGCCCTAGAAATTTGATTTGATTCAAGGGTTTTGTTTGTGTGATTTGATTGGAGTCTAGGGTTTCTGTGTGAATTGGATTGGATTAGGTGTTGTTATGGGAATTGGGTTTTGATTTAATTGGGTGATTGTATTATTGGGTTGTTTATGGTGAGATTTGATTTTGCATTCATGGTGATTCGGGGTTTGTGATGGTGAGATTTGATTAAAGTTTCTGAATCATAGATCGATCTGCCTTTCAGAATAAGGAAGACCTGCTGCTGCTAATACTGAGGTGTCTGAAGAAGAATTCGAATCTATTGATTGATGGATTGGGGATCTCAGAAATCCCTCATCGTACTGCTTCTCCTGGTAATTAATTATTTGCCTCTCTGATATCATCAAAATTATACCACTCACTGTTGTTGATTTGATTGTTTTTCAGTTGTTGTTGCTGCCTATATCACATGGAAAATCATCTGTGTTTTCCTTATTCAACCTTAGAGATAAAAGCCGATTTTGGTCCGAGTCTGTCATACGCACCAATGGTATGGTATTCCTTACCTCTTCATCTGTGTTACCATACTACTCTAATATATTGCCATTTTCTAGATTTCCATGATTTGGACTCTGCCAAAGGCTCTGTATATATATATATACATTTACTATCATAAACCAAATCTTTTTTTCATAATCAGGAAATATTGCAAGTTATATGAAGCTTTCAGAAGTAGATTCTATGTACCTTCTAGTCCCTGTAAATTTCATTTTCATAGGTTTTGAAGGAAAGGGGAACCAGGGTAACAAAGATATTCATTTTCTATTATTATTTCACTATCCTAATGTTATTTGCTTACAATTTGTTTTTTCTTGTAGAATTCAAGCTTGGTTCTCAAGAGCTGGAGCGCTGGTTTACAAAAATTGATCATATCTTTGAACATACTCGAATTCCACATATTGGAGAAACTCTCAGTCCTTTTTACAAAGTTGCCATAGATAAAGCACATCGTCATCATCTTCATATCGTCAGTCCCATAAATTACAAGTACCTCTTTCTTACTTTCCCTTTGTATGACGAATCAGGATGTAATGCTTTGTTTCTTGACTGTTAGAATTGTTAATCACGTGTGCAGCTTTTCTGTTCATGCTGTACAAACGGGAGAAATGGTTACTTCTGTGTTTCAGCATGCCATTAAGGTGTTATCTCGCAGGGAAAATATATCTGATACCAGGTAAAGTAAGAATAGTCCACCTTAGAAAATATATTTGCTCTATTTGAAGTGCCAGTTTTGCAACTTGATCACACGCTTTACTGATTTCTTAGCTTAAGATAATTCCTTTCAGGGATGATGAAAATGTTCTTTGGCAAATGTTGATATGATGGAGGTGCTTTGCACAAGTCTTGTTGAGTATCTAGAAATTGAGGATGCGTATAATATACTTATATTAAATCCCAATCATGACATAAAAAGGCAAAAATATGGCTATCGGTAAGTCCTTGTAACCTCTACACTTTCTCTCATTCTATTTAATATCTTGAGCATTGAAATGTCTAAGAATAAATCCCCTCAGATTCAATCACAAGTAAACTGTAGCTCAGTTTTTTCAATTTAGAATTGGTTATTGTATGGTCAATTGGCCACAAGGTCGAGTCTAAGTTCCTACGTAATTATTTCACAATTTTTTTTCCTACTGTTTTTCCTTCTTTTTTTTGCAAAATAGATCCGTTCATATCTTAGATTCGCCGTAAATACCCTTACAAAAAGCATTAGTTTAGGTATGTTCTTGGTGCTCTTTATGCTCATAATTATGTTTATGGTATTGGCTTTGTTCTTACGCCTTTCAACAAGGCGAATGCTTTCTAGGATGATAAAAGTTTGAACTCTTAAGCGTTAACGCTCGCCTATTTTCTTACTAATGCAAGCTATTTGATAATGGTTACTTTTGCCTCTAATTTCCCTAGTAACCTTTCTACGTGATTGCAGGAGCGGTCTATCTGAGTCCGAAATAAGTTTCCTTACGGAGGTAATTTTCAAACTTATGTTGCTTTGTTTTAAATCTTTGGGCATGATTTTTTTTTCTTTTGGCTCAATCATTCGTGAACTTTGTTTTACAAAATAAGAGCTTGCAAACAAAAATTCTTCAATCTGGAAGTGTTAAGGAAAAGGCTTTCGGTTGGTTATAGTTTTTTTTGTTTCTTCTCTTGTCTAAGAATTCATTTGGTTATGCATGGTTCGTGAATGACGGCTGCTCTAAAATCTTTTACGGTATATTATTTTCAGCTCTTGATAAGATCAAAAGACCTTTGTATGAAAAGCATCCAATGACAAAGTTTACCTGGACCTTATCTGAAAATACTGATACATTAAGTAATTCTTCTCTTCTCTAAATTTATGATAAATATGTTTCTTATGTATTGATTCGTCCCTCACACACAAAAATGATTATTTACCCAGTTCGCTTGATAAATAACTCCTACTGCGAGGGATATTGTGATTCAATATCTTCTTACTAGTCTTAAATGCTCTTTTGTGCACCTTATGCTGCCAGGTGGAATGGTCAAACATCTGCCTAGATACCCTGAATAATGTTGAGAAGTTGTATCAAGGGAAGGAAACAGCTGATATTTTGCATAGCAAAATTGTTCAGGTACTAAACAGCTCTTAAACAAGTGTGTACTTTAGTAGGTATATATGATGGCTTTTATACCCTCATTCCTTTAGGTTTGGCATTCTTTTCTTTTATCTTGTATCTTTTTTTCTTTATTGTAATTAAAGTTCTTTTTTGCCTCAGAAAAACGTATTGAGACACTTCATAATAATATCCTTCTGTGAAACTATTGAGCTTTGATTGAGTTTATGTTTATGGGTAATTAGGCTTATGCTTTTAGTATGTACTTTTTGGGTTTTCTTTCATTCCTGATCCATAGTAGAATAACAATCGTTTAATGAAATTACAATTTGTTGAATGATCTTTAATGTTCATTTACAGGGGAGGACATCACTTAGTTTTAGGCGAGGTCGTTTGTGAGCGTTTCAATCATTGCACCGCTCTCTGCTTCGACGAACAAAAGCTCAGGTACTGAAGGTTCTTAACTTCATCTCTTAGGTTTTGTCTCCAAATTATTTTGTTCTTGTAATCACTATTGGTATCTTTGTGTATAGTTGGTGGGACGAATTAGGACTAATTTGCGGACAGGCTTTCATTACCAAATTTTCCCCGTATTCAAGATTTAATTTCATTTATGAGTACATTTTCTTCAAGTCATTGATTTATGTCTATGTCGAAGAAAATTGTTGTTGCTTTCATGATCAAAAGCGCAATTCTACAATGTGTTAGTGATGTGGGAGTAACTCTTTGTGGGTTTGGGTCTTTCTTTGGGGTTGTATTTTATGAAAAGAAGAGGTCTAGAAATGGGAGTGTAAGGTGTTTTAGTTCTGCGTAACTTCTTTGGGAGTTGGTTTTCTTATTTGTTGTTTTTATGAGAATCAGGGTTGTGTAAGATGATTTGGAACTGCATGATGTCTTTGGGGGTTTGGTTTCTAAGTTCTATGGATCTTTGGGCATACTATATGTACATATGGGGTGTGGATTACCTAAAGGAATAACTCATCAACCATTCCTAAGCCAGATAATTGACGAGTTACTATAAGGAAAAAAATCATATACCTTTATGTATATATTTTATCATGCTATTACAAAAACAGGGTATAAAACTTCTAAATGTCGATATGGTGCAAATACCACTTTTCTTTTGGACGGTTTATATGGCAACAAATACATATATACCAATCTACTACGTTGTATATATATGCTATTTAAAGCCTAAATACTCTATCATGATAAGAATATTACAATTTAATCTTCTAACAATTTTGAGTTTGGATTTTTTATTCTGAGTAGGTTCGTTGAAGATCTTGAAAGCAATCCTGATCATGTTCATAGCAATGAAACCTTAGAGCATTTCGTCAAGTCACACGGCTATTCTGAACTATTTCAGAAAGCTTATCTTGTGAGATATTGCACTTTTTGTTCTTTCAGATACTTAAACACTCATTCATACTTTAAAAAACTGTACCTGTTAATTACTAATTAATAGTCTTGATATAACTGTAGCTTCCACTCTGTGCTTTGATATGGTCATGTCCTTCAGAAGATGTACTCAGCTTTTCAGCTTTATCTATACTTTCGTTTTTCTGAAACCATCAGCTACTGCAGGTATATATATATCTTTTTGCTACCCCTTCACGCATATACGAAACATCTACGGAAATTTGTTTCCATTAGGGCTAATTAAGCATCAAATGTTAATGTCATATTTCTTGGAGATGATCTGAAACAACAACAACAACAACAACAACAACACAAAATAAGAATTAGAAGATGATGGAATCGAACGAGTAAAAGTGGGAGAGGAGAGGGTTTAGAGAGAGAGGAGTTCAGGGAGATGTTTACTATAATGTTATTGCTTTATATATGTCAATGTGTTCCTGAGATATTTGATCTTTGTTATGTGAGGTTTTTGGGTATTTTGGTTCAAATGGTATATCCTCTGCAAGTTTGCAACTGATATATATGTGAAGACAATAGTGAAGTTGGTAGTTTTACATATATCATTTAAGAAGCTAAGAAGATCAAAATATTTGAGGCCTTGGTGATGTGAGTGAAGAAGATCAAAGTAGAACCTGGGGGATTGAAGAATATTGTGAAGGCTGGTAAGGGAACTCTTTTTAAAGTACAATTTAAATCTAAAGGTGTGATATATTTATTTTCTGAAGACATATATCTTCATTTTTGAATTTTAATCTTTGAAGCATTTGATGTTGCAAAGCCCCGTGATTTTTAATACAGAACACTCTGGAATATGCACAAGAAACTAAAGAAGAACAACTTGTTGGTGATCAATGGAAGCGGAACAACTCCTAGAGTAAGATTTTATCAAGGTACAAGCTTCTTCTTAACTTATATTCCTTTTGGATAAGCCAAACATGATCTTGACCCTATTCCAGGATATGTAAACTATTCTCTTAACTTGATATTAATGACCAAAACGATTCATAGAATTCAAAGATAATTACTGCGGTGGATTTACTTTAACAAAATTATCTCATGTTCAAATTTGGGGTGGTGATAATTAGGGAGATAGTAGTTGCCTTCTTGATGTTATAGTTTGATTCATTTTGATAGTAGATTATAACTTTATTTCATTGTAGTGTTCATGACCAGATGAACTCTTCTATCACAAATAAATACGTTGCTTACTCTAGTGCTTTTCTTAAAACAAATTGGTTTCAAAATGTTCTTTCAGGTTACTGAATCTGTGACTAGCAACTAGAATTCTGATGGCAAGTTGTTTCTGGTATGGTGCACATGAAGTGGAGGGATGATTTGGTACATTTCTGGTTGTTATTTTGCATAAGCTTCTAGAGTTATGGTATCCAATATTCCCATGCATATCTTGACATTTTAGATATCTAATTGCTACTTATGAGAATGTGAAGTATTAGTTGGTAAGTGAGTTGTGCGGGTCTTGTCCGAAAAGCAGTCTACTGGTTTTTAGCTTGGCGGATTCTTATATACTTGTTCTTTAACAAGCATGCCCCATTTTTCTTTGTAACTGATCGTCGTTATTGCCCTTCTGCTTGCTTGCTAAGTGTAAATTGTAAAAGATCTGTCTTTTCCCTTTTTCTTTCTTTACTTATCATTTAATTAATGGTCGTTGTTTGAAAGAAAAAGTACCCCCTTTTACTGTTATCCCAAATGTATTTCGTAGCAGCTCAAGAGCTTTTTATATTTATACATAGGTGTCATATCACCGTCTAGTACAGTTTTGTATCTATTTATATGTTTGCATCATCTTGTGGTTACTTTTGATATCAGTGCTATAGCAGAGTCAAATCTGGAAGCATAGTTGTTGACCGTTGGTTGAAGAGAATTTGGACACATGCGGAATTATTACAAACATTTCTTGGTACACTTCTCTTATTAACCATTGCATATTAAACTTTTCTTCCTGATCCTAAAATTTAGTTTTCCTAATGCCAAAGATTTGACAATTATGTTATGTATTATTTGATGCACAAGATTTGTGATTTTGTCCTACCAATGGCATTGGGAATGGCTACTGGAACATGGTTCAAATGTGTGCTTTATATAAGTCTGAATGGAATCAAACAGACACATCATATATGTAGCGAGTACGACTTTGTAATTTTTAATGTTGGTATTTGAGTTGTAGAGTTGATATTTTCGTGGCAAATTAGTTTGGCTTAAGTGGAGTTATTATCTCTTTATAGGCTCAAAAATGGCAGTTGACGCAAGGAAATTATGCTGTAACGTAATTTTTGGTACGTGCACCTCTATTCTTAACCATCGAATTTCAGTTACAAAATTTTGTATGTGGAGTGTCTCATAATAGTGGAAAGTGTTAGAATATGATTATTTATCTCTTTAAAATCTAATATTTTATTAGTTTAATAGTGGATAGCATGCATTCTTAACCATCTAGTTCAATTATGCAATATTCATATGATTATTTAGACATTTGGTAAATAAGCAATTTTTGCGTGATTATTAATGCAGAATTGTTACGTGCATCTATGTCATAAATGATTTTAAGGAATTCTATAACACGCTGTTATAACATGTGCATTGAGCCATTAGTCCATAAAGATATTTAAAGGGCGTGTGAACATATGAAGAAAAGAGATTGGGTTTGTATTCATGTGTATTTATGAGGTTTCTTTCCTCACAACTCAATCACTAGAGTGATAATTTCTCCAGCCACAATCAGTTCCGTAGTGAACATTGTTTTATAGGGAACATGCTCCTCAATAAGCATAGACTGATCAATGGAAATCATCAAGTTCTTCCCTAGATTTGTTCACATTAGTCCATAAAGATATATAAAGGGTGTGTGAACATCTACAGAAAAGAGATTGGGTTTGTATTCATGTGTTTATATTAGGTTTCTTCCCTCACAGCTCAATCGCTAGAGTGATAACTTCTCCCGTCACAATCAGTTATGTAGTGAACATTGTTTATAGGGAATATGCTCCTCAATAACTGTGTTCTTTGCATAAGGAAACCTTTTTATGAAGTATAATACTCCATGCTAAATAGATCTTGGGCAGAGGGTGTTTCTATAGTAGATATTAAATGCAAGACCAAAAGGAAGTACTGTTCGCAGTTCATACTATAGAATTTCTCTTCTTACATCGTCTTAACCCTCATATGTGAGCTTTAGGTAAATCAAGTTCAGTTGTCTTCTCTTTTCACGGACATGAATATTAGTTTCAGTTTAGCTTTATTATCTTCTATATATATATATGTATAGTACATGCATTTTTTATGATTTGATTTCTTGTTCTGTTGTTAGAACGGTGATGCTGAAGAAGGGAAGACAATAAGGGGACAATATGAAGGACCTGATCAAGATTTGGCAGACATGCTCGAAAGGGATGTCTTGGAGACGAGTCTCGGAATTAGATGGGATGATGTCGCTGGCCTAACGGAAGCAAAACGACTTTTAGAAGAAATTGTCGTCCTTCCTTTGTGGATGCCCAATATTTTCAGGTATCTCTAACCATATTGGTATTCGAGCCTCAAATCTTTTAAAACTTAATTCCTGAGTATGAAAAGAGCCTCAAATCATTTTTCAATGTCTCTTCTGCTACTTTAGCTTCAAAATGGCGTGGGGAAGTGAGCGTATGGTTCGATACTTATTTGACCTGGCAAGAGCTTATGCGCCTAACACTATTTTCATTGATGAGATAGATTATCTTTGTAATTCTAGGGGGTATGACATTTATTTTGCTAACTTTTCTTTTAGTAAAGAATCAAATTTGCATTTTCATTTTTAGTTACGGACCAATGAAAATCCTTATCTTTGGTGCGGATGCTACTCACCCACAGCCAGGGGAAGATTCAAGTCCTTCCATAGCAGCAGTAAGTATAGGTTTTTTCGTGTTTTCTACTTTGAAATTTTGTGATGTGTATTGATTAACTGAAAATTGAGCTATTTTATAGGTAGTAGCATCCTTGGATTGGCCTGAGGTTACTAAGTACCGAGCTCTGGTGGCTACACAAGCCCATCGTCAAGAGATCATTTAATATCTTCAAAAATGACAATGTAAGATACTAATGAAATTTTTATACTAATTTATATTCTCTAGAATTCCTATCAACTTGTGTTTTTTTGTTGGTTATCAGACAGCACTTATGATATCTCGACACTCATTTAATTTTTCTCTATAATCCTCTGATCTTGTGTGTTTTTTTCTTGGTTATCCAGACGCCACTTAAAGAGATTTTACAGGGCGAATGGGCATCAGAAGCCCTCACGGATCATATTCTACAGGAATTTCTTTTTAACGATCTTATAAGTTTGAATGTATTATTTCTTTTTGATGTTTTTCAGTTTCTGCGAACTAACTTTATGTATTTTCCAGAGATGGTGTAAGCGAGGGTCAATTCAGTCAGGTCCTGCTTTATGAGGTGGATGCCATCTACAAGGCAAATTTCGTCATTTTGGCCTTTGTGCTTTTTTCTTCTATTTGTATGCGTTTAATGACAGTTTGCTCTCTCTCTATCAATCTCTCCAGGCTTGTCATTCTATAGAGCCGAATTATCTTCCTCGTCTGACATTTATTGTCGTACAAAAGAGGCATCATACACGTCTTTTTACTATTGATCGTAACTCCGATGGAAAAAGTGGGAACATTATGCCAGATTGAATTTTTTAAATCACCTTTTGGTTATATGTTTTGATTTCCTGCTACATGTATTAGTGTCTTTCTTTTCTAAATATAATTGTAATGCTCCTTTGATGATACAGGAACTGTTGTTGATACAATGATCTGTCACCCCACGGAGTTTGATTTGTATCTCTGCAGTCATACCGGCATCCATGCAGTCATACCGGCATCCAGGTAAATCTTAATTTTTTCTCTTAAGATGTCCATCAGTACACTATGTTCAAAGTTCTCTATGTATTTTTTGTTTTACTCATTAGACAATTATCTTACCAAATTTCTTACAAGTTGTTTCCTCTTCATCTAGATGTTCCCCTTCATATTTCCCCCCTCAAAATTCTCTCGAATTTTTTCTAGATTTTCACTCTAGATTTAATCACTAGAAATTTCTATATCACTCTCGATTTCTTATCTTTAGTGGAGTGCAGGATGAATACTGACCTTAGTGGAGTGACGAATGCATGTATAGTTGGGTGTCCATGACACCCCCCTATATGAAAGTATTCTTACCTAGCAAAAATAATAAAGTGTATTGTAGACATAGGTTCCCCCCCTATATGAAAGTATTCTTACCTAGCAAAAATAATAAAGTGTATTGTAGACATAGGTTACAATAGCTAATAATAAAGTGTATTGTAGGCATAGGTTACAATAGCTAATATTTTATGACTCGGTTAACCAGGACTAGGGCGTTCCTCTTTCAGTATCTCTTGTTATAATTAACTGCCTGGGGTATAATGCCCAGGAATGACGCTTAAGTAATTAAAGTGGTAAGATTTAACATAAAGAGAAGATATCATGACAAGAGGCAAGAAAATGATCTACTCCACTAGTTCTGTTCCAGAAACGATATTTTGAAACAATTGTATCCACAACTTTTCAAATGCTCCGTTAACTTCGCCTTATTCAAGGGATCATATAAAGTTAAGCGCAACATTTGCGAGTTAAAGGGTAAGTAAAACAAGTGTGCTTCTCTTGGGTCCTTCATGACAAACTGATTGTTTCCTTCCATCAGTTTCATAAACCATCCTTCTGAAACATAAATTCCCTTTAGCGGTGGCTGATGAAAGACGGGCTTTTCTCCTTCTTCATAGATATATACCTTGAGCATGTGTTCCATTAATTCATAGCTCCTACAAATGCGACCAGAACGATGGCTGATGAAAGACGGGCTTTTCTCCTTCTTCATAGATATATACCTTGAGCATGTGTTCCATTAATTCATAGCTCCTACAAATGCGACCAGAACGATGTTTTAAAAAAAAAATTACAAGTCTTTTAAGTCATCTTCAATGATGACTCAACTTTCCAATCCCAAGGAATAATATGAAGGATAAAGATGAAAAAAATCAGACCACCAACATGATATGTACAAATTGAAGAAGACAGTTTTTTGCAATCAAATATGACTTTCGTCAATTTTTGCTCTATTTTTTAATAATGAAAAGGCTTCATTAATCAAACAACACATTCAAAGTCACATGAGAAGCCAAGCAAAAACAAACTCGCACTAGGGGTAAGAGCAAATAAAAGCAAAAGCAAGGATAAGAAATTCCCAAAGAAAATATCAGTATACATTAGGACCTCGTTAATACTCATCTAGATCAACTTGTGAGAACAACAAGTACCAAGTTAAGGTTCAGCGAGAAAATGGAGATACAGTATACTTATATAATCTATGATTATTTGTGATAGTGAAACCCACTCCAGCACTTTTTACATGCTATCAGAGCATCAAGCTCTTTTCAAGGTACATACAAACTGAAGCACATAAAAGCAAAGCAAAAAACATAAGTGTAAGGTCAACTCTTAAATTTACCCAATTGGCCTTGATACCCTCGTAGAACCAGAACGACCACTCAACCGAGGGAACTCATTCATGTCAAAGGGAGAACATAGAAGTTAGAGAATTATTCCCAGCTTGGACTTGGCTTTGAGATAGAGGTCCTCCAGTTGCAGAATAAGAATTTCCCAGTAGTGGACCCGAATACAATACAAATTATTTCTTTTATCAAATCACCATGAATGCAAAATCAAATCTCACCATAAACAACCCAATCATACAACCACCCAATTAAATCAAAGCCCAATTCCCATAACAACATCAAACCCTCGATCCTAATCCAATCCAATTCACACAAAAACCCTAGATTCCAATCAAATCACACAAACAAAACCCCTTGAATCAAATCAAATTTATGTAGTTTGATACTTTGATCGTTATCACACACTCATGGCATGTATTTTGTTGCTTAACGTCTTGAGATAGTCTTTTGGATTGAGATGGTACCCCTCCACATATGTTATTTGGTTGGATTATTATGTTATCTTGACACTAGCAGTTAGTTCAACGACATGTTAAATCATGTGACAAGACTTTCCCCAAAGTAAATCAATTAACTCAGATTAATTATGTTGAAACTGATAGGTTGGTCTCTGTTTTCATCTTTTGACATCACTTACACGGTTACACCTTGTTTTACTATTATGACTGAAGAACCAAATGGAGAAATGTGAGAAGACCAAAGGGGAAGAAACTGTAGTAAATAATTGAACCAAAACTTGTAATGTTCCCAGCAAGAGGTGTCATATCAATGTAAGTACTAGAACCCTTATGCTTAATTAATTAAGCTTTTCCTAGTTTTATTAGTATTTGGTGTCCTGAAGCTGAAGCTGCCCAACCTATACTGAGCTTGAACAGTCAATCTTGATGGTTAACCAAGCTATCAATTTTTATAATTTAGGCATTAGAGGTAAGCTCTAAATCTTATTTACTAGATTTTTCAAGCGATAGGATCTGTCTATGGTTAGGTATTTTGTTATAAGTTATTTTTGTCTTCGATCTCTTTCCTATGAATCCATAAGCTCAAATTGGTAAGAGTTTCTCATACTTTGAAAGGATGATGGTTCGAATCCATTTGGATCGCTTGCGTGACTGCATTTGTTATCAGCAATACATTTTCAACGTTGTCTTCCTTAATGATGATAAACATTTATTTCAGGAACCATATGTTACTCCATGGTTCACCTCTATCTAGGATTTGTCCATCATTTGTTATTCGAATTGTGCATGTATGTCAGTGTTACAGTAGTTGAGAGCTTGATGATGACAATAGTTGGAATTCAGGTAATGCTAAACATCACCTCTTTAAAAGACCATATTTCTATTGTTGATGTACACGTCGTGTCTATGCAACACAAGTTACAGCTGTAATCTTTCATCTATAACAAGATTTGGTTAGCTTTTATTTTAACTTCATAATTGTGCAACTGCTAAGTTGTTTGTAACTCTAAGGTTACGATACTTTTAGTCCTTCCAACAATAAATATTGTATATTACATTACATACAACCTTCTAATTCCCTCCACCAAGTGTAGAGGTCATTTGACAACCAATTATAGTATACAAAGCTTTTAACCCTCTTCATGTCTTGCAAGCCCCCTATGTGTATTATTTGCTTACATGTTCATGCATATGTCTTAGTATATAATTTGGCTCAGAGTCAAACTGATTTGGGGTTAAGGCAAAGACATGTTGCAAGTCTGAGTGTAGGTCTATAATATACTTTTTATTATCTTCTTATCTTGAATTACTTTACTCGAAAACCATGTTACACTACTATTATAATTTCCATCTTATAGGGTATAAATCATATTTTCAATTACTAATTTTATGCACCATTAATGTCTAATTAGTAATTGAGCATAACGGTCTAGCATGCGCGTTAGCACGTGCCCAAGTGCTCGTAATCGACTAACAAAGCACACTACCATCTATGACATGAGGGGGTAAAATAGCAAAAATAAGAGTATTTATAAGCAAGCTCGAAGTAATACAGCATGAGTATTGTAAGGATCGAATGCATGGTGCCCAAAATAACGATGTACATTCCTTCAACTACTGAAAGTCCAAAGGCTTATATTCAATTAAAGCTAATATCGATCAGTTAACTAATTAATCACTGGACACAAGAACTTATGATAGCAGCAGACCAATTTCTTGTTATAATTGATAAATCAGATTGCTCTCATCCGAAGGTAACACAATTTAGAACTCTTTTGACGGACTGCATATACAAAAAAGGAGGAATTAAGGTCCAAGATCAATTTTGGGACAATTACGGGAATTTAATACATACAATCCTTAAAGCTTTAAGCTTGGAATCAACTGCGGAGAATCCTGTATCAGCTCAATTTATGTTAAGGCTTTACTTGATCGACAAAACAAGTTACACCAATTTAGCCATTATCGACAACAATGAATCCACCACCAGAGAAAAAATGACATCATCAATCATCTCTGTGAAGAAATAAGATACTTAGAGTATAACACAAACCATTTTAAATTTCTATTGTTTTTATTTATATACAATCATGACTCTATGACAGATTCACAAATTTAGTACAAAATAATGATTCCTTATTTGTTGGCAAAAATATTAAAGTGGCAGGGCATATTCGTCATTTACTATTAATCTCCTAAGTAATTTTTAACACAAAGGAGGGAACATATGTCAATAAATAAGATTACACCCAAACTTAATTGTCGGGGCTAGCATGTAATCGGGGGCTAGCATGCAATTGGCCTTAGAGCATCTCTAACTGCAAGTGTGACTTTGGGTGTGGGCTCTGTGACAAGGGGCCCACAAAAAACCCAACCAACACCCATCCTCTCCCAGTAGTGAGTTCGAGTTTGTAACGTGTAAAATTTATTTTTAATATGGAAGAAATCAAAACACCGTGCAGGGTTCTAAATGCTGTTGTTTGCACTGTTAACCCCAAATCAAACCCAACTTAAGTTTTAACAATTTTTCCTCCTCTCTCTCTCTCTCAAATTGAATGTATACCTGAAAAATTTCTCAAATTATTTCAAAACATAATGGAAAACCAAGAAAAAGACCCACACCCTAATACATTATCTGGGTTTAGAGTGACAAGAGATCCAGAGAGCCGTAACTCGGTCGAGGTCCGGAAGGAAGAAAATGCGAGTAGAATTTGAAGATGTTCAATAACCTATACCAAACCCATCCCAAGAAAACTACCCGCGGAGGTGTATTACTCAGCTCCCAGAAGGCGTAACTCATATCTATTGCACTAGCAAGAAACTCACGGTAAGTTTTAGTGTAATCGAGATTCGATGCGTCCGTACGGCACATTCACTACGGTGATCAAAGTTTGGAAAGATATTTCTACAATTCCATCTGTAAGGGATGTCGTGGTAAATATATTCGGGCAGTTTATGAATATACGCTTGGGCAATTCTGATAATCGGCTAATTCAGGCACTTACAGAGCGTTGGTGGCTAACAACGCACACGTTTCTATTCCCGTGTGCGGAGATAGGGGTCACTTCTCTCGATTTCACTATGTTTACATCATTGTCAATCGACCGATATCCGACATAGGTGCCGTATGACGACGTATGGTCTGTTTTATCCAATGCGAGGCAATTGCTCCCCAACATTGATTTCAGCCATATAAAGAGTGGAAACGTCAGCATCTCACATTTGAGGACATATTTGACCATCGCAGCTGATCGGGAGGATGATATTAATATTGCTCGTGCTTTTATCATTTTCATGATAGGACATTTGTGGTTCCAAATGGCCAACGACACCGTCCCGCTTGGATATCTCGCGGCCGTGGCCGATTTGGACGAGGCTACCCAATATGACTAGGGTTCTGCTATTCTTGCTACCCTGCATTATGGTTTGGATACCGCAGTCACCACCGGGGGTGCCATCACTAGATTTTCCCAACTTCTTGAGGTACACTAATACTTTTCCTTATAAGCTACAAATTAAATATATTTCAATAAACGTCTTAAATATAATTTATAATTGTTTTTTATGTTCTGAAATGCAGTATTGGCTCTACGAGTATTGTGGGGTTGGTCACCCTATAGTCAAGGAAGCGGTTAAGTTCTAAGCCTATCTGATACCACATTGACCAGGCAACCAATCTGTTTATTCTAGGCATATCCCACATTGACCACCGTACTATTGAGACAATCACCTGGGAACCTTGGTTAGATTCTGCGGTGTTTGAGATAGAGGACGTACTGACTGCAAAACTCTTATCCCGTAAGAGGATGTCACTTTAAGTACTAAATGGAAACTGCGAATATTACTTGGGGGATAGATGTTGGAGCAGTTAACTGGCTAGGCGCATATTCATTTGGATCCTTCGCCCAGCATGTCGTCACATATTAGTCCAACAGCTTTACAAAAGATGAGATAGGCCGGGTTCCTTAACTGTAAGCAGTTTGTGATAGGGGAGGAGCGAAAGACTTATGTCTCATACTGAGCTGAACAAATTTTGGAGGTAGGCCACATGTTGAGAGATTCCCAGAGGATGGGGAATATAGATCTGCTCGGACGCACTGCACTCAGAGCTGGTATTACACCTGTGGTGGTTACGTCAGCGTCGGTTCATAGCTTGTCCCAGGACTTCAGTTTGCCTGGCGAGCCCGAGGGGCCAGACCCCAGGTGGTACATGGAGTGGACAAAGAGGCATGAGTTGCTCCCCATCTACCGCTTGATGGGCCCGCCACCCATGTCTTCCTCCTACGACGCAGAGGAGTTCTGGCACCTGACTCATGGTATGCGGTGACTCGCCCTTGTAGAGTCTGCGCGGGATGCCCAGAGGCAGTAGCAGTTGACTGATGAGCTTGCTACTATCCACATGCACATTGACAGTATAGATGATCAGCTATTTGCACATGTAAGTAATTTATTTATGTATTTATTTATTTTTATTTTTTTGAATGTCATTTATTTTGTCAAAATATTTATAAAATTTTTTTGTCCCGTTCAGGACCTACAGCTAAGGAGGGGGCGTGATGTACGGGTGGTGCTGCTACCACCTGGAGGTGGTGCGAGGTCTGGTCCGCAAACCAGGGGACGGGGTACTGGAGGTGATTCTCAGTAGATATAGGTGTTTTTGACGAATATATATACGATGTATAAACTCAACTATAACTACTAGTATTTATTCTCTCGTGTTTGTGTACTGTTTCCTTTTATTTATTTTTTATAATCCCATGATGTAGTTTAGCTAGAATGGTTTTTGGGAGAGTTTGTGTGATGTACATTAGCAATGACTATCTAATATTGAAATTCACTTGAAGGTTTTTAGTTTTTGGGAGAGTTTTTTCAATGTCTATTCGAACATGTAAGTAATTTGCACAATTTTGCACTGAGGTGTTTTATTCTAATAGAATCAGGGTATATTTGAATAGAAACAGGGATTTGGCGGTGAAAGAACACCGCGCGGCGTTCTTTTCACTGTCAAATCCCTGATTTCAAGACCCATATCTTCTTCCCCTTTTACACTTCTCTCTTCCATTGGAAACTTGTTCACCATCTGGTATTATACCATTCTCTCAACTCCACAGCCTCAAATGTCTTCTTCATCATCCGATTCATCCATTGGTGATCCTCCAGGTGTATCGCCGTCCTCCTCTGACGATCTTATCTTTAATTGTGCGGTAGCAATTTGCGTTCTGCACCAAGCTGTAATGAAAATAGTAGTACACGATGCAACTTCGAGTCACGGCGGGAGTGTCATAGGCCGTAAGGGTAAGAAAAAGAAGCGAGATCACCTATTGGGGCATTACAGTATTATACAGGACTTCATCAAGCTGAATTGTACATATGAGCCATGGGAATTTCGACGACGTTTTCGTATGAGTAGAGACATGTTTATGCGTCTATTTGATGTAGTCGTTGCACATGATCATTACTTTGTCCGTAAACCCAACAATGTTGGTACTATGGGGTTATCACTGTACCAAAAGGTAGCTGCAGCACTACGTTTCCTAAGCTACGGTGTTGCGGTAGATCTTTTTGACGAATATATCCGAATAGGAGAAAGCATAACCTTGTTATGTGTGAAAATGTTGTGTTGCGGTTATACAAATTTTTGGTAAGGAATATCTTCAAGTACCAAACGCGGCCGACGTCGAAAAGTTAAAAGCGATCGAAGAGTCACAAGGATTTTCTAGCATGTTAGGAAGCCTTGATTGCATGCATTGGATATGGAAAAAATGTCCTAAAGCTTGGCACGGTCAATTTACTAGTCATTACCCCAAAGCAACACTGATTCTTGAAGCGGTAGTTTTACACGACCTTTGGATTTGGCATGCTTTTTTTAGGTTACCAGGGTCTAATAATGATATTAATGTCCTACAACAATCAAATATTTTCACCGACTTGGCCGATGGTATCGCCCTGCCTTACAATTATACAATTGCCGGAAAAGCTTATGATATGGGGTATTACCTAGCGGATGGCATATACCCCAAATGGGGAACACTTGTCCAAACCATATCCAATCCAGTTACAGTGAAACAAATTTTTTTTGCTCAACAATAAGAAAGTTGTCGAAAAGACGTAGAACGAGCGTTTGGGGTTTTACAATCTGAATTCAATGTTGTAAAAAATTCGGTTAAATTGTGGGAACCCGAGGTTTTGAACAATGTTATGAAGGCGTACGTGATAATGCATAATATGATCGTCGAAGAGGAATGAGGTGCATTCCTATCATACTTAGACTACAATCCGACCGAGCCCTCAACTATCGAAGGCGAACGATTCGATATTGTACGCGAACGCAGAACAATAGAATCTTTTATATCGAAAATGAACCACATTCGAAGTTGAGAACTCCACTTTGATCTAAAGGATGATCTAATCGAGCATTTCTGGGCTGTAAAGGAAAATCTTCAAACTTAGTACTCCATTTCTTGTATTATCTACGTGTTCTTGATGTAATTTAATGTTTCTTAGTCGTACAAGTTTATTAAACATATTTTTGATATTGCATTAATCTTGTATTTGTTTTAACGCAATATTATCGGTAATAAACATTTCTAAAATAAGATTGCATTCTTCAATAACAAAGTACATTATTCAAACGATTACATTATTGGAAGTAAACTACATTCTTGGAAAAAAAACTTATATATACAACAAAGTTAAATTACATTTCATCACCACTTCAAGTACCTGGTCCGCCCCTCTTGGCCAAACGTTCCATGACCTCAACTTGCCTTTGTAGATAGTATTGCAATTGATGTCCAGAAAGAGAACTCAGGTCTTTCTCCATGATTTTGCGATCTTTCTTTACTTACTCGAAATCCATTTTGACTTGCCAGTGTTGCATTGTTTTTGTTCTTCTTCTTCTTTTGCTTGTCTCTTCTCCAACCGTAGTTCATCTAGCATTGTTTGGATACAACTACCAGATGCAGCAATACCATCAAATGCCTTTTATGCTGCAAGGTTCTTTCTAAAGAGTTTTTTACCGATGGCCTGCTTCCACCCTCATGCAACGAACCATCTAAGTCAGAATTTGGGCCTGCGAATTGAGGTGTAGGTAGGCCGTTGGGGTCCTCCGATAGATTGTTTGATCCGACTGAGTTCCCCGGAGAAGAATTGTCTGATGTTCTTCTGGCTACATTTCTTGGTATATTCCCCGCATGGTTCAACCCATCATCCCTTAGGTTGGCCCATCGCGGTTCTCGCGCTAAAATCTTATACGCTTCACGGTGTTTGAAGTCATTGCCGCCATTCAAGCCTTGATAGATCTTGTGTGCATCGTTTTCCTACAATTCGCAAAATTATCAAATACAAATAAATAACGTGTATATACGCGAGAAATAAATAAAATTGAGTTAAAGGAAATCAAAACGTACCCGATCTTCTTCTGTTTTCCCGCTGCTATTCCTAAATCGTTCTTGAGTAACTATTCCCTTGTATGCCACACATTGTGCATTAAGGGTATACCACTGAGATTTGGTCAACCTATTTAATCGTCGTGTGGGGCACCCGGGGTCTCTGTTAAAGGCAATGTTGACCCTTTGATAGAAAGTGAAACCCTTTGTGCATCCCATTGTCTGGACAGAAGCTGCTACCCACACCCTTGCGAGACACGTAAAGTCTGCATCCGTTCAATGCAGTCCACCATCATCCGTCTCGTCCAAAAACTCAGCATCTTCTGGCACTTGCACGTTTTGTCTTTGTTTTGCGGGTGCTCTTTTTTTTTTCCTTTTTCTTTCTGGGGCGTCACCACTTCAACAAGTATTGACGCATTTGCGTCACTTTGACTATGCTGAGTAGATTTACCATGGAATAGGTAGTTCTGAAAGTAATTTGGAGGTTGAAAACCTTGAGGTTGAGTGAGCGGATAGGGTTGATAGTACGGGCTAAACGCCTGAGGTTGCGGTTGGGAGAGTGTAAATGGATTTTGATATTGTTCATAACTGGGATCCTCTTGCGACATGGTAAATAGAGGTGGGGTCTGTGATTGGAATTGAGGTTGGAATTGCGATTGGTTGTGGTAAAGGTATAGAGTGAATTGTGATGATGGGTGTTGAGCGAATGGTGCAGAAGGTGGGTTATGGGAGGATGAGGTCGACGGTATAGAGTTAGTACTACTGGTGTCGAAGTTTGCCATTTGGGGAGAGTGTAGAGGTTCTCATATATGCTCGGCTTCCTTGATTTTGGGGGAGAAGAAGTAGTCAGGGAGTGATTTAGAGAAATAATTGAGATTGGAGGAGTTTGGATTACAGCGCAGAAAATCCGGGCGGTAATCCAAACACCACCAAACTCATTGTTTTTGGGTGTGAGCTCCTCACACTCGGTTGAGTTACTGTAGCACTACGTAGGAGAACTCACACTGGATTTTTCGCTAATGGGAAACTCGAAGTGAGTTTAAGTTTGGGTTTGCAAACCCAACTCAAACCCACACCCTGCTGCATATGCTCTTAGTACTCGTGTTCTATAATGCAAAAAGGTCAACAAGCAGTGTCTGGGAACAAAACAAGATTGGACAGTTAAGCAACTTAAGAAAAACAATCATGTATATTATGCCATCCACATAATTTGATACTGAGACTGCACTGTAGTCATTTAAACTTTCAGATCCAAACACATCTTATCCCTGTATAATTTTTGCTCGTATGGGAAAAAATAAATAACAAGAAGAAAATACACATGTTAATGAAAAACCAAAGCGCTAAACGTCGATTTACCATACATTTTGCCCCCATACCGCCTTTCAGATTCAGACAAAGTAATATCAATCACTGATGTACATATAAGAAAGTAAACAACATTACAGACACCTTAAGTTATTTTCATATTGGAGCAGGAGCCGCAGGAGCAGCCACAGGTACCGGAGAAGGTTTCAGAACTATTTCAGCATTGTCATGGACTCCTTGTAGTAGTAATTCTCCATCATATGTGAGGATCTTCCGCTTCTTTGCTGCTCTGAGTGTCCCAACTAGTGCTTCGAATATGTTGGCACACCTATCGTCGTGAAAGAGCATGCCAAATGTGACCTTCACAACAAAAAGAGAGCTAAATAACAAATTTGGAGCGAAGAGAAGAGAAAAATTAAACTACTTTTCCATAACTATGTGTCTATGAATGCTCATGACTGTTTAGTTTTTTTAGTTTTCAAGTGATCACTAATGCTAATAAGAATAAATTTAACTATATCTAAAACATGAAATTATCAACTACATATGTGACTTAAACTTCATCTTCATGTTATATTGAAAAATAATAGATGATTACCTGGGTTCGCAATCATTTCAACTGCCATTACAGCGATAAACCAGTTTATGGCACTGTTCATATGTCACTACTATCTGTGCTACCAATATAAAAGTACTAGGGATCCACAAAACTGTTACAAGTTGAACTGCACAAGTGTGTTCTATTATGCTCTTAATGCCTCAATTAATGTTCTTTTGGATTATTTTTCCTTGAACTCCTTTTCCACCCTCCACTTCCTGTCCCATCTAGTTTACAGACCAAATTGCTACAACTGATCAGTGTTGCTATCATGGTTACCTCCTCTAATAAGTATCCACCTCATAGACATACAACTAAGTATCCCTTTTCTAGTCCTGCCCACTATCCATCTCAGAATCCTCGTGCTATTGTGTGGGATATTGCCGAATAATGTTGATCTCTAAGCTACTGTGTTAATGTGTCACGATTAGTAAGTTGGTTCGTGCTGAGGTATTGGAAAAGATTAAGGATCGTGCAGTCGGAGTACGCTGAGTTCGTGACAATAGTCGTAGGCGCATGAGATCCCGACCCAAGGAACTGGACTAAATCCATGACGGGCTGCTTTAACTTATGAAGAGCCCACCCTAGTAATATATCAACCAAGACTAAGACGAAGGACAGATAGAGTACGATCATAGGCTCAAGCTTGTAGGAGCAACCCTTTAACCGAGCTCTCCCACGTAAGCAAGAGCCTTCTCTTACCCAAACAGGAGACTACAAGAGTACTATACAAGATCGGATAATTAGATATCATTGGAAAAGTAGGTTCAACTTCATGTAGCCGTAGCACTTTTTTTTTGTCAGTTGTACGAGTTGCGTTGGATTGTCCGTTTTGCCACTTAACAAAGTGCATAAGTCGACAAGGTGAGCTCTTTGAGATAGAAAAGCTAGACTACCACAATTATGACTACTGTTCTTACTGGTGTTAGGCTCTTCATCCTCCATTGTGCTCTTGTGGAAGAAGAGTTGTCCCCACCTTGTGCATAATTCATTTTTCAATATAAGCTCACCTTCCAAAAAATCAAAGGGGAATCAAAATATGTTTGGAAATCTTACTTAGAATTTGGATGTTCTTAAAGACAGAATAACAGCTCTTGAATTTAAGCTCCAGCAAGGATGGTGTGAAATTAAAGGGAAGAAAATGAGTTTCTAAGCAAGATTATGCTTAATATGATTCTTAGAGGTACTATACTTCTCTTTTTACTTTCATTACTAAAGAGGACTCTCCTATGGGATTAAAAGTCTATAGGCTTATTAGTATGTGCTCTATGGTTTACAAAATCTTCTCTTAGATTGTTGCTACAAGATTGAGCTCATTGCTACCCAAGCTCATTTCAAGGAATCAAGGTGCATATGTACTAGGCAAAGAGCATCATACAACAACCCTGCGCTTTTGAATTAAGATTTTTCCCTTTAATTTACTTAGGAACTCCTATAAACTATAGGATGGTATCGGTTTCAAATTTTGAACCTTTACTACAAAAAGTGCGAAGTAAGATTGAAGGGAGGAAGGGCAAGTTACTACCGAATGGAGGAAAGCTTATTTTGATCAATCGTGTTCTCAATTCAATGCCAAATCACATTTTAGCTTGTTCTTGATGTGCCTAAGACCGATATTCTGAAGCTGGAGAAAATGTTTTCAAATTTTTCCTCGGGGCAATATGAAGGAAAGCCAAAGAAACATTGGGTTAGCTTGGCCACAATTTGTCAACCTAGAGATGAGGGAGGGTAGGGAATTAGATCTCTGGGGGGATATAAAATACAGCTTTTTACTAAAGATATGTAGGGTCCTTTGCTTCTTCTTTTTTCATAGCTCTTCATCGTGGGCTAAATTTTTTAAAATCCAAGTATTTGAGGAATAGTGTGATCTCTCAAGCAAGGTATGGAGTATCCAAACTATGGCATGGTATGCATGGTCTCTTTGAAACTGTCAAGGCTAATACTTCTTGGAGGTTGGGTTGGGGCAATGTTGACTTTTGGAATGCTGTCTGGTTTGGTGAAGAGGCATTGACTGATATTCTAGACATGGACTGCACTCAATAAATTAAAGTAACGAGGTTCTGGATGAGTATGGGCAGTGGCAGTGGCAGTGGCAGTGACACAAACTTGAGCATGATATTCCAACTGAGTGGAAACATGCGCTATATGAAAGAATCTCTCTTACTAAAGATGATGATACACCTATTTGGGAATTATCTGTTGATGGCAGTTTTAGTATTAAATTTGCATGCGATCTCTGGAGAATTGGCTCTCAAAGAATTGAAAGACTGAAATACTGCTCGCATAAAGCAATACCATCAAAAATGCAGGTTTTTCATTAGAAGTTAAGGAGGGAGGTAGTTCCAGTGGCCAGTTTATTCAAAAGGCATGTTGCTATGGCTTTTAAGTGTATGTGTTGCCTTTGTGGAGCTAAGGAGTGAAGAAATAGATTAGAGGGAGAAAAATATTATTATTGAATTGATTATTTAGGTTATATCATACTCCCTATATATAAGAGAGAGACATTAAACTACTTTTATGAATAACCAAGGACTAAAGAACATAATAATAGCCCTGCTAACACTCCACCTCAACCTGGAGCATGAATATCGCACATGCACCGCTTTGACAGAACATATAAAAATAATTTGCTACCAACGACCTTCGTGAGAAAATTTGCAAGCTGTTGAGAAGTAGAAACATAGAGTCTGAATCTGTTCAGATTTAAGCTTCTCATACAGGAAGTACCGATCAACCTCGGATTAGCCAAAATGCTAATAGCAAATTTGTTGACAAAACATATAAAAATAATTTGCTACTAACGACCTTCGTGAGAAAATCTACAAGCTGCTGAGAAGTAGAAACATAGAGAGTCTGAATCTGTTCAGATTTAAGCTTCTCATACAGGAAGTACCGATCAACCTCAATGTGTCTGGTATGATCATGCTGCACCGGATTAGCCAAAATGCTAATAGCAAATTTGTTGTCACAATAGAGCGTCGTAGGAAGAGCGATTGGTAACCGAAGCTCTTGTAGAAGATGCTTATGCCATATCAACTCACACACACCTTGAGCCACGGCCTTGTAATCAGCTTCTGCACTAAACCTGAAAACAACAACTTGCTTCTTACTCCGCCATGTAATCAAATTACCACCAATAGTGGTACAATACCCAAAGTGGAGCGACGATCGGATAATGAACCTGCATAATCAGCCTCAGTCTCAGCCTTAACTCGAGAATGACCATGATCTCGAAATAAAACACCGCGACCAAGACACCCCTTGAGATACCAGAGAACACGAATAGCTGCCTGGAGATGGGGAAGACGCGGCTTGTGAATAAACTAACTAAGAACTCCAACCGCATATGCAATCAAGACGGGTAAGAGAAAGATAGAGAAACTTCCCAAAAAGCCACTAGTACTAACTAATGTCCCCCAATAACTCCCCCTTGAAGTCGGTCAGGTGATGATTTTGTTCTAGTGGTATATCAGCACGACGACATGCAAGTTGTCCTGAAGCAGAGAGAAGATCAATAATATATTTTCTCTAAAAAATAAAAATACCGAAACTCGAACGAGCAACTTCAATCCCAAGGAAGTAATGCAAGGGACCAAGAACCTTCACCTAAAAGTGGGTACAAAGATATGATTTTAGGTCACAAATACCTTAAATATAATTTCCTACAATAACAATATCTTCCCACTAGAACGTCGAAGAAACAAGATGTGGTCAGCACTACTCGAAACATAACCAAAGTCGATCATAGTGGTACCAAATGTATCAGCCCAAGTACGAGGAGACTGCTTAAGCCCATAGATAGAGTTTTTTAACTTAAATACCAAGATTGAAGCAGAAGAGGGGCAAAAACCTGGAGGTGGAGACATATAGACCTCTTCCTGCAATGTTACATTGAGAAAGACCTTCACATCCATCTGGAAAAGGGGCCACGATTTCGATGCAACAATAACGAAGACTCAAATAGTATTCATCTTAGTTACATAAGCAAATGTCTTCTGATAATCATCATATATCTGTGCATACCCTTTGGCAACTAACCGAGCCTTGTAACTGCTTATAGTTCCATCTGGATTTTCTTTAACTGTAAACACTCATTTGTATCCGACTACTATACGGATAGGTGCTACAACGACGTTTAACCAGTTCACACATCTTACAAGACAAATCAGACATGAATACTTTGGAAAAGAAATACGAAAACAAATAATGTAGATACTCAAAAGAAATATGACCTAAGCGGTGATGTCAACGTAGTACCCATTTTACATTTTCATTACTAACCATAGACTTTAACTGAAGAGTTTGAGGAGAAATACAAGAGTTAGGTCCATCCAAAAAATAAAGACCACAATCTTCACATTCGTTGCCAATCATCTTCTGTTTTGTGACACCAGATCCTGAAAAACAATATAATCAGGAAAGAAAGTTATACTACAAATTTTATTTCTGGTAATTTTACAAATAGAAAGAAGATTAGTATCCAACTGAGATACATGAAGAACATCGGGTAAAGATAAGGAATTTGTAATTGAGATACAGCCCTTCCCTGTAATAGGAGTCTCAGTTCCATTGGCAAAAAAGTAACAGTCCGTCGTCATGAACTAGAAGCATAAGACCGAAAAAGAGAAGACATACCAGTCATATTATCGGTGGAACCCGAATCAACAATTCAAGGCAAAATCGAAGATGCAAAAATACTATTTGCAAATGCGAAGTTACCTGCATGAGAAATTGTTGGTGTGGAAAACATAGAGAGAAGTTATCGGAACCTGTTGATCACATTCTGAGAGAGGGCACTAAAGGCTGAAGAATCTGGCGCACTGAAGTCAGCAGATAAGTATGTTGAGGACTGAGATGAGCGGGGTTGATAACCAGCAGGACGACCGTGCAAAGCGCCTTAGATGTCCCCACTTACCATAGTAGTCCCACTTATTACTCGGGGGCAAGAGTTACTGGAAGCCGCTGGTAAGGTTAGGTGATGATGTTTGTGGAGTCTGTGAAAGAACTGACGGTGGTACCGAATAAGCATAACGAACGGCCATAGCAGAGGTCTCTGAAGGGATCCCGGAGATAGGAGGCATAGGTGACCGGTGACTTTAATCAAAAAAATAATATGTGTGTACCTCCTCAAGAGTTGGGAAATGAGTCATATCAAGTAGATGAACTCGTACATACTAAAAAGTCAGGATTGAGAACTATAAGAAACTTAAACACCTGAGTCTTCTTCTCAACAATCTTCACATAAATTTATGTTGTCGTAGGTGAAGTACAAACCTTTGTACTTGGTGCGCTAGTTGGCCACTCGATGAAGCTATCATAATGAGATAATTTTTCCCAACTCGATCGAAGTCTCATATAATACATCCCCAACGTCCGAGTACCATGTTTAAAATTCACAATCTCATTGGAAAGTTGGAAGATCCTAGCATTATTCTCTCGCTGAGAATATACCTTACGAAGTGATTCCTATATCAGATACGCATTGTTCGTGAATAAGTACCCAACGGATATCATCAGCTGCATAGAATTAATTAACCAAATTCTCACCATCGAATAATCTGAGAGCGGCTTTGCATACTTCAGATCTGATTCTTCAGGTTTAGTTTCTATGCCAAGAAGAAACCCTATTTTTTCACGGCCACTAACAGACAATTTAACGGAATGCACCAAACAAACATAATTCAAGCGATCTAGTAACTATAAGGTAATCTTCAGATTCAGATTATCATGAACAGAGTTTAAGGACTGGACATCTTCACTCGTTCCAATCGACGAAACGGTCAAACTCGAACTAGACTCGTCACCAATAACCATCGCAATAGATTACCTCAAATAAACCAAATAGATATGAGATTCAAATCAATATCTATCGCATCTCACGACCGGATCCAAAAACCTAAGAAAGAGCAGAAGCATAGGTTGTAATCATAACGTTACCAGAGAAACAGTGATAATCGTCGTTCTTTAGAGAGAGAGAGAGAGAGAGAGAGCGGCGGCGTGAATCAAAGTCTCTATATAGGGAAAAAAATATTATTATTGAATTGATTATTTAAGTTACATCATACTCTATATATATATGAGACAAACATTAAACTACTTCTATGAATAACCAATGTAGGACTAACGGAACAATATAACGGCCCTACTAACAAGGAGAACCTTGTGCACTTGTTTGTATGCAGTGATGTAGCAAAGTTTGCATGGTTGTTTTTCTTTCGTGCCTGTGGTATGCCATGCACCAACAACCAATCCATTTGGGCAAGGCAGAATGTATGCTTTAACTCGGTTAATCCCAACTCCCAGATAGATATTTTCATTGGATTCTTACTTACTTTCATAAGATAGAAGCTGTGGAAATCAAGATGTAGGGCTAAGTATGATCCTATTCCGATGAATACAGTGTCTATCATATACAAGGTATTTTAAGGGTTGCAGAACATGATGTTAAAACTAAAAGTAAAAAGGAGTGCAGCTTTGGTGATTTACTTTCTCTGCAAGCACGAAAGTTATCAAGGAAAATCATTAAATCAAAGCTTGTCAGAGCTATTAAAAGGCAAAAACCATCAATGGAGTACTTCAAATTTAACTCTGATGGTTCTTCTCTCAGCTCAAGACAATGCGGTACAGGTGGCGCAATTAGAGACCATAATGGGAATTTCATTTTTGGGTATGTTGTTGATCTTGGTCGGGTACAAACATGAAATGGCTGAGCTCTATGGTATGTTGTATGATCTTCTTTATTGCAAGCAGGATAATTGATTGCTTGTGGTGATTGAATTAAATGCTGAAGTGATTGTTTAAGTAATACAACAAGGGACATTGCCCTCCGAAATTCATAAATCTCTGGAAGACAATACTCAAGATTGTAGCTGAACTTCTTATTATTGTGGTACACAAGCACAGGCAGGGTAATAACTTGACAGATTCATTGGCTAAGCATGGAAGTTATCAACACGGCCTTCTATTATCCTATATATACCTAGCCACCATGCAGACTCAACTTGACGATCTTAATTTTCTTTATTGATTTTTTTCTTTCTATTCAATTAATTAATTAATCAGATTTGATAGTTAAGTTCCTTTCTTTTCCTTTTGAATCATGGCAACCAAATTTGTTTTCCCTCCCTTCGCTCCAACTTCTAAATTGAACAAGCTTATAAACGCAAAAGTGATTGCATTTTTTTTTCTTTTGGGTGTCAAGGCTCTCTACCTTCTCTTGTACTCTTGTTTTTTTTTCTTTTGGGTGTCAAGGCTCTCTACCTTCTCTTGTACTCTTGTAGAAGGAGAGTTGTCCCCACCCTGTTCTTTATTCTTTCTTAAGGTTATAAACGCTCATTTCCCCAAAAAAAACAAAGAATCGAACCGGTCAACTACACCTACTTCTAATCTCTCCATCAACTCAAACCCTAATCAGGTTAGGTTACTGCTTCACGAACCTATGCTGCTACACTTCAGGGCACCACTTGCTCTTTTGCATCCACCGTTTTGGGAAAACCTGCTTTTGAGAGGCTTAAGCCAGACAGTGTGTGCTTTTCTAAGGATGGGATCCTGACAGTAACTTCCTCACCAACTGATATATATAGCTAAAGGGGAGGCCATCCTTGTGATAAAATTCTTGGCAGGCAAACCCAAATCCATTGATGACATTAGGCCAATATTCGTTCTTCATCGAGTTTAGAAGGTGAAATAATCATTGGCCTTTTCGATGCTAGGAATATCATTTTAAAGTTACACTGAAGATGATGTCAGAACTGCTCTATCTAGAAAAACAAACCATATACAGAGCTACTATTTTAAGATTTTTAGTTGGTCATTGAACTTCAAAATAGGAAGGATCCTACTACATATCCTGCTTGGATACAATTTCCTTTTCTCTCTTATATTCATTTTAATTCAAGCTTTCTTGAATGCATTACATCTTCCTTGGATACTTGGATAAATCTCTCACTTTTGACCAACCTACTTTAAGGGGTACTCGTCCTAGTATTGCAAAAGCTTGTATTGAGATGGATTTAACTGTTAAACCTCCTAATGATGTCAATATTGCTATTGGTAAAGGCGATGGGTACTCCCAACCTGTGGTTCATGAGAGGTTCCCTAGGTACTGCTCACATTGTTTCTTACAGGGTCATGATATATCCATGTGCTTTAGAGTTACAGCTCATCCCCCGAATGGGACGTCCCTGACTAATGCAATTTCTGTGTCAACATCGGCCAAGAATACTTCAGTATCTACTGTTAATAACAAGCAAAAAAGTAAAGTCATTAATCCTAACAGATCTTCCATTTTTTGCCTATTCATCCTCGTAGTCCTACTCACTTAGCCCCTCCAAAAAAAGTCTCAAACCCTACATCAAACTCAGCAAAACACTGATCAAATTCCAGTAAGGCTTTACATGTAGTTCTGATAATATTGTTTGATATGAATCATCTCTCATGATCGTTTCTCACATGTCATGGGTTATTTATATTTATGTTCTTTTGAATTAAGCATCTCCATGCAGTAAAATTTAGTAAAATTTAGGGACTTGCTTGTTTAACAAACAAGGTTAAAGAGGAAGTTTTCCTAATTTTAATAGATTTCTATTTAGATTAGAACTAGGGTTGCTAATTTTAATCCCCCTTCTGTTCTGTAAAAAGGAGGCTAGGTTCTCTATTTTATTTAGTTGTTGAAGTTAAAAATTAGGTTTTAGTTATTTCAGTTTGTGTTTTAGTTTATGTTTTAGATTAGAAGAAACTATAATCTTGAATTAGGTCTAAATTAGCGTAATAGACTTCTCAATCTTGCTTCCGCGTTGAAAGTTTGTGTTATATTGGTATCAGAGCCAATTAAATTTTCTTTAGAGTTCAAATTTCCGGATCCAACGAGATGGTTACGACGACCAAAGAGTTAAATACCAAGTTCGATAAGCTAGTCGAAATTTTGGTTTCGAAAGAATTTTTACCCCCTCACCTTAAGGCCTAAATTGAGCCAACGACAGTTTCGCCGTCACCGATCGAAACAACACAAAACACCGACAACAGGTTGATCGCAGGTTTTAAATAGCAATAAAAGTTCGTGAGTGAAGATGTTAGACACATATCTACTTTAGTCCCACATTGGGTAGGAATAGAAGTAGCTTAGAGAGCCCTTGTTATATAAAGGAGGTTATGTTGTAATCTATTATAAACTTAAGAGTGAATAATCTTTCTTATTTTATTTATTTCTACATGGTAACAGAGCGGTTGCGTTCTTGAAGACAGTGTAACGGTTCCTTGCTTCCACCTGCGGCGGTTGTTGCCGTCGCCGGATTACAAGAAAGAAGAAAAAAAAATCGGGATTCAACAATTGCTTCTTCATACCCATTCTCTGTGATTAGTTTGGTATTTTGGTGGTGATCACTAGCTATAGTATTATGAAAGCCCAGACTTCTAGCTGTTCTTGGCTTGTGTTTATTTTAGGTGCTGCCCAAGGAGTGAAGAGTGAGTTCTTCTTGCTACAATCTTTGATATCTAATTTCAGTGGTAGAGCTTCTATATGTCTAATCTCCTCTTGGAGAAGATTAAGTACTTGATTATTTTCTCTTATTTTTGTGAAATGTGTCTTCTTTTTCGGTTCTCGTCGCGAGATGCAATTTTTTCTCATTGGATCAGATGAAGTTGTCAAGTAACCTTCCACCTCGATCATGAGTTTGTTTCTTTTTTCAAGTGATTTTTCTTCTCGAGTATTTCTTTCCTAGAGTGATCATCTTTTGCTCTAGTGATTATCTTGTCTCTTTCGCCAAATTCGCAAGTACAAGTTACAAAATCAAGATGTGATATTTCCCACTATTTCCTGTAGTGAGATACGATTTTCTCTCTTTAGATCGGATGAAGATGTTATTAGACTAACCCTCCACCTTGGTTATGAGTTTTCTCTCTTTAGATCGGATGAAGATGTTAGACAAATTCCACCTCAATCTTGAGTTTTTTGTTTTTTTCCTCGAGTGATTTTCTTTTTCTCGAGTGATTCTATCCTAGAGTGATTATATTTTTTTCTAGTGACTATCTTTATATCTTTTCTATTGTTTCTTATCGCAAGATGCGATTTTCTCTCTTTAGATCGGATGAAAATGTTATTAGACTAACCTTCCACCTCAGTCATGAGTTTCTCTCTCACTATCTCTCTCTCCCTCTGGACCGGATGAAGATGTTAGACTACCTTCCACCACGATCATGAGTTATCAGTTTCGCTCCCCTGAGTGATTTTCTCTTCCTCGAGTAGATTTCTTTGTTTTCGAGTGAATTGTTTCTTTCCTACAGTAGATATCTTTTTCCTCAAATAATTATCTCCTCAACATAACCTCGAGTGATCCTCTTCATCGACTAATTTTCTTATCTCAGTGTCTCTTCAAGATATTTACATACCCTCGAGTGGGAAAACTGGCAAGTTGGCTAGTGCCGCCGATTTCATAAGTACGTGTGGGAAAAATGGCAAGTCGGAATGCCGCCAATTTTACAGGGGATATGTAGAGTTTTGAAGTCTTTCTACTGTTGTAAAAGGATTGTCTAGAAGAGTTTTATATATTTTAGGAGCCTTAATTTTCTTTATCGGGAGTGATTGTATTTTCATGAGGGATTATTTATTTTGCTTTCTTATTGTTATCCACTTTGATACAAATATATTATGTTCGTATCAACATGAGGGGGAGTGTATGTGTGTAACTACACATATCTACTTTTAGTCTCACATTGGGTAGGAATAGAAGTAGCTTAGAGAGCACTGTTATATAAAGGAGACTAAGTTGTAATCTGTTATAAACTTAAGAGTGAATAATCTTTTTCTTATTTATTTCTACAGAAGATGCACGAGATTCTCGCGTGTAGGCCAGCTCACGTGGATGGCGCATAGGTTATAAATCACTAACAATTCAGTTCAGACCAAAGTCAACCCCCAAGCCAGATCCAGATGTTGCTGTCGGTCATAAAATTGAAGCCGAGGGTGAAACCATAACCAAGGTTTTTACAGGTTCGATAATGAAAGAGATAATCACAAGAAAACGACTCATAAGACCTCTCTCTATGGTCTAATGGGTCATACCTAACGAAGCTTTCATCGGTGCCGCGACCGTAATTAAAACCCCAATTGACGATTTAACTGGTTCGATGATAGGGAGAAAGACAGCTACAAAGAGAGTTATGATTCGAGATATAAGGAGGTACTGGACCTCTCAAAGGAGTCTCGTGGTCACCCCTAATACGAGCTTTAGCCGAAATACAAGTTAGGTTTGAAACCTTAAAAGGCTCTGTCACCGGCAGCTTACAGGAGACTCAGGAGGGAGAAGAGGAGAAAGCATGTGGTTTATACATGCAAGATTTCCTAAACCAAACCCAGCAGCTATACCAGCAGCTCCAATCCAATACAAGTTCTTCGCGTGGTCAGCACATTCTTTGTCATAAAATGGCCCCTAGGCTTAGGCCCAGTCCACCCAAAATCAACCCGAGCCTGGTCCAGGACCCGCCCATTTCTTCTCCTCACAATAACCCACCAGCTCACGTACTTAACCAGCTCGCGTATTCAAGTTTAAATACTTGTGATCCACAGACCCATCTCATGTAGACCCACCAATTAGGGCTATAACTTTTTTCAGAACTTTTAATTTTTTCGATTCTTCCGATTTTGGAACCCTATTTTACGTTTCCGATTTTCAAAAATTTAATTTTCGATTATTATTTTTTTAATATCGAATCAAAATCGGATAACCTTTTGCCATTCTGATTTTTTAAAATTTTCGATCCGATTTTTTTGAATAACCTCCGATCCGATTTAATCCGAACTTCCCTACTTTTAACTTGAGGGAGTTGGGACTAAAACCTCAAACAAAATATACTTTATCTAAGTCTGCCTCCATTTTTTCTCCCTCTCTACAAGGGCACTCTCTTCTCCACCAGTGAAACCTCACTCCCATTTTCATTTTAAGGTAAAAATCTATCTCTTTTTCTCGAACTCTTGAAGCCATAGTGGGGGTGAGACATGGTCAGGTGGTGTTCAGTTGGTTTCATGGGGTTAGACCTTCGTGTTTAAGTAATAGTGGGTCATTGTTTTTTTTTATCTCTCTTCACTTATCTCTAAAGAGGCTGTCATAGATATTTGGTAATATTGTTGTCTTAAAACAGGTTACTTAAGCTTGTGAAATGATATTTTATTTTATAAATTTTATAATTTTGACAATATTTATTTCCAAGTTGTTATTATTTGACTTTTATACCCGAGTTTCTATGATGGTATCATTTATTATCACTTGTCTAATAATATGTTTCTGAGATATTAATACAATAAAAAATTCCTGCCAAATACAAAATTTTTGATTTTTCGAATTATTTTCTTATTTTATCCAGATATCTGAAATTTATAGATTTTTTTCAAAAAATTTCGATAGATCCGATTTTTTTTCAGATTCAGATCAATTTTTGTTTTCCAGAATAAAAAAATCAAAACGGATTTTATGTTTCCGAAAAAATTGGAAAATTTTCCAACCGCCCCCATTTCCAATCCGATCTAATCTGAAAAAATATGATTACGACTTTCGGAATCGTACTTTCACACAGGAATGTAAAAACTTTCCCACTAGTTGATTAGGACAAACCCCCAATATTTGACGAATATGCAGATGATGTCATTAAGAAAAAGTACGCTGATCCATTTTGGGAGGCTTCTTAACAAATATTGAGAAGAAGATACGATTGTTTACTTTATTATTGATGCTCTTCAATATAGGGATATTGGTGACAACACTATGCCCCGACACTTAGGTACGACTTTAGGTTAAGGAAAATTTTGAGGAAGAATTTGAGGTCTGAGGACGAGTATGCCATAACAAAGAGTTTTGAGTTATGTGGTGTTCAAAAACTATTTGATTTCTGGGTCGAAATCTTTCGAAGACGGAGGGATTTGATGTGAATCATCTCTCATGATCGTTTCTCACATGTCATGGGTTATTTATATTTATGTTCTTTTGATTCAAGTCTCTCCATTGCTGGAGATGCTTAGTAGAATTTAGGGACTTGCTTATTTAACCAACACAAGGTTATGTTCTTTTGATCCAAGTCTCTCCCAATTTTAGTAGATTTCTACTTAGATTAGAATTAGGGTTACTAATTCTAATCCCCTTTGTGTTCTATAAAAGGGAGGTTATGTTCTTTATTTTATTTAGTTGTTAAAGTTAAAGTTAAGAATTAGGTTTCAGTTATTTCAGTTTGTGTCTTAGTTTATGTTTTAGATTAGAAGAAACTCTAATCAAGAATTGGGTCTAAATTAGCGTAATAGACTTCTCAATCTTGCTTCCACCTTAAAAGTTTACGTTATTGTTCCTCGGAATCAATCTTGTTTCCTTAATGTTTCTCAAAAAATAACGCTCCAGTTTCTCAGATTCCAGTTGCACCCAAAGCATCTATTGCTTCTTCCGCTCCTTCGTCTAACCTTCATAGTACTATTGATTCCGCAAATAATAAAATTCAAACTTCTGTTCCTTTTTCTTCATCCCAAAGCTGTGACGAAGTTAGTACAGGGCCTGAGGCTTACTAGTAGCTCTAATAAGAATGTTACTTTTAATTCTGATGTACCTCATGTGCACTCTCGTGATCAATGTATGCAATTACAACATGTAGATTTAGATCTTTAAGTGATGCTTCCTTGTGCACTCAATTTGCCCTCGACATTAGGATTTCACAGCTAGATCTGCAGGGGATATTTACGATGCACCACATGTATGAGGTGAGGATAGATTATGTCATTCTGATAATGATTCTGATCCTCCTTCTAACTGACCATGTTGATCATGTCGGCCAACAATTGAGGATACAACATTTATCTGATGTAATTGTGATGAGGGTGCAACAAATGATTCTTTACAATGAACATCAACTGACTAATGCCACTGACTTGGATGATTTTACTCTTATGAAATCTAAAAGAAGGTACACTAGGAAGAACTATAACACTGAACCTATGTTAGCAACTGTCAAACATGCTCTATCCATGGATAAAAGGGATGACTCTTTTCTTAGAATGTAATTTCACTTTTTTTTCCATTTTGAGGGCAAAGCTTATATCCTCCCTTTGTATCTTCAATTTATTTATAAATAAATATATGAGGGACGGTCAACCATCCACACTGAATGAGTTCTCTGGGAGGGGGAAAATATAAGTTCTCAACACTTTGGTGTTTTTTGGAGTTGAACTTGATTAACTGCCTTAACTAAAGTTGCTTTCATCCTTGATAGGATGGGAGTAGCCTCTTTGAGACACTGAAGTACTTTTGTTTTAGGGCCCAGGCTTTAGCCCTCCCCTTGTATTGCTTTTGATGTTCCTTTATAAAACACCTATATTTGCTCCCCAAAAATAAAGGGGAAATCGTGTATAGAATCATATACTCAAGGATGTGATTGCAAGAGAGTGGATGGAGAGACCATGAAGTGACATCCACACGAGTATCTTACTGAAGAAGGCTGTAAAAGCCCTTAGAAATCTACAAAGGGCAGTTTGAATAAAGTGTGGGTACATGCTAAAGGCTTGAGTTGTCAATTTCAACTTTGAAAAGAACTTCAAGTTGTCTCCACAACAGTTAGACGTACTACCTTTAGAATATTGGTATGTCAATTTTGAACAGAATGAATTTCATGAGGATTTACTTAAGAATGCTATACTAAAGCTGAAAGCCCTCCAAAGGCTGAAGGTGATGTTGAGGGCTCATACTTGGTCAATAATGGGACTAATGACAGCATTATGTGTGTGTCCAGACAAGGGTCATAGAAGAAGTGGGCATAGAGAAGACAAGGTAGTCATCCATAGGAAAGAACCAAGTATTTTCCAGTAATGGGATCATCCCCTTGAAATAAATTTGTGTTTCGCTTTGTGTTTCTCGTATTGGCCAATGCTACAACAAATCCCAAATAATTTTATAGGTGTATCAAGCAAGGCCCTACTGATGATAACTAATAACTAATAGAGACACAATGATCTACATTGACTAACTACTTTAGATCCATAAAACTAGATGTGAAAAACAGAGAAATAATTTAGAGAGAGTGAGAGAGAATGGTTACTTTGCAAGAACCGTCAGGTTGGATCTGACCCAGTCGAGTGATTTCTTCTTTCAATCGACCCACTTCTTCTTCTACGTTCATCTTTTCTGTCGATCTCTTTCTTTGCAATAGTAGTTGGAGGGAGGGTAGAATGAGAATCAATCATGTTGTTGGTGATTGATAAATGAGCACCCCTCATGGATATCAGGAAATAATGGAACCGGGCCTACTTGAAATCCCAAAGCAAACATCCTTCTCTTCCTCGAAATACATAATGGCAATCTTATTATACATTAGGCAACGTGTTTTTGTATAGACATATTCGTCATTGTCTCAGGGATAAAGAGGGGCTGGGATTTGTGGGGAGGAGGGAGATGGAAGGCCTAGATTTGTTCAACTATTTGGCTTAGGGTATTTTCGACATTATTTCTCTCTCCTATCAAATTACAACTCTTCTTCGTTAAAGTTACAACTCTCTACCCCGACTCTTCTTCTCTCCATCTTCAAGTAATACATCTCTCTCTCTTCACTCTCAAAGATTAACGTATCTCTTTCTCTCATTAGTGGGATTCGATTTGGAATCATGGATTTGGTGAAGATCAAGTTAGCACAGGCTCGATCAATTTTCCTGGGCTTGTGAAATGTGAAGGGCTGCTATCAATTCATCCCATTGTATATAAAGGGGGATCAAGCATCTCTACTTCAACAACATCAGTGATTGATTTTAATTTGCATTTAAAATTGAAGGTAACGCTTTCGGTTATTTGGATTATATCAATTATGATATTGAAATGTAGTTATTTTTATTTGAATTTATATTTGTTGGGTTGGAGCGATCTTTTTGATTTTGGGGTTTATTGATGAAAAAGATTTCGAAATGCTTTTTTTTTATAGTTTATTTTGTGAAGTTAGGATATAAGAAGTATAGAAATATATCTACAGTGTAATTTTTTGATGGATATATACTACAGAAATTACAACAGTCTTAGTGGAAAAATATCTTGGTTATATAATTTGAAGCATAATGATTTATCTGATTCTACAGTGACACAGCAATTTGTCTTCTCATACAACTCTTTACTAAAGTTATGTATAGCTCCCATCTGAGAAGTAACTTCTAATTTATCATGATTGGGATCTCTATTTTCCTCTTGGATGCCGCAAAAGCACACCAATCCCTTTTTAATATAGTCGTGATCTTGGTTTCAGGCATAGTAATATTAACAAAATTCTACTAGGATGCTGCTATTTTATTTGATAGGCATTTTATGTGCTATTTTTGAAGGTTCTCAAGAGGGACATCCCCTGGGAGACTTACATGACAACTAAGCTGATAACAGGAACATGTTTTCAGTTGTTAAGGCGTTACGATAAGATATCAGAAAGTTATCGTGCAATACTCCTTGATGATGTTAGTGTATATAGTTTTGCCTCTCAGTTTGATTATGATGTGTAAACCAACAGATAGACGAATCGAAACAAAGTCTCGCTCTCCTGACACGAGTATCTTATAACATAAAATACATCTCTTTGAACCTGACTCCAATTAGTGGTTATTGCAAAACTACCCATTATGTTCATAATGTTGACAAATATGACAGGATGGTCCAGCTTATATTCGGGTTTTTGTCAACATATTGCGAAATATAATTAAGGAAGAAACAGTGGAATATGTTCTTGCTCTTATCGACGAAATGCTTACAGGGAAAGGAAGTTTTTTAACGATTAGGTACATTCAAAACTTTTTTTATTTGACATATTATTCATTCTCTGTCCAGGAAGTCAAAAATGGGCAAAATTGTTCCATGACAAGTCTCTTGCAAGCGAAGATACTTATGAACCTTTCTTAAGTTAAGTTGTTTTTTCTTTCAAAATCATCATAACAGTACAATTTTTATTGTGTGATACTGTTATGATTTATCAATTGCATGATGTTAATAAATATACGTGCGTTGGGGTATTATGAGACTTTGATACTTACTCAAGGGGTCTACCTGGGGACAAGTCAGGACTAACTATTGGTGATGATGATATCCCATCACAATGAGTTCCTCCTGGCAAAAATCAGTTTTGTCTGAATCTTTTGACCACATTAATGTAGTGTTTGAGTGAAGATATACTAGACGTAAGAAGATGTTCCCGTTCTTGATTTTTTATACTAAAAGTTTAATCATCAGCAACATGATTTGATTCACTGTGAGTATGACCTATATAACAAAGAGAATGAGGCATTAACTCATCCCCGTGTGGGCCTTACAAACAAGTTTCCAAAATAATTTGTTATAAGGGGTTATCATAACTCATAATAAATTTATATTGTATTCCTATCCACGTTTCAGCTCATATTTGACCTTCCTTGATCTGGATGTGTCTGGGATGATCATTTACCCCTTATTCATTAGCACTACACTAATTTACCCCTATGCACCCTTTTTCTTTGTACTATTGTTTTTCTCTAAAAGTTCAGAACTTTCTCCACATACTTCGATTGCTGAAATTTCAAAATGGTCTGCTTCTTTTGTTCATACAGATTGCTCTGGAATGGTAACTGGTTCATACAAGAGAAAAGCTGCAAGATACTCTCTCCGGTAAAGGTGGTATGGGAGAAATATTTAGGGATAGTGAGGATAATTGCATCCTTGCTTACAGTGGATCTTCAAGTGTTGTTTTAGTGCCTTATCACGAAATTCAAAGTATTCATAGGGTGTTGATTTTTTGGGTTCTTTCCATACTATAATTGATGAGATTTATATGTCCCCTAGCTCCTTCCCTGCTCAGTTAAGAATATATGTTGATAAGGATGCTAGGGGTACTTCTTACATTAAGATCAGCCTTATTCCACTAACCGCGTATTCGTAAGACTGGTAGTCTTTCATAGAGGGGTCAACCTTTTTCTACTGAATTATATCAACATTTTTTATAGGCTGGTAGTCTAGATTTTTTTCTTTCCAACCCTTGGACGGACCTATCTTTCTTTTCAGTGGTGTATTTTCATTTTCCCTAATTATTTTATTTTTGTTAGGTCTAAAACTAAAAGTATATCCTTCTAGAGATTTTTATGCCAAATTTGACTTTATGATCTATTTTATATAAAGTTAGTTAATTAAGGATAAGGGGTTCTATCAGAAATTGTTTATTTACTATTCATATTGTGTTGCAGTTTAAGATTTTAAAGTTTAGTGAAAATTAAGACATGGCTGAAAATAAGCTGACTCGCGCTCACAGCCTTCGTGAACGCTTGGACACAACTCTGTTCACTTTTCGAAATGAATTATTGATCCTATTATCAAGGTTTGCTCACATTTTGTATTTGTCTTTATGTCTGTGTTAGATTTATATGTTTTAGATCTTTAAATTGAAGCAATAATCACTTTGTGATGATATGTATTCAATTGATTGGTTATCACATTTATTTGTTCAATACGTAGGATTGAGAGCAAGGGAAAGGGAATTCACCAACCCCATCCATCATCTCTTACAAGATATTAAAGCGATATCTAAAAAATGACATAAAAAGACTAACAGAAGGGGTATTTGGAGATATTATAACATCCACACAGGTAAGATCATTCAACTCTTAATTTATTTTAGGGTTTGTTTGTTTGTTGCCTTTCAAGCAATTTAAGTTTTTTTTTGTTCTTCTTTGGTTTTGTTTTCCCTTGCAGAGCCGAGCATCTCAGATTTAGTTGAATTGGACCTAATGCATATGGATTCACCAGTGCAGGAAGTTTACTCAAAATCCCTTTTTCTATCTTATTATTACTTGATTAACAATATCTCAGAAATGCCCTAAAAATTTCTCCCCAAAATAATAAAAACTTAAACTGTAAATATGAAACGAATTAAATGCAAGTTTGTTTGTTATTGTTATAGGACATGTTTCCTGACATCTATGAAGTTGTCAAGCTCATAGAAGAACCATCTGAAAGGTATCCATTTAAAACGATAAATACGGAATTGAAGAAGCTTGAACCATTCACAAACAAAGGGGAATGTATCCCTTTCTCGACATTTCAATGTTTCTTGATCTGTTTGTGATCGTTTATTTTGCTTCGTTCTCTTAACAGAGTTATTGAAAAGTCACTGTCAAAGAACAAAGGCCCATCTCTTTCTCTAATTGTACCCTAATTTTTACAATTTCATCCCCAATTTTGCTTCTAATTCCCTAAATTGGTGTTCCCTTTTCAGGCTTTGAGTAAGATTGCTGCGAATCGTCTTCAAAAAGAGCTTTTAGAATGGCAAATGAACCCCCCATTTTGGTTCAAACACAAAGTCACCGATAATCTCTAAAGATATTTGGGGGTAATCTATTTGATTCGATTTCGTTATTTATTTTGATTCTATCTTAGTTTATCATCCTTTTGTGAAATTAAGGTGGATTATTGAAGTTAATGGAGCTTCAGGGACCCTTTATTCGAATGAAACTTACCAGCTTCAAGTTGATTTCCCTGAACATTACCCCATGGAAGCACCTCAGGTGGGTGGGTTAAAGTTTCGATTTTTAATACTGGGATAATTTTTATTTAATTTTAACTTGATGTTTGGGTTTCATTTTCTTAACAGAGTTATCGAAAAGTCACCGCAAAATAACAAAGAGGCATTTAATGAGGTGGATAAAATTTCTAAAAGTGATCCTTCATGTAATTCTTCAGCTCCAAGATGAAAGTTTGAGAGAAAATGCCATCAGACTACTCAGCAAATTTCTTCAAGAGGTACTCTTCTTGATTCAAATTGTTTCTTATTAGAGTCTTGGGCTCGAATTACTGTCTGGGGTTTGATGTTTAAGCGTTTAAGGTCGCGCATTTACATCTGTCAAATTGTTATCTTGGGCTCAAATCTTTTTGAACTATTTATCACTTTTATATCTGTGAAAACTACAAATCTTCGCAGATTCTAATCTTTAATCTGTCTTTTTCGATCTCCATTGTAAAATTTCACCCAATTTATCATTTTTACTGTATTTGGGTCTGAATGTTGATGTAGTTTATGTTATTGTATTTTCTTGAATCTGTGATTGAGTTTGTTATTTATTTGGGTTCTTGGTTTGAGTTGATTCAATGGGATTTCATCATTTCATGGATCTTTTAAACCCAGATTCTTAATGAACTCTTGGTATTTGATAATTTGATTTGGGGTGTAAAAAGAATGAAGAAAAATCTATTTTTGTTATTTGCAACATTGTGTTTGTTTGTTTGATATTGCAGAAAAGTTGGAGATAAGTTATTTATTTGATGGATTTGGTGCAACCACCGAGGAGAATGGGGTTAGTATCACTTTCGCCCTTTCGCCCTCTCAGACTCTGAGGTCGACTGAAAAGAACTAAGGGGTACATATCAAAAAGGTGTACATATCAAAAACTCATGTTAATTTTATGATTAATTTGAAGCAGATGTTCACATATTCTGGATCTGTTGTTGGGCAAAACATATAAGGAAATGGGGACCTAATCGTATAACATTTTTAGTTTTCTTAGTAGGTACTAAGGGCTGCAACTTATTTAAACTTGACTGCTATGGATGTACGTTTGATCATATGAACCCTACCGAGAAAGTGAGTGAAGCTTATGCGCTTAAAAAACGAATACCCATGGAACCCGATTCTTGAATATATCAGAACTCCTTAACTGTTGCAGTTTCTGTGTTACTGTTGAATTTGCTTAAAAGCATCAGAGTCACTCTTTGAGGTTGAACTGTTGAATTCAGAAGTCCATTTGATCATCTTAAGTGTTTATGCATCAACATATCAATGATTAATGATCAATCAGATGGGTGGTCGCATACTATTACAAGTTTATGTTGGATACTTTAGTTGGAGGATATATCACATGAAAGAAAACTTGACGTCTTTGCGCTGATAGTTGAAATTTCAAGTATGATGGAACAGACATGAGACTAATTTTAATTTGAGATAGATTATTCAGGCATGCAGGTTTACGATATTAAGAAAACTTCATTGTTTTTAACTCCAAGGGAGGTTGTGGCCATCAAGAATTTTGAGTTGAGCCTGAAATTTGGTACACCATTCAGTAACCACTAACCAATGATCAAAATCTTTTTTGTAAAGTCGATATTTTTTCAAGTTTTTGATAAACATTGTTAATGATTATATTTAACATATAGAGCTTCCAAATTAGCGAACTTTGTTAGTTGCATGCAAATATAGTTAAATCGATCATTTTTGCCCATCATTTTGGCAATTGCCATAGTTCTGACGAAATACTTTGAAACAAACTTTGTATGTTTAATATAGATCAGGAACCATGAAAATTTGTTCTTATTTGGAGAACATTGAAGAAAATCTTATTTCTATGAGGTTTTCTTCAATCTGGAGAGGGTAAAATTTCAGTTAATACCATTTTTATGCTAAGATGCACTGCATTGTAGTTTGATGCTTGGAACCTTGGACAATCTAAGTTTTGACGTTTGGTGCAATAATGCTAACTTATATAGCTCTAGATAGAAAGTAATATTGTGTGTTCTACACCTTATACATGAAAAATTCTATTAATTTGTAATACATTGGGTAACCATAGGACTTTCAGACTTTTGGTCCTATTCTTTTTAGCGTGTGTATTTATTTTTTCTTACTTTGTAGAATCTAGCATACTAAACTATATAAAATTGGTTCAGACAAACTAAATTGAGAAGAACTCAAATTATTTTCATGAACAAATTATTTGTAGAATCGGCTTTGTTTTGGTCGTGGGTTTAACTCATTTGGTTATCTCCTTGACCAATCATTCGACATTACAAATCAATGCAAATTTATGCTTAATATTCGTTTGGATATGTGCATTTTTTATTTACTTTTTATACACTCGATTGATATACACCCATCTCGAAAGTAGGTATCTGAAATGTATGTTTTTTAAATATACATTTTGGCGGGAATCATATGAAGTGCATATTTTAGTAAAATCACATTAGAGTTGTAGGTTTTCATTAAAGAAGCAACGCACAAAATGAGGGTTTCAATTTAAAAATACATTTTTTGCTATTTATTTGAATTGTGAAAAATGGCATTTCAATGTCGTGTTTCAAGCTTCCAGTTATTATCGACCACTAAGTATGGTGGCAACTCAAAAATGAGATATTGAAATGTTAGGTTCTTTCTGGACATTATACTTAATTTTAAAATATTTGACTCCCTACATAATTATGTCATCGAATATGAACAAAAATATGTTTTATTGAATTTTAGTGCCAAATGCGCGATAATGAGCATATTTTATAGCCAATATTGCCCACTCTGCAATGTAAATTTTATGCAAAAAGCTTAAGTAATGTATGTGCTTTTGATTTCCTTCAGAAACAATAGTGGATCTTAGTCCATTTACGTATGGATGGTTTGATGTATTAGTTGAAGCTATCGAAGGCGTGTGAATGCAACAATTGTGTATGACTGATAATGCATTTTTCACATGATAAAAAACTCAGTTCTTAATATTGATAAATAACTGTGATTTCATAGTGAATAAGATACACTACAAATTATTAAGAGAAGTTGGTAGCACCGAATACACGTAGACGTATTCACCATGATTTGGTCAAAGGCGACGTTTTTACCGTGGCGAGCCATGGGTATTACTAGTCAATTATACATTAGGCAATGGTATTTTTTATAGACATATTCGCCATTGTCTCAGGGATAAAGGAAGGGCTGGGATTTGTGGGGAGGGGGGAGATGAACGGCCTAGATTTGTTCAACTATTTGGCTTAGGGGTATTTTCGACATTGTCTCTATCTCCTTTCAAATTACAACTCTTCTTCTTTAAAATTTCAAGCTATCCCGACTCTTCTTCTTCTCTCCATCTCCTCTCCATGACCATCTCTCCGGATCTCCATCTCTCCATTTCTCCTTCTTTTCTCCGGATCTCCATCTCCACAAGGTACTTATTTATCTCTCTTTCTCTATCTCTCTCTTGACTCTTCTTCTTCTCTCTATCACCTCTCTCTCTATCACTTTCTCTCTCTGTTTTGATCAATAATGTTTTTAATTTTTCTTATCTTTACTTGTTGTTTTGATCATTGTTGTTGTTAAGTTTGATTGCATTGGTTGTACTCTGTTTTGATCATTACTGTTAGGTTTTATTGGTAGTAGTATGAGCCTATTATTAACCCGTTAGCTCTCTCTCTCTCTATCTCTTTTTCTCTTGTTTTGATCATTACTGTTAGGTTTGATTGGTAGTAGTATGAGCCTATAAGTAACTCGCTTTATAAGATAAGTAATTCAAGATGCCGTAAAAAAGGGTCTCAGGCAGAACTGATGTACATGAAAATCATATTGAAATATCCCAATTTGTACTGCGTCTATCTAGGACACTTTAGTTATTGCAATCCATAGTTTTCCAGGTAAATAAATTTTGACAGTTAAGAATATCATACAATTTAGATAGTTTTATATTGATAATATGTTTCCTTCAATTATCTGAGGTGTGCCAAATACAGACGATAATATTTTAGTTGTCAAAAGGATGTTCTGTTCCTTAAATTTCTAATTGGGCAAAGTAAAACTAAAATGAAGTTTCGTGATAGTGGAGTTCTAGGATGATTTGGTGACTACTTACCCTGATTTTCTTACAGCCCAAGCACAAGAAAATTGGTATTCCAACAATTTATTTTTTCCTTTGCCTGCGTTTTTGAAGAACCAAACAAAGCTTTAGTTTAAGAGGCATGTGGAGTCTAGATGCCGAAGGAAATGTTTGGACTTTAAAGGGGTGATCTCATAGGCAATGCCCTAGACACAGACAGTTTATAGGTATCCATTGAACTAACTTAAGCAAGCACTTTCTTTCTTGGTAATAGTCTAATCATCTCTGAGAAATAGGGGTGTTGGTGGATGTCTAGAATGTTATACGATAAGATTTCATATCCCATCTTTATGCAGGCCTAACAACACCCCTTCAAACCAAACTTCTTTCGATTCAAAAAACGAAAAGTTACTCTCCATCATATCCATTTGTAACTCTATCTTCACGTTCATAGATGCATCGAAGTCACCCTCTAAACAAGACTTTAAACGCCTTAAGCTCACTCAACATACTAGAGATGGACTTATAATTCATCCAACAAGCCTCATAATCAACTAGCCACCGCATCTTTCATTATGCTTGCCAAAAAAGAAAGAAAAAATAGGGGATATATAACAGCTAAAAGGCTAATTAAGTATGGTCATTTTCCTGGTGATATACATACAGAGTATCTTCCTTCTTTTATATAAGAAAAATCAACTGTCATGAAGCGAGCATGATGATTCTGATATAATCTCAATTATTATCTTGTTGTGGTCAAAATCTCTCCCCTTTAAGTGGCATTATGGAGAGAAGGATGCGCTATTTTTCAGTGAAGTGCCAACAGGATACGACAGTTAGCGAACATTGTGTTGTATTTATTTGCTCTCGGTGAAGGTGTTTCTCTGGAAGCAAAGTTGTTGAGCAGGTAATTTTTTGCTCTAAAAAGCGAAGCGAGTTAAAATTTATTTTTCATGAAAACTTAGAAAATGAAATCACAGCATTTTTTTCCTTTTGTTTGGTTGAACATGGAAACGTGAAAAGAGGTTTCTAAGGTAGGTTTACTTAGTAAATAAGTCATTTGTGTACCATTTTATGACACCAATACATACGATGTTTGGTGACGCAAATAATTTTACTCATGAGATTTCCTCTACTTGAACATATTAACTACCTTCCACTCTCCTCTAATTGTTATATCTTAGAATCTATGAGGGATTTTTTTCCCTCCATTCTCATATCTTATAATCCACTATAGAGCATTTTTGAAATATAAAATCAAAAATCTCTCTTGCTTATCTCTCTTTAATTTTCTTTTTAGGGGTTTCTCTTATTCTTTCTCCAACTCTACTAACTTTTATCCAGATTTTTATCACTATCTATATTAACACAATTTATGTATTTTCTCTACATTTTTCTATTTAAGTTTATTTTCTCCCTCTAGATCTCCCGTTACTTTCTCCCAAGAGTTTTTAGATCTGAATTTTCACTTTTTTTGCCCCTATTAATTTTATCACATTTCTCTAGATGTTCTCTCCAAATTTTGTCTCGAATTCACTCTCCAACATATTTCCAATTTTTCTCTCTTTTGATCGATCCATTTGATTATCTAGGAGAAAGAGTTAAGTCTACATGAGGCTTCCATCTTAATCCTACATAATCATTTGGAAGAAGAAAAAAAAAAACCTATACTTGAATCTCTAAGAGGGGTTTCAAGCAAATCATATTTCTCATTTTTGAGGTGTGCCAAATACAGACGAGAATATTTCAGTTGTCAAAAGGATGTTCTGTCCCTCAAATTTCTAATTGGGCAAAGTAAAACTAAACTAAAGTTCCGCGATAATGGAGTTTTAGGATTCGAAGAACCAAACATAGCTTTAGCTTAAGAGGCATTTGGAGTCAAGATGCCGAAGGAAATGTTTGGACTTTGAAGGGGAGATCTCATAGGCAATGTCCTAGACACAGGTAGTTTATAGGTATCTATTAAACTAATATAGACAAGCACTTTCTTTCTTGGTAATAGTCTAATCAACTCTGAAAAATAGGGGTATTGTTGGATGTCTTGAATGTTCTACAATAAGATTTCATATCCCATCTTTATGCAGGCCTAATAACACCCCTTCGAACCAAACTTCATTCGATTCAGAAACCGAAGAGTTGATCTCCATCATATCCATTTGTAACTCTATCTTCACGTTCATAGATGCATTGGAGTCACCGTCTAAACAAGACTTGAAATGCCTTAAGCTTAGTCAACTTCTCTCAGTCATAAAATCCTCAAAGAAGCCGTTTGATGATCGTATATTTTCTTCTCTCATATCCATGTTATCCATGAGAAAACCAAGCCTAATGTTATACCATTCTTCAGGGGGAGCTCCTTCCGCTAGATGATTAACTCTATTAGTACATCCATCAGTACCAAAATCAGCTTCCCTCCACTCCATGTGTGTTTCCCTCCATGTGTACTTGATTTTGATTGACATTTTGGAGATAATATCAGTAAAATTTGAAGGATTGTTACCATCAAAGGCAACAACAGCAGCTTGTGAGTTAGAGTTGATAAGAAGCCTATGTTATCCCTTCTTATGTACTATTTCAACTGCCTTAAAAATGTCTTCACATTCTGTCATATAAGAAGTTGTGATGCCAAGATTATAAACAAGCACCCCTTTAATGCATGTCAGGTGATCTCTAAAGACTACTCCATACCCAACCTTGCCAGGGTTCCCAGTTCCCACTGTTCGAGCTATCAAAATTAGCTTTATTAATGCGTGATATCAAGGGGTTAACTTTGTTGTTTAGCACCTTTGAGTTATATGTGCTGCATAAGTGCATCTCACTACCTGCAGTTTCAACTTCGAAGATATTTAGAATAAAAAGGAAGGATCCTTGAAACAATACATAGCTAGAGCTAATGCTCCGGAAACTGTAAAAAATAACTCTAAGATTAATGCAACAATGTAAGGATGATTTAGAAGCATATTTCTCTAACAAAATTAGTCTCATAGAAAGGGGGAAGTACCTGTTTTTTCCTTTTCTAAGCATTTTGGGGTTGGAATTTTATCCTGCTCTACTATGTGTTATTCTCTCTTTCTTTCTCACCTCTGCATATCTATCTTACCTACCACCAGTTTAAGATCTACTTAGATTTTGGAATTACATGGTAGAGGATAATTATGTGTTATTTCATGTGAAGGGTACTTAAAACAAATCCATATAAAGATTGTTTTTGGAGCATTGGTTATGAATAATAATTTTTTTTCTTTGTTAATTGTTTTTCGAGAAAGAGAGAAACAATATGAAGAAAGCGTTTACAAATAATGATTCTTCATACTCTTAATAATGGAAGTTTCGTTGAATTTACAAAAAGTTCATTTCACTATAATGTCAAAGGGTTGAAGCAACTACTCTTCATAATGGATGCTTCTGAGGTTAGTCACATTACATTATTAGTCAATGTACTTAGTTTCATCTCTCTAAATTGTGCTTAGCCTATATTTCCATCTTCCGCAATTGGCTATTTATTTTGTCTCTATTTTCGTCGTTAGCTCATAATTTTAGTTACTTAAAATTATAGTCTATGCTTTTCCATATTTGACTAATTATAATTTAAAATCTATAAAACACTTTAAATTTTAACGTTTAACAATATAACCCAATACTCCTTGGAATTACTAAATATGAATCGTCACATATTCCTCCTATCGTCAGAATGGTGATACGGTCAACACCTTCAAATGATAATACATCATCAAATAGGGTGTATACAACCAATGATATTATGTTGCCAAGTCTCCTTACTTCTTCAACTGATAATGCCTTCTCAAGAAGAACATTAGTTCAGCGTGGTAGAAGAAAAAGAGAACGCGATAGGCAACTAAGTGAACCTGCAAATTATCAACAACCAGTGCAACAACAGCTATCTAAATAATCGATTGCACAATGTGCTAGAAGAGAACGCAAAAGGCAGCTAAGGGAAGTTATAACAGTTCCTCAGCTATTCGACCAAGGAGTTACAAATCGTAGCTTAGCTCTAACATTTCAAAACTACCCCTATTGAAGGGACACTAAGTCTTCCCCCAACTGAAAGAAAACTTTCTAATTAATTTATTGCACAATGTGTCAGAAGAGAACGTAAACGGCAACAAAGAGAAGTGGTGACAAATCTCCAGTTATTAGATCCCGCGATTACGAATCAATTATCAGATTCTATTTACTAAACTTACATCCAAAATTTAATAGGGTATCTTCATAACCTCCTCATACCATTCGGGAAGAGTCATCCACTTTACTACCTGACAATGTTACTATTTTTGAAGAACAACCTTGCGCAATGCATTCTCCCAACATACCGCATCCAATCATGTGCAGCACGCCTAATTTTCCTTTAAGTACATTTGAAATTGGAGAGTCTTCGTCGGCTCGGGCAAATGTGTAAGTGCATACTAAATTACTTATTTCCAAGATTTTAATATAAAGAATTTCAATATAAATAACAATACTCTAATTTTCAAATGTAGTGTTCATCATGACGTAAAATTCGTTTATTATAATCCAATAGAAAGTGATGATGAACGTAACATTAATGACGAAGGTAATGATAACGTTAATGAAGTGGATGAAGATAACATTAACGGCAATGACGAGGGAGTGCAATTAAGACGTTATTTCTTTGGCCAAAAAGATGTTCTATGTACACATTGTTCTGCACTTCATTGGAAGGACGAACAACTATCAAAATCTTCAATCATCAAGCCACTATTTGGTTAATGTTGCCTATAAGGTAAATTTTAGGTCCCAAATCTTGACGCATTGCCTAATAAATTTTAGGAATTATATGATGGTAACTGTCCGCATTCAAGGTTACTTTTAAGGTATATGCGAGAATATAATGTAGCTAACGCATTTACGAGTCTTTGGGTTCATATGGAAAATCGAGTAGTTCATGGGCGAGGTCCAACTTCTTTTGTTATCCACGGTGAGTTACACCATCGACTAGGTGCATTGGTTTCAAATGAGGAACAAGAAGCTTCTTATGCACAATTATACATCTATAACCCTGGTGTATCTCTTAATACCTATTATAAAAGGATCCCACACCTAAATAAAGATGTGTTAAAAGTTATCCAATACACATTAGTTCGATGTAACCCATTCAGTGAATTTTATCGTCATGCATATGAGGTATTAGAAGACGATACAGGCGATAATGAAAATTTCAATGTGCCAGCGTACCTTCATTACAGTGTTTTGACAGATCATCATAGATACAATTTACCATCAACCAATAAGATTACAGTTATACAACCTGGAGATGGGTCAGAAATCAGTGGCGTGAGATACATCATTGTGTATCGTAAGGCAAATCAGGGTTAATGTAAATTAGCGAATGTCATCCTGCATACCTTCCCATGCATTATGTTCTTATTTTCCCTACTTGACAACTTGACTGGTCAGTATACTTTAAGTATTGGAATGTTCCAGCTAACGCATGGTATTCAACTAAAAAACTTTCTCAATGGGAATACTATTGTTATTGCCTATTTCAACGTTCAACAGAATATTCACCAATCTTGCGAGGATTAAAATTATTTCAACAATTTATAGTAGACGCATGGGCCTCGACTGAGCAAAATCGATTAAGATATGTTAGGTTAAACCAAAACAATCTTTGGTCCAAATTATATGGTGGTTTGGCAGATATTGTGACAGCTGATTTGGATCCTAATCAAATTGGACAACGTGTTGTTTTACCCTCTTCACATACTGGAAGTACAAGGAGTATGTATGAAATTTAGCAAGATTCATTGGCGATCACACGTTTCAATAATCATCCAGATATTTTTTTTATAATGACAGCTAATCCAAAATGGCCTGAGATTAACAATGCACTCCTACCAAATCAGTCAGTCTATGATTGACTGGATTTAGTAGCCCGCGTGTTTGTGTTAAAGAATAAAGCTTTGTTAAAGAAAGTTGAGAATAATCGTGTTTTTGGAACATGTGTTGCACATGTGTGGACAATTGAATTTTAAAAGCGTGGTTTACCGTATATGCATGCATTGTTCTTCCTAAGTCGTGAAGAGAAAATACGAACAATATCACAGGTTGATAAAATCGTAAGCGCCAAAATTCCTGATGAAAAAGAACATCCCACTATCTTTAAAACTGTAATGAAATGTATAATTCATGGACCATGCGGGCCTGCAAACTTGAACGCCCCGTGTATGGATAGTGGCAACTGTACAAAATGATATACTAGACAATATACTGAAGAAACAACCATGGATCCAGATGGTTATCCTATTTATAGACGACGACCAATACCTGATAAAACTTACATCGTTAAAGGGAAGATAGTTGATAATATGGATGTTGTGCCATATAACCCTTACCTGTCTGAATTATTTGACTGTTACATCAATGTCAAAATTTGTGTTGGTCTTCAATGTGTAAAATACATTCACAAGTATATTTACAAGGGTCATGATCGAGCAACTATGGTCATCGCTTGGGATGAAATACAACAATATCCCGATTCTCAATATATTGGACCACCAGAAGTAGCTTGGCGTCTTTTTAGTTTTATTCTTCACCATGAAAAACCAAGTGTCGTACGACTTGCTTTACACTTACCTGGAATGCATCACGTTGTTTTTAATACAAGCGAGACCATGGCATATATTCGTGCTCGAGTAGCTAATGAAAAAATAGTTTTAACTGCCTTTTTCAAATATTGTACTGAAAATGTGGAAGCACAAGCGTTTATATACCAATAATTCCCCCAACATTATGTTTGGCATGGTATTAATGGTAGAAACATTTGGACAAAGAGAGTACAGCAACACAAATTTTCTATTGGTTGAATATATTACGCAAACCCAAAATCTGGAGAGAGATACTACTTACGTTTGCTTCTAATTGTAGTGAAAGGTCCAACATCTTTTTAATATTTGCGTACGCACAATGGCATTTTGTATGACATATTCAAAGTAGCATGTGCTGCCATGAGACTTCTGGAAGATGATAAAGAATGGGCTGATTCTTTAGAAGAAGAAGTCGTGATGAAAATCGGATATCACCTGAGAAGATTGTTCAGTATTATTCTATCAGAATATAATCCAATACACCCAAAAGAGTTATGGAACAATTTCTGGGTAAACATTTGTGATGACCTCGCTTATAAACTTCGTACCTAGTTAAACATTCAAAATCTGACCGGGGATCATGCCAAAGATTATGGTTTATATCTATTGGATGAATTGTTATTCGAATTGGGTAAAACTCTTCATGATTTTCCTCCAATGCCATTACTAATAGGAAATTGGCGTTCTGTAAATGGGAATAGATTCATAATGGAACAATTATAATTCTAATATGACACACAATTTATACATACTGCGGCTAATGTGAGTTAGTTGAATAGTGCTCAAGCACAAACTTATAATGCCGTTATAAATTGTGGCTAATAATAAGGGACAAATTTTCTTCTTGAATGGAGTAGCCGGTACTGGTAAAATATTTGTTTACAATACTATTGCTGCTACCTACCGAAGGGAGGAGGATATCGTTATTATGGTTATCAGCTCAGGGATTGCATCATTCCTTCTTGATTGAGGAAGAACTGCATATTCAAGATTCAAAATCCCGTTAAATGTGCTGGATAACTCAAAGTGTGGATTTACTAAGCAATCTATTCATGCAGAGTTGTTTAGAGAAACTAAACTTATTATATGGGATGAGGTACCGATGCAACATAAACACTATGTTGAGGAAGTTGAATGGACATTACGAGACATTCGTGACGATAGTAGACCATTTGATAGAATTACAGTTGTCCTTGGAGAAAATTTTTGTCCAATACTGCCAGTTGTACCCAAAGGTGTACGTGAACAAATTGTTGCAGCATCGTTAAGACGATCATACTTATGGAGACATGTACGTGTTCTGTCATTGGTGGATAACATGCGTTTCGATCATGTAAACCCTGATAATGCACGGTTCACAGATTATTTGATGGAGGTAACTATTTTGCAAAATTATTTTCACAGTTATTTCAAACGTATTCAATCAGAATGTTAACATGTTAATTCTACTTTGTTATTTCAACAAGCAATTTATGAGATAAAAATGATTAATGTACTTGACGCTTGGGGTTCTGAGAGTGGCTCTGCTTTGAATGATGACGTCTTTAGAAACGTACATGCGCATTAAATGTTTAGTGTGATATAAATAGTACATGTATTAAAGAATCTGGTAAAATACTATGTTGATGTGCATATAACCCCAATACTCTGGTTGAGAATTGTGAAGACCAGGCGAATTGTGTACGAAGAGAGAGTATTTGTTAACATACAGAGGTTGAAGACGCAATATTTTGGGGATCAATCGTTGGAGATGCTCACGCCTATTCTTGTACCGCCGACATATTACGGTATGTCGGAAGACGAAGCGGCTGAAAATGAAGATGACTTTTACCATATGTGGAGATTTTATTACGTTATCCTGACAGGCGAGCAACGTCAGAGTTATCATCGCATCCTTATGATGGATAAAGTTGAGGAGACAGATGTGGGGGCCGGTGTATATGCGAGGTATTAATGTCGGTATCCTGCAAAGGACTGGGTTCTAAGGTAGGACTCTCTTTGATCTCAACCAACTCTTTGTTGGTGGGGGTTAAGGAGGAGGAGAAGATGGTGGTGGAAGAGGAAGACAGAGATTAGAAATCTTTCTGTTATACTGTCATCTTCTCTTGTCGTGATGAGGGTTTTATCGTTGAGGGTTGGTTCAAGTACTGATACCTTTGTTTTCTCAGTTTCTTGTGGAAGTAAATGATGTGAAGGAGGAATCAGGCTCAGTAATTTCTAGTTCCAACTTTTATTCAGAAGATTCTCATAGTGAAACATCACTGAAAATTGTCATGTAATATGTAGAGTGATCTGTAACAGTATCTGAAAGACTTGTTATCTGTAAAGGATTCTGTAATTGATATTCGAGCAAAAGAAAAAGTTTTTTTTAAACTTTGTTTTGATAGATAGAATTAGCTCGTTAAACTACAATTGAGCTAGTAGAAGTATATATATATATATATATATATATATATATATATATATATATATGTTTGAGGACGAGAATTTAATATTGGAAGTTGAACTAAAAAATGGAGTTTAGTTTAGTTGAACTGTGAAAAATATATGTAAATACATGGGAAAAATGAGTTTGTGTAAATATGTAAATGTGTAAAAATATGTATCGAACTGAATAAATTATAGAATCATGGAGGGAAAATATCTTTTCAAATATAGAATATGTAGAAATTGAAAATTTTGAGCTTATGGAGTTCATATTTGGAAATGTTGCATAGGTGGAGAGATTGCATGGAGTAGGTCGTAAAGGGATAAGTCGAATCCAAAGAGGTTGATATGTACTGATAAGTTCAAATAACTTTCTATCATGATCTTAGGGTTTCCTGTTATGGAAAAATAGACTATAATATATACGAATTGTGTGGGATTTGAAGTGATCCTGAAAAATGTATATGTATGAAGGGCCTGTAATGTATAGAGGAGGAAGAAAGAGAATATGGTGAGGACTCGTTCTGAGAGAGTTCATCATACTGTCGAGGGAAGATTGGCGGTAAAGATTGCAGAAGTACATGAGAGGATATTTGGGTTGTTAGATTATGATTCTGACTTGCCTAAGTCTAAAATACAGTTCAAAAGCCTGGATGTGAGGAAGAGAAAACTTTAGATCGGGCGCAATTTTTACTCGTAGATATTCTGTGAAGTGATTTTGGAGCTTGCAGTTCGAAAAGAGGTTGTGAGGCAAATTACTGAGGAAAAGATCGAGGAGGAAGATGTGAGGATTGTTGGGGGCGAACTAATTAGGTATGATTCTTCAGGACATCTGGGATGTTTTATGTGTAATTATATGTGAGGGGGTGGTTAAATAAGGTCGAATAACTATAATTGGAATGTAGGTAAAATTTTTGCTTGAATTTGTTTTATTTTGTTACAAATGCTGCTTTGGAACTGTTTGTGAATAAAAAAATTGAATTTTGAAATGTGATAGAGCTGGAAATGATGTCAATAGTTTTATAAGTAGCATAAATAGGAATAGAAAAAATAGGCAAGCTTTGATTTTTTTTCTTTTGTGTAATCTGTAGGGAAAATTCGATTGCATGTGAGTATTAAGTCATCATGAGTGTGGGAAGTTCAGAATAGTGATCTGGGTAGGAGAGATGGGAATATATAAAAATATAGGACTCTGAGTGATGATTGGAAGGTGTTGCCACCGAAAAGGTGTAAAACGTTTAACATTAATTGTGGAAGGGATGCCTTGGTTCTAAAATTGAGGGCGGCTCGTATGATTCCCAATAACTGTCAGTAGTTAGAGAAAAAAAATTTAACTAATAGTCTATCATCCTCATTCAAACATTTATCAACTTCTGAAAAATGGAAGAATAGTGGGAGAGAAAAGAGAAAAAATTGTACAGATTCACATGAGAGATTAGACGAGAGTGATCATCGCTCAAGGAGAGAAAAAGGTTCAAAAATAGAGTCATGATGGTGGTTATACACCAGTGTTGTGAGGAAGGATTTAGCGCCCCTTCAAATTCATATTCGGACGTTAAAGGTTAGCAAAAAAGTAATAATTTTGTAAATGTGGGTTCGAAAGATTTTCTGGTTTTCAAATTTTGAAAGATTGTTATTTATAGTAACCTATATAAATTTGTTTGATTTATGTGTAAAAGATATGTGTGTATGATATGCGTATATCTATGATAGATGTACCGTCGATGTGCATATGGATGTGTATAGATAAACGATAATTATAAGTTAACCTAATACATGGACCTGTATGTAGGTTGGGCGTAAGGAATATCTACTATAGAATCAAACCTCATCTTTAAGCCTATAATTGAGAAGGAGACTTCACCTGATATGGAGACATTGATCTCTGGTCGTACGATTAAGTCTGAGAGTGTAAAATCTATAAATGTAGAGTCTGAGGGAGTGGACGAAGTAGTACTTGTTTAATTTCCTGATTTCCCTAGTAAATTGGTATCGTACCCTCTGAACTCTGATATATTCATAGAGTTTTATAAATCTAAAGCTATTGTAGGTGGAAAATAGGGAAATGTTGTAGAACATGTTGGTAGGTTGTTCAGTGGATGTACTGTATCATCTGGGGAAGAGCATTTCTTCTTCCTGCTTGACTTAGAAAAAGAGAAACTGGATAGGGGAGTGGATGTATGGATCTCTCTTGAGTATTTTGATGGGAATGTCCAAGGCAACTTGGACGAGGGTTTTTTATGTTATCTGTCTCAGTTAGAATATGGACTAAGTTTACCCCTTAGAAATCTTGCTAAAGGTATGATGAATACCATAGGGGCATGTCCCGCCCAACTAAACGGGAACATGTGGGAGGTGATCAATGTTCGTAAGACTTTGAATTGATTGTGGGAGGAGAATGAGGTAGAGAGGAGAATTACTTCTGAGGACGTTTTACAGTACTAAGCTCTAAAACATTATGCTACGACTGGAAATGCATATTTCTGCTCAAGCTCGTCTTGATCGCTTTTCTTTGATTTGAATTCAAAAGGGCGAGTTTGGAATGATAATGTGATATGGGTGAAGGGTGACTGCCTTCAGAGAGAGGATGAAGAACCAATGAAACTTTTGTATCGAACTTTAAAGAAAAGTAAGTAATAGTATATAATATAAAACTGCTATAATTAAAGGGTTGTTCTATTGTTTGACAATGTATTTTTTTTTGTTTTACAAGTCCTCAATCGAAGGTGACAAGGAAGGAGCCACTGTTAGATGATGTTGCTTGTGAAGGGGTTGAGCTCGAGATAGTTTTGAAAGAACTTGACATCAATAGAAATAAAAGAGCTAATAGTAGGTCAGAAAAGGCACAAAAGTCTCAGGCAAAGAGACCAATGATAGGGGTTGGAGCTAGAAAGAAGAAAGGGGCGGATAGGGAGAAGTGTCCAGTTTTGACGAGGGCTTCTGATATGGATTTTAAGGATGTTCTGGAAGTGACCACTTCGAGAAAGTTAGATCTAAAATTCCAAAAGAAGAAAATTGTGAAGCGAGGCTCAAGCTCTAGAACCACAGTGAGTGAGGAGGTCGAAGGGGATACGAAGAAGAGAAGGGTAGATCGCTCTGCTACAGTGTTAGGGGTGAAGGTCATGAAGAGTTGACCTACTGAGGAAGATGAGCTGCGAGCTATGGTAAACAGGCTGAGGCTTATAGTTTGTAAGGGTGCTGAGAAGCAGAGCACCCTCGCACAGTTAGAGTTGAGCAAAATGGAAAGTTGATGATTTTTTTTAAGTTTGTATCTGGATTCTAGCTAAAAATGTGTTTGATTTATTGTAGGCTGCTAGCTTGCTGAAGGGTATCTACCTCGGGATTGAGGAGGGAAAAGCTGAGCTCGAGAGTGGGAAAGTCAAGCTCAAGAAGAAGGTTGCTCGACTTGAATCTGATTTGGCTCTAGAGGGGGAACGATTAGTTATTGCGAAGATTGCGCAGAAGGTATTGATAGGCAAGCTTACCGAGGAGGCGTAGATGAATATGGATGACGTCAGAGTTCAACTCAACAGACTTGAGCGTCAACTTCTTGTTGTGAGGTACACAAAAGCTGACATTAAAGCAATTATGTCTAGTACCTTCGTTGAAGAGGATGAAGAGGAAGAGGCGGCTCCTGTTGATGGTGTTGTAACAAGGTTGGATTCGGTCACACCCAGAATTGATCTAGAGAACTAGGGGGAAGATAATGAGAAGGTAGAGTAAAGTTGTTGAAGTTTGGTTGTGTGTTTTTTGTGTGGTTTGGAAAACTGTAATTATATGGAATGTTGCCTTAGAGGATAAATTTTGGATAGGCTAAGAGATGTTTATAAACATTGTTTATAGGAACTTAAGGATATGCAACTTAGAATTGAGGAATTAGAGAATGAGCTCGTTAAGGAGAAAGATGCCTCAGCGTCCCTGTTGACTTTGCAAGCGGAGTTACAGGTTAGAGAAAGAGCGGGAAATATTTGACTTGTATGCTGCATTACTATAATGGCGTATTTTCCTCGAGAATAATCTTTGCCAATACTTTTTGTAAAGATGAGGAGATAATAAGTTCAAACTAATAAGATCTTACGTAAAAACTTAGTAAAGGCTGAGAAAAACCATGACCTCGAGGTAGATTTTGATGTAAAATCCAATAGGTTGCTAGTTATTACACTTTGTGGTTTGACAGCAAGTAAGTAAGGATGAATAGTCAAGTTACGGATCTGAGCCACTCATTCTTTGTTTGTATTTATAGCATATACAAGTAGTTTTACAAAAAAAAAAAGCAGTTTCCTATTTCAGGGGTAGTGGGCGAACTTTGCGGATCTCTAACGGCTCTTTCTTGGCCAAGCACATTGTCTACTTTTAGTAGATCAAGGACTTGTGGCATCTTCTTGAATACAGGGATGTGTTCGGATATGTTATACTGGCTTACCCTTGTTGAATCTGGGAAATATACTACTACAATCGTCCAATTCTTGATAGACGTACTTGTGGCTATGTCGAGAAGAAATTAGAAGATAAAGAGGGTATCGAATGTTTAATAAAACTTGAAGTTGTCATTTTTGAGGCCACTGTCAAATGAATCTGGTCATGTTTTTCCTGAGGGTATAGGAGAATTGTAAATAAGGTAACTGTGTTTAGGTAATTATAGAATTAAAATGGCTAGGTGTACTCCTGTAGGTGATATTTTTGAAGTATAAGGAAATGGATGTACAATATCGTTGTTAAAAAATGGGTTGTGCTTTGTCGAGTACTGATATAGTAGAGGATGTACAAAGAAAAATGTAAGGTTTGGAGTAACAGTGTATGGGTTTGTTAGCTTTTAGAAGAATAAAAGACTTTAAGAAAAGACGAAAAAGCCGTTATGCTCGAGTATGTGAAAAGTCGCGAAGTAGTACGATAAGCAGTCGCATGGGGTCTATAAATAGCCCCGCGGTAGGCGGCAGTTCACATTTCACAAACTCTAGAAAAAAAAATCAAGTGTGAATTCCTTGCGCTCGTCACCAGAGTCATTGTCAACAATTGGGAACGAGGAGATAAATGTTTTAATTTAGAGGGCAAAGTGTGCAAAGCAGAGGGATGCCGAGGAAACACAAATTCAAGGTTAGTGGCTTTTTTTTATCTTTTAGATATTCGTATGATTCGTTGAAAACCCTTTCTAGGATGTAGCCGAAGTAATTAGAAAATTACTGTAGTAGGGTTGGAATGATAGAAATAGCGATATTGAGGGATGAATTTTTCTATGTATTGAGGAAATGCTATCGAAAAAGTTTAATAGGGTACTTGAGAGATAGTGGTTATTGAAAATGGGAGGCGATGATTGTAGGGTTTGTTGTAATATTTGGAAGATCACCAGTAATGAAGCGCCGGACTAGGTATGATTTGGCCGGGTGTTACGCAGGAGAAGGTAGATTCCCATATTATTTTGAAATCGAGATGTTTTGACGGGAAACAGGCAAAGTGTATTCGAGTAGTTGAGATTCCTGAACGTCAATAACAAATATTAGTATAGTAATCGATGTTAGGACTTAGAATAAATAGTAAAGAATAATTGTATTGTGAACTGAATGTAGTTACTTTGCATTCAAATAGTAATGATATCATTCAGATAGTAATGATAATAATTAAAGTGATGATAGCAATGATGTGCTAGAGGTGAAACTTGACAATGATTTGAACATTAGCATAAGAACATATATAATGTATCGGATATGATAGATACTAATTGTTGTTAAAATATTAGATTCTGATTTTTTAGGTTCATAAAAATGGTGAACCCACCAATATTGATGATAAATAAATATTCGACAACCTTTAAGATGTAAATCCCTTGATGATCGATGTGGCAACCTGTGTCCAACAGTTGGGAGGTAGGTATAGGGTAGGGTCGAGTAGTACAGACATAGCCAGTATCAACCAGTTTATGGTACTAAACAAGATTGTGGAAGTTTTTGACGAGGATAGTGCCGACACAGATGTAGATCATGAGCCACAGGTTAGTGTTCGAGAAGGTAGTGGGAGTGGGGAGGAAGATGTTGAGGTGGGGGAGGAGGCTTGTTATGGTGAAGGGCCAAAAATAAAATAGATATTGAGTTTTAAGAAAAAGTACGGTATTCCTCATGATATTAGGCTAGAGGAATATCAGTATGATATGAATGATCAGGAAATTCCTTTGGGTGGGATTCTTGTTCATCGAGAACAAATTAAAAAGGGGTTAAAACTTCCACTTCGAGCTAATCAGAAGAAGCTATTTAATTTCTTTTATGTGGCTCTGGGTTAGTTTAACCCGAACGCTTAGGAAATTTTCCGTGTATGTGGGGTGATAAACAGTCGATTAAAGGTCAGAGAAGAAGAGTTGATCACAGTAGATGATTTCTGTGTGTTTTATACACTCAAGCAAATCTCGTAGAAGTTAGGGTATAGATACTTGGTGAGGTTTCTCAAGAGGCCTCTCTTTTATGAAATGGTATCAACAGGAGGGCAGTATAGTGACGAAAGTCTTCGTGTATCAAGGAATTATGAGTTTGATAAGAAGAATTCAGGGGAACCTCTGAAAATAAAATCTTTCCATCTAGGTTTGTGGTTAGGTAACTATTTGTCGATGTTTTGGAATTTTGTATGTATTGAAACGTCTTGTAACTATGGTTTTGTGTTTGTGCAGCTCTGAAGTAGATTAACAGGAGTTCGGATGTGAAAGAGAAGTTTTATAATATTTGGAACGATTATTTTGAGAGGATCGAGAACCTCGTTATCGATCAGGAGAAAGTGAAGACATTGTTTCAAGAGCCAGGTTTGAAACAAAAAGGGCCAAAGGTTCATAAGTTCCAGTAATTGATGGAAAGATGTCTGCGAGGAACAAACGAGCTGCAGAGGTGAGTTTGCTTTTAGAAAATCCTTCATTGGCTAGGTATACGATGCATGCCGCAATAACTGTGAGTGATTTGATCACTATACGAATAACTTAATGTTATGACGGGCCAAAACTGTCGTTAACGCTCCTTTGTGACGGTTTTAAACCATCGCGATTCCCGTCGCTAACAAGCCACCGTTTATATATTTCGACAGAAAAGTCCTATCGCAAAGACATAAATTTTATGACGGTCTCTCCCTGTCGATAATTTGCGTCAGTTCTTAACCGTCGCAAACTTGCTTAAATGTAATATCCCAAAATAGCTATTACGATGGCTTTGGTTGGTTGGAATTTTTTTTGTTTATTTGCGACTAATTCTCCTGGAAAGTCTATTTATGAAACAACTAAAATAAATTCATCGTATTCACTGTCCTTGATTTGCGACAATTGCATTGTATAAAACTGAATAAAATATAAAGAAAACACCATATGAAAGAAAATAAATTCCCTTTTATTATAAAAATGATGAAGTACATACAACATATTCATTCAAAATTTTATATATTGTTCCTCCAAATAGAACTTAAAACAATATTTAGCAACAATTACTCTTCAAACCCTTCCACCTTCTGCTTGCTTCACGATCTCTATAATATACTGTCTTTGTAGTTAAGCAGTGAACTCGCAAAAATATGGTCTAAGCTTGAATAAATGCGGTCAGAACTTTTATAAATATAGTTTAAACTTGAACTAACATTCAAAAACCGTATCTAGCTTTCCATGCAACTTTTTAGTACCTAAAAATAATGCCACGAGTATTCAAGGTGAAGACTGGAGTTACTTTCTAACCATGATAAATAAGAAATACAAAAGGTAAAATGAAGGTGAGATCTAAATACCTTAGGAGCCATCCAATAAGGGACGCCTTTGAAAGATAGCATTGAACAATGTGAAGTAATCAAATTTAGATCCCTTCTAGACCTGTTTAAGCAGATATAGTCAATGGGAGAAAACAAAATTAGAAAACAAATATATTCAATAAGAGAAAATATAAATACAAAATAGAGCTCAAGAGAGTCCCAAACCTTAGAAACGAGGATGGACATGGTTATAAGATCCCGTATATCCTCTAATAATTCCCAGCAGGGTGTTCACCTAAACCTGAAAAAAAGGGAAATCATAAAAATCACAAAAAAGATATTAGCCACCTTATCAGTAACTTTATTCCCTTCTCTGAAGATATGTGTCACTTAGTTTAAAAAATTTATTTAATGCAAGTAGTTAATCCATGTAGCTAATCTCCAGCATGAATTTGACAGTTTCTGGACCGTAAATACATTTCTATGATGGTTTATGGGCCATTGCTTAGAAGGAAGCAATTTCAGGCAGCGACAAGCAGCCTCTTCTTGCTGTGGCTCGCTAACGAGGCTGGTTCAAAAAATTTACTCACCCAAACTCTAAAGAAGTACTTGGCGTATGCATATATGTGGATCATAAAATACAATGATGGATAATATAAAGAAACTAGACGCACCTCTGAAGGAATAAGGGTGGCATTGGGGTTGTGGCTAGAGATGAAGCAGGTATTGTTCATGGTGCTACAGCAGGGAGTAGCAAGCCTATGTAATCTATTAACCATGAAATTCAGGCTATGGAAATGGGTCTGAACCTTGCTTGCAATCATGACTGGAAATAGATTATAATGTCTTGTGATTTTTTAGTCCCTGTTAACCTTATTAAGAATAGAAATCACCCTCCTTGGGAGGTCAGATATAATATAAACAGGATCTATACTATGATTGATTAGATGGAGTACTTTGACATTAACCATGATTTCAGGGAAACTAATAGATTGGTTGATGGTTTAGCAGATATCCAGCCTCCTACAGAGTACATGGAAATTAGGCCTTATTCTCTCCCAAAAAGTCTAAAGAAAATTGCACAGGAGGATATTAGTAAAGTATATTTCATGAATTAGCACAAGTAGAAAGAACGACAAAAAAAAAATACTCAATTTACGATAAAGTTGTGTAACGACTTCAACTACGGAGAAATATGAAAGTCTCATGTTACATATGAAAGAACATTGCATTTAAGTCGGCGAGCATATCCTTGAGGTTACAGGCTACAAGCAATAGGCTATCAAGCATATATGATATATAATACATACTATAGCATCATCAAATAAATCATAAGGTATAAATATGTCTCAGATATTGATTAACGAAAAATTGTGGACCGCACACTTATTAATGTTTATGGTGTTATAAGAGTACATATAGTAGTTTCTTACCTCGGAAGCAAGGTCGCCAACATAAACAGTAGTATATTGAGGGTTGTTCTATGGAACATCACTTTTTATCATCTCTTGACCATCCTTTGCACACACAAAAATTGAAAGTATTAATTTTTGGTTAGATATTAGCATAATCAAATCAAAAATTCATCTACAATCACAACATAACATTAGTGTAATTGCGAGACAAATTCTTAAAACACTATCAAGGGCAACACAGTTCCGGTTCTTCCCATTTTACATGCCAATATAAATATGATTTTTTAATGAACAATCACAAAAAAAATTGTGCCTGCTAACCAATTGTACTTGAATCAACATTTTTCCCCTGGAAAGCTGCCAGCACATGTATCAAATCCAGTGTAAAATACCTAAATTGTTGTTTTCATGATAATTGGTGTAGTGCAACATGGTGATTTGGAGCACAACATGGTCTGTGAAAATGTAATTGAGGTTGTGGCCCTATGATGGCTTCTACATTCCTGAAATAGCAGCGATTGAGATTATGATTGCCTTGGTGGTGGGTTAGAAAGTAGGAGAAATAGGACACAAAACTTAAAAGTGGAAAAAGACCATATCATTTGTACTATAGAGTACAAATTTTTGCCACTTTCAGGGCACAGTACAACTAGCAATTGCAATTTAAATATGCACACCTGATGTTCTGCCCATCATCTCCAGATTGTTATCCATGCTTTGCTTATCCTCATTGTTACCAGCACCTTTTGTCGCCCAATTGTACCTTATTTGTCTACTTCCAAGCCACTTTCCTGCAAAAAATAATTGAGGCATTACAACAATCAAATGGCGATTCAACCAAAGAAGACTGCTACTAGGAACATAAAAAAGAACTATACACAGTAGCCGGTCATTACTAATAGAAGCTTTAGATAATAAATAAGATCTTAAATAAACCAAGATGCAAGCAACTTAGTCACATACCTATCAAATCGTTAATTACACTTTGAGCATCCTGTAAAAAAGACAAAAAAAGGAAATCATGATATGGCACCAAACCAATCCTAGCAAGAAACTCAAGATATCGTCAAAGCCAGTAAAGGGGTATTGCAATCACCTATTGATTCCTAAATGAAATAAAACCAAACACTCGTGAACGACCAGTATTCTGATCCTACATAACCCTTGCATCTCTGCATCATATTAATACAGCAATGGTCTTAATTTTCCATCCTTTAGAATCATATAGCAGGCTTTATTCGATCAAAGATACATCAAGTTCAAAAGACAGTTAAAAGGAACTTACGAGCAACTAGAATAAGAAGAGAAGCATGGAAATAAGGTACAATTCTTCATCCAACTTCCAATTTCTGCGACCTGGACGTTTTGAGTTAAAACAACACTGTAAAAATTTGAGAGAAGCGGGAAAATCACAAAATGAAGTATAGAAAGAAATTGACTAGTTACCTTAGGTACAAAAAAATTGAAGTTATTCTCCTTCATAATGTCCTTCAAGCTAAAATCAAGAAATTCTTTTACCCTCTTATAACCAATATCAGATTTCCTGTAGGGCCACCTCTTTATATGGGCATCCCTTGAAAGAAGGTTTGATCTCCTTCTTGCATCAAGAAGTTTTGAACCCTTGTACAAATAACTTACTTGATGAATCTCTACGAACTCCAGGCTCACTGGATTCGTCCAAATAGCTATTCTGGCCCTTGGCAGACTCAGAAAATGAATGGGGTTTCTCATCTATATGGTAAAGGCACCGTATCTTGGAATCTGAACCATCACAAGTCTTTGTTTCTCATGAAGTACTCATTATCCAGTTCACATTCTGAAAGCCGTAACTCAACTCTTTAAGCTGGATGCAACCCCTGATATTTATTGAAGATAAACAAGGGAACATATTCAGAATTCCTTGAACTGTATTAGAATTAAGATTGGTGCAGCCCCTTAACATGATAGCTGTTATCTTTGTTTTCTTGCAGCCCCATCACTAGTGGTTCCAAAAGGTTTTGCCTCATTGGATTAATATTATATTAACTATCCCTAAGGCCTTACATATCCAAGTTCCACTAGATACAAAAATTTAGAATAACCCTCTAGTAATCTAATTAGAACACATTTATGCTACTTACACCCGTTGCTGCCGTCGAAGCAATTCCATTGCTTCATTATTTGGTCAAATTTGGTTTACGTCATTTTCAAGAAAAGGGGGAAAGTTTTTTATAGAGTTTGCCAGGGACTTTGACAGTAACTATTAAGTGTGCTACCAATTTAAAGCAGTTTGTTAGAAATCCTAGTGCCTATTTGAAGATTATATTTGGTAATATTCCACCTAAGCAGACCAAGGTTGTATAAACTGGACCTAATCCTAAGTTTGATGAGAGCTTTGCATGGGCATTTGATAGTCCTCCAATTGGCTAGAAGCTTCACATCTTCTGCAAGAACAAGAGAAAATTCGGGAAGAGCTCATTCGGAAAATTAAGTATCCTATTTGACAAGGTCATACTAGAGGGACTAATTTCTGGGGAGTACCCTCTGACGCCTAAAAGCAAAAGTGGGCCCATCCATAATGTTGAGATCAAATTAGGATAGTAGAATAATTACCTATATATAGGCCTTTCATGTAAAAGTTAGATTACCCTTTCATGAAATATTTATCTCCCGTTTTATCTTCTACGCCATCATCATTGCTACGTACAAAATCTTCACAGTCTTATCGCATCTTTGACCTATATATTCCTTGTGTGAATGCCCATTTGGCTAACGATCTTCCCGAAACGTGGGCTACACAGATTCCTTCGTGAAGTTCTTTGATTTTGATTTGAGCCTATTTTTTAGAGATGCATTTAATAAGAGGTCCTCCTTCTATAATATGATATAAGGCTTTATCTTGAACTGTGAATCTAAGGAATTTAGCTAATAGTGATCGGGCTTCTTCTTTATTACTGAAAAGCAAGTTGGAGTTGAGGTATTCATAGAATGGCCTTTTCCAGTCTTCAGCATTTTTTTCTTCAGTAGCAATAATTTGCATCGCGGATTGGATATCGAGACTGGAATGTTTTATGACCTCGATGTCCAAAGTTCTCGTTTCGTTGTCCTCTAATATGGCTGCGATGTAAGCTAATGCGTTAGTGTGGCAATTTTCTGTTCGAGGTAGGTAAGAAATTGTTACTGTTTTTCATTTTTTCTTCGGCCAGGGTTGTATAATTAATAATTTTTCTTGATGTTATGAGCGTTTTGTTGTAATGGTTAGCAACGAGTAAAAAATTGATATAAACTGTTATTTCTTCCGCCCCAAGTAATATTGCAAGATCCAGTCCGTGGAGGATAGCTTCATATTCATTTTTATTGTTTGTGGCATAGAACTTTAGTTTAATAGATTTCTAAATACGATGATTAGAAGGTGTGGCGAGGATGATGCCAATTCCTGATCCTCACAGTCCAGTTGATCCGTCTATAAATAGTCGCCATCCTGTGCTTCTTGACCATGCGTCAGGTTCTACAATTGAGTCATCCATGAAGACTTCTTCGAGTTCTTCCCAATCGGGGTCTTCGATTGGAAAATTTTCAAAGAAATTAGCAACTGCTTGTCCTTTAACAGATAACTGAGGTTCGAAAGAGATGTCATACTCGCCGAGGAATACTGTCCATTGCTGAACCCGTCGAGATTTTTCTTTTTTAGAGAGCACCAATTTGAGAGGATATTTGGTAATGATTTTGACCGGATGAGTTTGGAAATATGGTCAAAGTTTTTTAGAGCTGTAGACCAAGGCGAGGAGTTGTTTTTCAATTGTTGTATATCTTTTCTAAGCAGGCATGAGAGTTTTGCTGATGAAGTAGATTGGTTTTTCCACTCCTTCATCTTCCCAAATTAGACAGAGCCAATGGAATCATCAGTTGTCGATAAGTACATTATAAGTACTTCTATATCGACTGGAGTACTCATTATTGGAGGACGACCCAAGTATTGTTAAAAATCATGGAAAGCCAGTTCACAGTCAGGGGTTCAAATAATTTCTTTAAGCTATTTTTTGGAAAGTGTAGTGGGATTTCCACGAAGAAGGAGGTATAGAAATTTGCATCGATTAGATGACTTGAAGATTAACCTGCGAAAAGCTGTAATCTTACCAGTAAATTTTTGTACATCATCTCGAAGTTTAATCCACGATGTAAATACACAATGAGGAGCTCTTTTATGATAAAAAAAATTTTACCTCAGGCTAGTAGAATACGATGAACAATTCGATTGAAAGAGTAACAGTTGTCAGTTTCATGACTATGCATGTTATGATACTAGCACATAGGTTTGTTAGGGATATCATAATTTATTTGTCCTGCCCGATAGAACTCATCCCCCTTTATCATTGGCATGATAGCAAAAAAATTTGTTGTCATTGGAGGTAGAAGTTGGACGGGTCTGTCTGGCCTTCCGTCCCTTCTTTTAGTATTATCGATATTTCTTCTGCGTTGCTTGGCTGCATCAGTGGTAGTTGATTTTTGGGGTTGAGATGAAAATGTTTTACGAGACTGGATAACAGAGAAGCTCTTCATCTTATCTTTCTAGTACCGCTCTAATTCGATGTAGTTATTAATGACATCAATCATTTTTGTCACCATTCTGGGCCTGTACAAGGTAAGTTCTTCTCGAACATTAGAATTGATATGCAGTACTGAGGTGAATGTTAGAACGACGATCTAGGGATCTGAGCTCCCAATCTTTCAGGTTTCTTGTAGGAATCTCTTGTTAGAACTTGCTAGTGTTTCTTTTACCCCCTGCTCGAAGAAGAATAAAGAATTTACAGTTATCTTTCGTTCCTTAGCGTGAGCATAATTACACTCAAAGAGACATTGTAACTGGCTGAATGTGATAATGGAGCCTTCTGGGATTGTATGGAACCATCTCAGAGGCTCTTCTTTTAGGCTCATGTTGAATAGTCTGCATAACATGTGGTCGAGTTCGGAGTACAATCTAACTACGACTTTAAAGTATTGAACGTGGGTGAGCAGGTTAGTGAGGCCTGGATACTGAATAAATTTTGGCATATAAAAATTATCTGGTATGGGCATAACTTCGAGATGAGGAGAAATGGGGTTTGTCTCGATTCTATCGAGGGCAGACCTTCGGCCTGGAATATCAAAGTTTATGGTTTGGATCCCATTACTTAGGTCATCTAAGGTTATGAACTGTGGCAGAGGAATTGGTATGATTGCAATATGTAGATCAAAGTCTCCCTGTCCTTCAGGTCCCAATCGGTCTCTAATTGGTCTTCTCACTTGTGATGGGGGAGTTTGGTGACGCGTACGTTGACTTCCTTGAGTTGTCGATGCTGAGGATGTAAGTCTGAAGTGTCGGGAAACCCTATCTAGATTTTTAGATCTAGATCGAGAAGTTCGTACTCGTTCCTCTCTTAAATTATTCTCTCTTTGGGTTTCCTTGGAGGGATGTTCACTTCGGGCCTGAGGAGGCGACGTTTGACGGCCGGGCCGGTAAGCTGATTCTGAGTTCTTCATAAATTCTTCATTTCCTTTTGTTATATTTGACCCTTTTGGTCCAAGTCCTTTCTCCTTTCATCTCTTTCAACTTGAAGAGCCTGAGCGTGAATGCGCTGATCTTCGAATCTCTAGACTCGATCAGAATCCATTTATCTCTATAATTTATTAATTACACTGTGCAGATCGGCAGTATCTGGTATCAGGTTGATCTCATGGTTCCTCAGCATACAAGAATGTCTTCGGAGATTCATGTTTGTCATCGGATTATTTCTTAGATCGGAAGTGGTAAAGAAAAGGGTGGTATTCCCACAAACGGCGTCAATTGTAATGGCATGTTTTTTTGGGGGATAATCTTCACCAATACTTTTAGTAAAGAAGAGGTGATAACAAGTTCAAACTAATATGATTTTACATGAAAACTCAGTAAAGGCTGAGAAAAACCACGACCTCGAAGAGGATTTTGATGTAAAATCCCATAAGCTGCTTATTATTATACTTTGTGGTTTAACAGTTAATTAAGGAAGGATAAAAATTCAAGTTGCGGATCTGAATCACTCATTCTCTGCCTATATTTTTTTTAGCATATACAGGTACTTATACAAAATGAAAGATAGTTTCCTATTCCAGGGGTAGTGGGCAAACTTCACAGATATCTAGCAGCTCTTTCTTGACCAAGCACAACGTCTACTTTTAGTAGGTCGCGGACTTGTGGCATCGTCTCGAATACAGGGTTTTCTTCGACTATGTTATTTTAGCTTATCCTTATCGAATATGGGAAATATGCTACTACAATTACTTTAGAGATACAAAGTAAAATTAGAAAGAGAGATAGATCAAAAATGTGTTAACATTTTAGGGGCGATGGTAATCAAGCATGTTCAGATAATACCAAAGTGTTTAAAAAATCATAACATAGAAAATATGTACCTTAAAATTGGATGTAGATGTTATTACCAACGGGCTGAGATCATACTTTGACCTTAAGTTTAGAAGTAGTCTCACAATAATAGAATGTCAGAAAATAGAAATCTATTAGAATTTTGAAAATCTCTTCCATGATGATTGATTGTATTTGTGGAATGCAGTTGAATCGAGCTTGAAATATTGTATCTGTGATATAGGTCAAATTGGAAACTGTTCGCTTGAGTGAACAATAGATGCTCCAATATAACCATTAGTTTCTGGCAGAGTTTGATCAGATTATAGAGGTATCCGAAGATAGGGAGGATCAATATGTCAAAGTACAGATCCAGTTTTCCAAGGCGACAAAAACTGTTTGTGACTTGACTCAAAATATCAAAGGGAAAGATGCCAAAATGGAAAAAGTGCAAAAAGATATCGCGAAGGCGACGGATGAGACAATAAATCTCAGAAGCCGGGTTGATGCGTTGATGGTGAAAAGTAAAGAGGCGGACATAGCTCGATACCGTATCCAGTCGCTAAAAGTATCAAAAAAATTGTTGCAAGATTTTGTGGCTAGTTTGAAGGGTCAAATGACTAGGAAAACAAATGAACTTGAGCAAAATCGAGCTAATCTAGGAAGTTCCAAAATTGTGCTTAAGCAACTGAAGAGTGAAAGACTAGAAAAGACAACGAGCTTGAAAAACTCAGAGTGACGTGTCCCATTCTGAAAGTGTGGCTGATCAATTGAGTGAGACCTTGCCTGCTAAAGATATGGATTTTTGAATGGTTCAAAAATGGTGTGACAAACTAAATAAGAAAGTAGCCCAATTGAAGGTAGATTTGGCTACGGCTAACATGCGTGTCAAGAAGGCCGAGGCTGGGGAGCGGTTAAAGAAGTTAATAGATGATGCCGAGGTCTCTATTAAAAATGGGGACGTGGTTGATCTATCAGCTCAAATTAATGAGCTGGAGGCGGATGTAGCTCACATCTAGGCTCATGTACAAAGAGGAAATTAACGTTTAAGGGTGAGCCATGATAAGTTAGATATTTCTCTTCGCAGAGAGCGAGTATTAGAAGGTGTGATCAGGGGGAAGGATCAGTTGTTAAGGAAGAAGGATGAGTTGTTGAAGAAGGCTCCTGCTCGGGGAATTGAAGGGAATGATAGGGAGCTGGAAAAACTTCGTGCTCAGCTGTCAGAGTTGAGGACGATGAATAAGGATGAGCTAGGGAAAGCAAGGGAGAAGATGGCGGGGCATCATGAGATTATGACTCACGTAAATAAACGTATAGAGTGGCAAAACAAATGGTACAAAAACTTGAAAGATCGTCATTAGAGATTACAAAAGCATTATTTTGAGGTAATAATGCTCAATCAAAATATGCCGGTTCAAGAAATAGTATGCTCGCTGGAGTTAATGGTTATTATTGCATATTTTGTGAAGGAAGTACAAAGGCTTCAGCTTGTGAGGGATACCTTGCATTACTGTTTATCATTCTGAGGATGTATTTGTAATACTATTATAGATCGAGGAAATTGTCTGAACGCCATGGAAACAAAGTTAGATTCCTGACCTGATGAATTGGTAGGGCAAGGTAGGATTATTATAACTGCTCGAGCTTCAGAATTTATGGTTGAACGTCATCCTATATAGGGAAAGTGAAGTTGACCTCTTATTAGAAGAGAAGAACCTTAAGAAGTAACCTGTAAAAGTATCCTGTAGTTGCAGACATAGAGAGAGGTAAAAGCTGGTTTTACCTTTATTTTATCTTATATCTAATAGAGATCTTTAATTAAAAACTAGTATTACCTTCTTTTTAATCGCAGATGTATGTATAGATGGGTGATTGAAAGCTAGTATTATCTTTGTTTTAATCTGTGTATAGAGCTTGGTTGAAAGCTAGTATTACCTTTGCCTTAATCAATGTATAGAGGTCGATTGAAAGCTAGTATTACCATTGCCTTAACCAGTTTAGATGGGCGATTGAAAGCTAATTTTATCTTTGCATTAATCTTTATATAGAGGGTCTATCAAAAACTTGTATTACCTTTGCTTTAATCTATTTAGATGGGCAATTGAAAGCTAGTGTAACCTTTGCTTTAATTTGTGTATAGAGGGTCGATCGAAAGCTAGTATTACATTTGCTTCAATCTATGAGATTTAGTAGAATCTACATAAGTAGAGAGTAATGTGGGAAAAAACTTGGAAGATTTCATTGAGAAAAATAAAATATACACTGTATGGAGATTAGAATCTCACTTTTGGATTGGAAAGAATGAGAATATTAGAATGGGGAAACTTGAGACTTAACGATAGTACCGTTTTAGTCGCCTAGTATTCCATTGATTTGGGATTCGAACTCCTTGCTCCGTCATGAGATAGTATAATCCCATACTAGTTTGACCAATGATGAGGAATGGACCTTCCCAATTTTCTGCCAGCTTCCCTGCATGTGCTTCTTTTCTGTATTGTAGGATCTATTTGAGGATGAGATCATCAATTTGGAACTCACAGCTTCAGACTCTTCTATTGTACGAGTTAAAAAGCATATGGTAATATCAACCTAGCTTAGCAATAATGAGTTCCCTAGTTTTATCTATCCAATTCATATAATAGACCAATTGGAACTCATTTTCTTTGATTGTAAGCTCATGATCTCTGACGGGATGGTGGTATAATGTTAGAATGACGGCTTCAGTACCGTAAGCCAAGATGAAGTGGGAACAACCAGTTGATTGACGTTGAGTGGTACGATACGCCCATAAGACGTGAGGAAGTTCACTTATCCAATTTTCTTTTCTCTATGATTGAAATATTTTCTTGAGCCCATCTATTATGGCTTTGTTGGTGATTTTGTCTTGGCCATTGCCTTGAGGGTAGTATGGATTAGATGGTGAATAGATGATATTGTGTTTGTTGAGGAAGGGTACAATTTTTTCTCCAACAAACTGTGGCCCGTTATCGATCCAAATCAGGTGGGGGCATCCAAACCATGTGATGATATGTTCCCAGATAAATGAGATAACCATTTCTTCTCTAGTTTGACAAAAAGGAACTGTTTCCACCTATTTCATAAAATAATCTATTGCTATGAGTAAGAATTGTCGGTTACCTAGAGTATTAGGAAATTCTTCGATGAGATCAAACGCCTACTGCTTGAATGGCCAGAATACCTTTCTTGCATGTACTTCGAGTGCATGGGCGCAGATCATGTGTCTATGTCGCTGGCATGGGTTTCAATTGTATGAGTACTCTTTTGCATGCTTACATATTCCTGGTATGAATACTCCTTATGTAATTTCTTTGTTAGCGAGTGATCGACCTACGGCATGGGATCCACAAGTTCATTTATGTAAATCTTTGAGCATTCCATCTACTTTCTTCTTTGAGAGGCACTTATGATAAGACCCTATGACTAAACTGTGCAACACTTCGAGTTTTCGATCAACTGTCGGCGCTCGTTTGGATCTGTTGGAATGGGTCTTTAGATTTGTTCTCTAGGCCAAGGTAGGCAATGAAGGGCTTTCGCCAATTGTCACCCTCCACTTCATCGCCCCCAGTGTTGATCGTGCATACAAAATGGAGATCAATGTTATGGGTGGATATCATTTCAACCAGTAGATATCGTGCTTCTGTACCCAAGACCCCGGCTATATAAGCCAAGGAATCGGCATGTCTATTTTCACCTCGAGGGAGATAGTCCAGAGTTGCTTTTGTAAATCTGTTTATTCTATTGGCAACGAGGATTGCATATTGGTGGCTTTTGTACGATAAGTAGAGAATTTGCATAGACTGAGACCTCTGGGATGCCAAATTTGAGTGCGAGGTTAAATCCATAAATTAGAGCTTCGTATTCTGTACCATTATTGGTGGCTTAAAAATCCAAGCGGATTGATTTCTCTATTCTATCGTTGAAAGGGGTACTCAGTACGATTCTAATTCATAACTCTGTTGGTCTAGTTAAATCGTCTGTAAGCTCTCTCTACCCTTTCCTTGTAATCCATTCAGCTCACTCGTCAAATACTTTGTTGGGTGGATCTTTTGTAATTTATCCTATAAGGTTAGGATCGTGCTCCTCCCAATCGGGATCTTTCATAGGAAATTCCGCGAGAAAATCGATAACCGCCTAACCTTTTTCTGAATGGTGTTGTTCAAACTTGATATCATGTTCTTCCAAACTGGCTGGCCATTATTACACTCTTCGTGGCTTTTCTTTTTTGGACAAAACTTCCCAGAGTGGGTAGTTTTTCATGGCATTGAATATCTCGTTTCCACCGGAGTGAGGGTTTTGTAGATGAAATATACTGGCTTTATGACCTTCTCCTCAAGTCGAATGAGAACCAAGCTGATAAAAGTATTTGTAATTGCCAGGTAGATGATCAATTACTCATTATCTACCAAGGTGCTCATTATGGGAGACTTCCCCAGGTAGGTTTTGAGTTCCTAAAAAGTTGCCTTACATTCTTATGTCCATTGAGTCTATTCATTGGGCTAAACTTTTCCTCGTTTAATGCAACCCCCGAGTAGTAGAAATAGCCAACGACAGTGGTCCAATGATTTAGAAAAGAATCGGTTAATATCAGGGATCTTGCCTGTAAGCTTTTGTATAGCAGGAAACTATCCTTCGAAGTGTATTTGTTTAGATCCATGAAATCTGCATAAACTCGGACCTTTCTATTCTTCTTAAGAACTACGGCAATGTTGGAGATCCTATCCAGATACGTGGCTTCTTGAATGAACCCCACTTTGATCAATTTAACGATTTCAATGTTGACTTCATCTCGAAGACGAGGTGAGAGTCATCACTATTTCTATTTGACTGCCATGGTGTTGATATTGAAGGCCAATCTATGGCATGCCTTGGATAGATCGACCCCAGGCATCTATTTGAAAATTCACGCAAAAATGTCTCAATTCATTTGTAAGAAGTAAATAAGGGCATCCTTATTGTGCTGGACCTGCTTGGTACCGATTAAAGTACCTCAACTAGGTCTATTAATGTATATGTACTCTGTAGGTTCTTCTGTAGAAGGCTGATCATCGATGTGACCAGCTTTTTGTAATTATTAGGCAGCGTATCTGTCTGATGTATCTAGAATGGCAGAGACGGTATTCTCGCAAGCTCTAGAAATCTTTTAACTGCCTTTGATTTTGTAGATGTCATTATTGTGTTAAAGCGAAGTGCTTGATGATAAGTGAAAGTGATTGCTTCCATGTTGTGAATCCAGCAGTGGCTCATAATCTCGAGATAATGAGATTTGGCGTTGATGATGTAGAATAGGACGTCAATTGTGGCTGGTCCAGCGGTGATAGGTAAGTTGATCTGGCCTACTCATTCTTCTTTAGAGCCATTAAATATACTGATATCAATGTCGCTTGAAATAACTTGATCGGCCAACCCCATCTGATCAATCGTGCTCTAAAAAAGAATCTCAATATCGCTTTCAGTATCGATCATCATTTTATGCATGACAAACTTCTTCATCTTAAGCATTATTATTAATGCATCATGATGTGGAAATTTTATATGACTGATGTCACAATCATTTAATGAAATCCCAAGTCGGCGATTGCTCGACTCAGGAAGAAGCTTGGCTTCTTTTTCTTAAGGTGTGAGATCGCAACATTCTGGCAATCTCCTACACTTGAATCTACAAGAGTTGTTAATCTGATGAATCTAGATCATGTTATTGTGGTACATATGGTACAGATATTTTTCCTCAGCTTGATCTTCGATCTAGACTACCTCGATCATTATCTTTTAGCTTCCATTCATGTATGATTCAAGGTCGGCAATGTATTTGTACATTCTCCCATCTTTGAAGATATATTCCAGCAACCTCGGTAAAGTATAGAAGTTGTTAGTGTCATAATAATTTACTTTGTGATGCATGCAGTACGGTCTGCCTTTGATTGGTATCAGCGGTTGAGATAGACGGTTGAACTTTCTCTTTGATAGAATTAGAAAAATTATAGAGATTCAGACATTCATCTTGGGGAGGACCGACTTGGGTAATAAATTTTCTTTCCCTGGTTTACCAGTGTTTGCCTTGGAACGCTTTTGATCACCCTAGTTCTCATTTGGTTCGTTGTTGCGTTCTGTAGTTAAACCTTTAGTGGTTAGGATAAATTTAGTAGATTTATGCCTTTCGGACATCATCCTTTCTAGGTCAACATACCTATTGACCTTGGTGATCATATCCTCCAAGGTCGATAGTTTGCATAAGAAGAGGTGCCCTTTGGCCCAGTTGAGCTGAAGTGCCTTGGAAAATGCAGTAACAGCTGTTTCCTAATCGAGATTATCTACCTTTTGTGCAATCTCCAAAAACTTCTTTGCAAAGGCCTCGAGCTTCTCCCCTTGTGACTGTTTAAGACTAATAAGGTAATATAAATTCTTCTCTTTATCTTTATTGTGAGCATATGTCTTGATAAATTGTTTTTGTAGTTAATCAAATGTGAAGATGAGATCTTAAGGTAGAGAGTAGAACCACTAAAGTGGTTCTCTCTGTAAACTTGTTGCGAACAGACGGCATAAAATGTGGTTGAGATTGGAGTAGAATCCTAGTGAATCACAGTATTGTTGAATGTGCTCCTTAGGATCGATACACTTGTATTTGTGTATTTTTAGAGTATGGAAACCTTTCGGTACTTCCATGTCGAATAAGTTTTTGGTAATTGGACTACCTTACAACTTGGTAAGATTTTCCTTATTGCCTAGAGCTTGAGCTTCAATCAACTCCTTGATACGCTGATCCATATGCTCTTGTACGACGTACTATCATGTGGCTTGAGCGGCCTGGCGAGGTAGTTGAGGATTATGAGTGTCGGTACCTTCACTCAAATAATTACGTACCAAAATCTGAGGTCATGGTCGATATCCTTCCTCATGATGCTTGGATGGCTGGAGACCTCTGCTGATATCGGACTGAACTTCGCCACCCAAATGAATAGAAGGTTGAAGTTCGTGCTTAATATTCCTAGACATGGCTTTGCTGGTGGCTCCTCGAGGTCCTAATATTTCTCGTGCAGAAACTTGGGAGTTCTCCAGAACTTGATCATGATCTCTTGTTTAGAGAGCCTGTTAAATGTCCTACAAAGCTTGTAATACAGTCTGTATGGTTGCCATCTATTCTTCATGTCTCTTAAATGCTGTCAAACGAGCTTGTCGGTCGGCTTCGAGCTCTTTGTCGCAAAGTACTTGGTTAAGAGTTAACTGACGCTCGAGCTCATTATGTTTCTCTATCTCAGCGTGAAGATTTGCCCGTAGTTCAGTAAGATGTTCTGGCCCAACTAAAAGATTGAGCTAGATTCTTGTTGCTGGTCACTTTGAAGTGACCATGATTGAACATGAATAGCAGAGTGAATATATGCCTTAGGATATCATAGAAATGTCTTCTTTCCCACAGATGGTACCAAATATAATGGCCTAATTTCGTAGCTCGAATTTAGCTCTTACACCTAATGTACCTGTGACAAAAATTAATATAAAGCAAGAAATGACACAGGTAATTTAGCCTGGAAAACCTTTGAATAGGCAAAAAACCACGACCTCGAGTTGAGGGTTTTAGTAATAGTAAATTTTATTGCTTGAGGCTGATATCTTATTACAAGTGATCTCTCGAACTAGAAATGCTTGATCTTATAAATAGGAAGTGTTTGTGGTGTTTAGAATCTAAAAATTTCAGTGTTAAAGTCTAGAAAATCTTGTTTTTCTTGGTCCCCATTTCCTCTGGAACTTTTTATTTATATAGACCTTACCCGCAGCTCGTTATCGTGCTGAAGCACGTTCTCCGAATAATAAGGTAAGTGGCAGTTGACTGTCTAACTACTGAGCTTGTAGGAGACAGGTGTCTTCGACTTGTTAATATTCTTTTGTTATGCTTGATCTACGTTCTTTATCAGTTCATGGTCTAGGTGTCAATGTTGATTGTTCATGTTATGTATAAAATACTTGAGTCTGATACTGAGGTAGTTCGAGTTTGGACTAGGTCAAAGGGTAGGCCCTTCTAAATTACCTTTGAAAAAGGTGATATGATACAAGATGAACGTTAGTGGTTTGGGAAACTATGTGGTTGGCAATCATGAAAAGCGAGCAAGCTCATACTCTCTAGGAAGTATAAGAGCATCTCCAACAAAGAAGGTATGCTATTCTGGTGTAGTAACATATTCCCCAGATTCGGCAAGATGAACTACTAAAGACATTCCGAAGGTGTTTGATCACGAACCCATTTGTAAATCGAGAACACTCCAATCTAGAACTATAGAGCTCGACTATCTACAGTAGCCACTACACTTGGTCAAATATAGTCCTTGTACGCGCTCTGCAAAGTTTGCCCACCTTTCTTTAAAATATGATAAACATTATATTTTGCAACTACCTATATCCGACTATAAATACAGGTAGAGCATATAATAGTAGGGATCCTTTTTTTTTTTTTTTGCACACCTTCTGTACTAATTTTTCTACAAGTGTAATAGATTGGCATCTTTATAGATTAATTTTACATCCAAAACCTTCTCGAGGTCATGGTTTTCTCTGGCTTCACTGAGTTTCACATAAAATTTATTGTATAATAGATTTTCTTTACACTCAAAACTTACCTCTTTACATAAACTAATGGCAAAGTTCACCTACTGAAAAACTAGCCATTACAATTGACGTTGCCTGTGGGAAACCTACTTTTTTCTCTATCAAATCTCATCCTTAACAGTCACTTCCATGACCAACATGAACCTCATAAGTGCTTCCTATACCCAGAGGAACAACGAGGACATTCTGGTTACTGTTCTGCCAGAAACTATCAATTCACAAAATGCTATTTTCGAACTGAAAAAATTGATGGAATCTGACAGAGTCTAACGGCCCTAAGATCATAAAATTTACACTCAAGCACTTCAAGTTGAAAAAGATGAGAAGAGAAAATCCCTGGAATAGCAAAGCCGAACTCATCAAAAGGATATGGAAAGTCTACGCAGACAACATGATCAATTCACCACTCATCAAGGGTTTCCCATCCAGGCCCGAAGTAATCACCTATCGAGACCATCATATAAGGAAAATGGATCACCAAGAGAGGAATGTCACCGAACGTCAAGATCGCAATCTAGGAATCCAGACAGAGTATTACGATACTTTTGACTCACATCATCAGCATCGACCACTCAGGGTAGTCGACGAACTCGGCATCAGACCCTACCACCTCCTCCAAGATGACCTATAAGAGAAAGGTTGGTCCCCGGGGGGAAAGGAGACTTCAAACCTTGCGCTGTGATAATAGTTGCTCCCCCTGCACCTTAGATGACTTGAACCAGATTCAGGCCATAAATTCCAGTAACCCGAGTCGGAGATCGGTTATAGACAAGATCAAAATGAATCTCATCTCCCCTCTCCTCAGAAGCATGCATATTCCTGACAACTTCCACATGCCAAAGTTTCATCAATACGTAGGCCTCACCTTACCGCTAACCCATGTTTGAAACATCAAAGCAGCAGTCGGCCTTTACTCAAAACTCGATCACATGTTATGTTGCTTGTTTAAAATAAGCCCCAAAGAGGAGCCTCTCAGATGCTTTTATACAATTCCCAAAGGAGAGATAACTAGCTTTACTCAGTTGAAGTAGTTGTTCAAATAAAATTATACACACACCAAGGAATGTGAAATTTCTATCGATTAACTTTTCCTCTTTAAGCAAGGTACAAAGGAAACCCTAGCGAACTTTTACAAGCAATCTCAATAAGAAAGATTGGAAACTCATATCCAAAGATCGCAGTGTCAGCATTCACATCTGCACTTCACATTAATTCTAAAGTTCAGGAAGAGTTAATACTTCATAAGCCAAAAATAGTAATAAAAAATAATAGACGTGATAAATAATTACATCGAGCTTGAGGTCAAAGAAGAATAAAATGAAAAACTCTTTTGTCATTCATTCCAATGATGTTCCTTCGCCACTACACTCAAAATAGACAAGCAATGGTACCACCAAATGACGAGGGTGAACCAACGATAGCCTCAAAGGAAAGGATGGGAAAAAGGATAGGTCAATCCCAGTCCTACCATCAATGATTACCACCCTGTCTAGTATCTTACACATCCAAAGGGGAGATGAGCTCATTCAAGAAGCTCATGAGATTCCTGATGTCCTGAATAAACCATTGTATCAGTATCATAATATACACGGCCATGAGACCGACAACTCTATTCCCTCATACGTATTTTTCACTTAATCGTTATGGCAGGAAGACTTTATGAATACGTCATCGACACTAAATAGTTCCTCAAAGAAGAAATAAAGAGGAAAGAATAAGAACAAAGACAAGGTCAGGCTCATCATTTGTACATGATCGAGATCGAAAAAGGGAAGAAGAGAAAGATGGATAATAGGATTACATCATGCTGCAAGATTACTTATTTTGAGAAAAATGCAAACTTCTACCTAGCTTCAGCAAAGAAAAATGTCAATATCACATTTCTTTTGAGGACTACAATACCAGTCATGTGAAGTACCCCCACGATGACTAACTGGTGATAATGCTCAAAGTAGGCTAGGACTACCTGCATACACTCCTCGTGGACATAGGTAGCGCAACTGATGTACTATTCAAGAGGGCAGTCAACGTCCTTGGCCTTAAAGACTCCATCAAAGCATCAATAACTACTATCACAGGTTTTAATTGTTCTAAAGATCCTGTTGTTGGAGAAATCATATTGCCTATTCAGGCAGGGCCATAAACAACTTCTATTAAGTTTATCACAATCCACGCCGAATCTAAATACCTAGGGATCTTGGAAAGGAATTGGCTTTACTAACTCAAAGCGGTACCTTCAACATATCATCTAGTTCTGTATTTCCCAACTGATTACGGGGTTTACAAAATCAAAGCAAGTCAAGCCGTTATAAGGATGTATGAAAATACCACCACGAATGCTCATGCATCAAAACTTCTTAAAGCATAGTAATTACAGAAGGAACCTCTCTCAACGTTCGAGTAACATGATATTAAAACCGTCGAATCCATAGAACCCAAAGGACCTGGGAGAAGTACTTTTATTAGCTCTAAACTCTCACCAGAAGATAAAGAAACATTCCTACAGCTTTTGAAAAAAAATATCGATGTTTTTGCATGGTTTTTTGAAAACATGCCAAGAATTGATCCTTCCATAGCATGCCACAAGCTAAACCTAGTACTTGACAGCAAAGCTATAGTATAGAAATAATGTAACTTGGTACCTAGACTACAAGAAGCTATTAATGAAAAAATTGATAAGCAACTTTAAATTGGATTCATCCAAGAAGCCAAATATCTAAAATGGTTCTTGAATGTCGTAGTTGTCCCAAAAAGGAATGAGAAAATCAGGGTCTTTATAGATTTTACAAAACCCAAAAAGTTCACCCAAGGATAACTTCCCTCTTCCTTTAATCCCTCAACTTCCTGACTCTATAGTAGGACATGAGCTTCTGTTAATAATGGATGCAGCTTCAAGCTATAATTAGGTTCCACTTCCTGAATAAGATCAAGAAAAAACCATATTTGTAATATAAAATGGCCTTTACTGCTATACGGTCGTACCTTTTAGACTAAAGAATATAGGAGCAACACATTAACGACTCATGAAAAAATGTTCAAAGGCCACTTGGGAAAAATAATGGAAATATTCATTGATGACATGATCTGCAAGAGCCTAAAAGGAGATGATCATTGCAACAACCTGCAAACCATCTTCGATATCCTTTGTACATATAAAATGAAATTAAACCCAGAAAAATGTCATTTCGGGGTAGCATCCGGTAAATTTTTAAGCCATTCAGTAAGCAAATGGGGGATAAAAATCAATCTAGAGCAAATCAAGGCACTCATGGCCATTCCATCTCCTCAAACAAAAATAGATGCTCAAAAGCTAGCAAGGAAAGTAGTTGCTCTTCACAAATTTATTTCAAAATCATCTGATTAATGTAAACTTCTTTACCTCCTCCTTTGTGGGAACCCAACCCCAATAACCAGGAAGCAACCCAAAGAAATCATGTGGACCTCAGAATACAAATTAGCCTTTCAAAACCTCAAGAGGTACTTGGGGCGTCATCCCATAATGGGCACTCCTGTTGATGGCGAAGTGTTAGCAATGTATTTATTGACGATAGAAGATTCAATCAGTTCTATCTTAATTTGAGAAGATAAAGAAATGGAAAAACCAATCTATTTCATCAGTAAAAGTCTAATGCCAACCGAAAAAAGATACACAAATACTGAAAAGCAGATTCTAGATTTGGTTTATAGTTCCCAAAAACTTTGACCTTATTACTTGACACATCCCATCAAAGTCATCACCAAATTCCCTCCTTGAGCTAGTTCTTTCAAAGAAAGAGAAATCCATAAGGGCATAATAGTGGTCAGTATTCCTAGGAGAATATGACATTTCATTTGAACCCCAAATCTATATTAAAGGACAAGCAGTAGCCAACTTCCTAGCAGATTTCCCTATCGAAGACCCAGAATAGGGGGAGCTCGAAGAAGTATTAAGAGATGACTCTATTGCAAAACTAGATACATGGTCCAAAAGCACATGATTAAGACTCTTCATAAATGGATCTATAGGGCCTAGAAGATAAGGTATTAGAATCGTTCTAGTAACATCTTCCAACCATAGGATTGAAAAAGCTATCAAACTCAAATTTTATGTGACGAATAACTAAATGGAGTATGAAGCAATCCTACATGGCCTAGACTTCGTATTGGTACTAGGGGTGGAAGAAATTATAGTCTATGTGGATTCATTATTAGTGGCCAACCACTACAATAAAACATTCAAAATATCGTGAAAAATAGTTGAATACGCTGCTCTGGTCGAAGAAAAGATAAAGAAGTTTGGGAGAGCTATAATTTCTTATTTACCAAGAGCTGAAAATAGACATGCTGATATACTAACATACATAACCTTAATGCTTGAAGACAGTGAGAAAAGAACAATGGATATCGAAGTAATCTAGCGTTAGCCTCGATGCAAAATATGCGATGCAAATTCAAGTTACTGATGCAAATTCAAGTATAACTAGAGTACCCATGGAATACAACCCATTTGAAGATGTTCTACAGATAGGAGTTACAATCTATTCTCTAAAATGAAAGTACTTTTCTTTCATATCACTTATCAATAAATAATTTTTTCTAATAACTAGCAATTTTGATAGAACTTGTAAGTTAATGTCAAATCAGATTCACAATCATTTTACAATAGATATCCCATAATTGGGGAACATATCTGAACATTAGTATTTGATTAACAAGCCATAAAATGGTTATGTTATCTTAATCTTATCAATCGAAATAGATATCCCATAATTGGGCAACATATCTGAACATTATTATCAAAATAATAAGCCATAACTGGTTCTCATGCCCATCTCGATCTAATTAAAATGAAATCCCATCAAGGGATAACGTATCCTTATATCACATAACTATGCTACTTATATCTCAAACATCGACAATGAATATAGCAAGTCAAACATTTATCCTTTTAAAATGAAAACCACTGTCAACAAATCCCATCGACCACTTGAATAACTAATTATCCTTAAATATTCCCAAAAAAATTTAAAATTTTGATAAAGTGTAAGATTAACAATTTTCTACTTCTCCGAACGTATAACTGGGTTGACATTCTTTACTGGAAGACCAGGAGTGAGCTCATCGAGAACTTCATTTCTAGCCTTTTTACCAATGTTCGATAAGACTGAGGCAGAAGCAACATCTACAGTTAGATCTTCTTCATCATCCAAGTCCATAAAGTTGATACCAGCACCCATGGCAGGCCCCTTGTAGAAGCTTCACCTCTCCTCTATTAAGTCAAACTCCCCATAAAAGTTTGTCTTCATGCGCCTTAGGGAGTTGAGGCCAACAGATTTCGCCATCGCTGCGGCTTCATAATTTTCTTTCTCAGCATTGGCAAGAACCCTACCCTTCTTTGCCTCCATCGACTTTCTCACAGCCAGTATATGTTCTCGGACGTCATCCTCAAAATTTAACTTATGAAGAATCAAGGCTTCCTCCCTCTCTGTAGTAGCCTACTCACAGCCTTCTTGCCCCAATCGAACACTCGAAGGCTACATCGAAGCCTAACTAGAGACCCAAAGCCTAGTAAAACGATAGTTATGTCCACGAAGCCTTCTGAGACTAATCGAACACTCGAAGGAACTATCGAAGCCAACCACTGTAAATGAAGATAGATGAAGCAGCGCATGAACTATGCATCAGAACCAGAAATACTTCGACCATGGTCGTACATGGTCGAAGGGAAACATGTAATCCATAATATGATTGAGAAACTTTTGGTTAGTTGAGAAACATGAAGAACACCAATTAGATTTGGATAAATAGAGATTTGATTACTTAAACTTGAAGTAATTATAATAAAAACTCTCAGACCGAAGGATGCTCTCAGAACCCTTTTCAGATTTAACATAACCTAGAAAATAACATAAGTTTCTTTTATATACTAGGGAACTCGAAATTATAAAATAGAATGCATCTCGTGGCAAAACATGCCTGAGAACCAAAACACTGCCTAAGTCGTTCGAACGAACTAGGGAGTCGTTCGAACGAATTTAAGACTAATTGGTCTAAACCCCAGAAAAGTTGTCTGGTCGTTCGAACGAAGCCCAACTCGTCGGAACGAAATATGGCTCTGGGCCAAAATTCCAGATAACATGACATCTCGTTCCAACGACACTCAACTTTGTTCAAATAACTTTGATAATTCATCAAATAACTCTAGATCCTCCTGGATCGTGGCTCCCCCTTAAGGAGCCTTGAGCTCCATTTCAGGCTAGAACTGGAAAGGTGGGAATGCGGCGTTGCTCATTACTCTGTTGTACCACTTCAACATACTAGGTAGCTGACCCTTCTTCTCAACATTAAACGACTCAAAACGAACACATGTCTTGCCGGGCAGCAACTTTTGGCAAAACACACTACGCTCTTGAGGAGCATAATATCCTGACGTAACAAAAAGTTGTATCTGCATATAAACCAACATAGCGGAAGTAGTTGGTAATGAGGGTTGAGATAACCTATCAACCAATTTGTTGTCCATTCCCTTTTTATTATGTATAATCAAGGGAAATTGTTAGAGATATGACAACCCCTTCATCTGGCGAGCTTACTGTAGCTTGGACTGTGCAGTAAAAAATTGAAATGGTTTGGGATTAGTATGTACCACAACCTCCTCTTCTAACTTCCCCGTATCGAATTGTTGCTTCAAAAATGTTATCATAGGAGACAACAGTCGAGCTGATGTTCCCTCTTGAACCGGTCGAACCAATAACACAAACTTGTCGCTTGCATTAACCAACCGCTTCACCTGAGTCGCCATTACTAAATTTGACGTAGTGACATGCTACTTACAAGCATTGATATGGAACTCATTTCCCTCCTTTACAAGATGACACTTGCGAGCTCTATGGTAATGAATCGCATCTCGGTCCCAAAGATAAGGGCTACCTAAGATTACCTGACACACATCCAAAGGAACCACCTTACACGTTACCTCGCCAATAAACTTCTCAAAAATTGCAAACTTAAATGTACACTGCTTCGTGATTATCACATCCGCATCTTTCTGAATCTACCCCAAACCATATGGCTTAGGATGAACTGTAGTCGTCAAACCCATCTTCTTCACCATTATCTTTTCAGATCTAACATAACCTAGAGAATAACCTAAGTTCCCTTTATATACTAGGAAACTTAAAATTACAAAATAGAGCACATCTCGAGGTAAAACAATGTCTTTGAATCAAAACACCGCATGAGTCATCCGAACGAACTCGAGAGTCGTTCGAATGACTTTACGACTAATTTTTCTAAACCCTAGAAAAGTTGCCTGGTCGTTCGAACGAAATATGGCTCTGGGCCAAAATTCTAGAGGATATAATAACTCGTTCAAACGACACTCAACTTCGTTCGAACGATTTTGAAAAATCGTCAAATAACTCTAGATCCTCCTGGATCAACATGTCAGTGTCCAGCTCACCAGAAAGAACAGTGGAGCATGCCGCTTGGCAACTGCAGTGCCAGATACAACAGCTATAGTGTTAGAACCAGCAGCTATAATATCAGGAACAACAACTAAAATGTTAGACTCCACAATTACAGTGTCAGAACCAACTTCGGGTACAAGTCAGTTGTCCCCAGAGGATACACATGTAACTTAACCTCCCATGGTGACTATGCCCTTCCTATGTTCTATAAATATGAGGGAGGGGGAACTATGAAGGGGTTAGAAAAATCTCTCCCAACAGACATTACAAGTAAACCTTCGAATACCCTGTAACAACTCAATTCTCGATACTTCGACTACTCTACATAAATAACATAACTCTTAAAAATCCTTACCATAGGTCGTGGAGTGGTCCATTCAAGGCCTCCACTCAAGTGCATAATATTTATAGTAAATTCTGTTATTATTGATTGTATGCTTGAAACCCCCTGGTCGAAGATTAAACTCATAGTGTAAGAGTCAGGTTCCCGTCCCGCGAAGCGAGTCCCCTAGATTTGGCACCGTCCGTGCTATCCCACTCTACCAGCCTCCAATAAGCCACCTTAAATGGCCCCTACCCTCCGCTTTACTTCCACCCTTGCCGACAAATTTTTCGACGGAGTGGCCGCTCAGTTCGCCCTTCTTACCTAACAATTCGCTCAAGCTGAGGAGCGACATAGAAGTTAGTTACACCAGGAGCGTGAGGAACGCCGACAAGAGTTTGAAGCTGAACGGCAATGCCGTTTAGATGATACAGATAGATAATATCGTGCCCTCGATGATTTATGCAATAGAGTTTGTGAGTTGCAATGACTTCAGACTCAAGACTCCCCTCCGCCGTCTTGAGTACCTGCCCCGTTGCGTGTTTCTACCCGCGCCCGGCTTGGGCCCCAACCACATCCTGATGTGCCCCCAGTCCATCTTGGCACCGAAGGTGTTCCCCCCACCATTCTACCTACTGGTTCAATCCACCTTGGCATACACCCCATGGAGGATTTGTCTGATTCTACTCTTCGCACTACTAGATACCTCAAATGCCGCCCTGCTCGAGAATATCTCGGGGAGCGCAGCGCTGAGCACACATCAAAAATTTGGCCTCATCCCTTCGACCATAAAAATCCCCCCCCCTCATCCCGCCTATCTTATACAGTAGGAACTTAACCAAAAACTCTATACTGCCATCCGCATCAATACGAGCCCCGTACCGAACTCTTGGAGTAGGTTAAATAGCCCCCTCTTCCTCAAACTTCTCGCTATCAAGGTGCCTCCAAATTTCCATGCCCCCAAAATCTGCAAATACAGCAATACCTACCCTCAATCCATCATCCTCGAATTCTAAAATGCCTTAAGCCTATACTCCACGACGGACCACCTATTATGTCAATTGTTTCCCACCGGCCTCAGAGACAGCCCTCTCAGATGGTATCATAGCCTTCCTAATGGCTCGATCCGAAGCTTCGAGCAATTATCTAGCCTATTCATCACTCAATTCGCCTTCAATAAGGACCACGAGGTCCGGGTCGATGCCCTCTTCAACTTTTTCAAATCCCCCAATGTAACCCTTGAAGCTTTCACCAAGTAATTTCTCGATGAGTCGTGCAAGATTGAAACCTTGACTGTAAGAATGATGTACTCGCCTATTCTAACACTTTGCCGAATAATAATTACGTTAAAGAGTAGATCGTACTCCACAAACTGCAAACCCTCGAGGGGATGTTATCAAAAGTTAATGGGTATATTGACCTTGAGCGCCTCTGCAAGTCAAATTGACAAGGGCAAGCTTTGACCACCAATCAGAATAAACCTCGATAAGGACAACCTTTTATACCCATGATCGCTCCCGCCTCACAAGAGACTGAGAGCCGCAAACGCCCCCATATTGACGATACTACCACCGAGGCCCGCCAAAAAGACCGACGCCGGTCCTCCCCAGACTTACTGCTCCTATCAACACATTTCTACTACAGATTTAGGCCGATCCCATATGGTGTACCCCTTACCCTATTGAGGTCAAGCAAGGTGAACTCTACTGCCAGAGCCATAAGTATAACTGTCATCACACCAAAAAATCCTACGCTCTGAAGCGCTCTCTCGAAATAATTCTTTAGGTGTGTATTCTACATCAATATGTCCCTGACCTCCCCAGCTACCTCAATAAGTTGTACCTTAAGCCTCAACCTACCCTTTCTGCCAACCCAACCGAGGTACACATTTACCAACTTTATCTCATCGAGGTCAACAATATCAACAGCGGCCATTTTAAAAGCAAGTGCAAGCGTGTCAAAGAATTCTGCAAATTCACCTACCAGGAGAAGCTACCTGCCCTTCTACCAGAATCGAGCCAATACCCTCGACCTGAGGGTATCTCATTTATTGACTGTGACACATCGCAAGTTCATTTCCCTCATTCTAACCATTTAGTCGTTATGATTAAGTTCAACCACCAAGTCCTCCATACTATGCTCATCGACACGGGAAGTGCAGTTAATGCACTATTGCTTCAGACTGTTCAAGCCATACAGAAAATAGACCTCATTACCCCAGCTAATGTTGAACTCAAGGGATTCAACGATACTATTGAAGTCATTGTCGGTCACATTAGTCTCCCTGTCACTACCAGGCCTGTCACACACCAAACCAGTTTTCTTGTCATCAACAAGAAATCCAAATATCTCGGTATCCTTGGTTGCGATTGGCTCTATGCCATGAGAGCCATACCTTCGACTTACCACCAAACCCTTTATTTCACTACCCCCTATGGTATGTAGAACTTAAAAGGCTCTCAATGCCTTGCCTACTTACACAAACACCCAGAGATCGATCAAACCCGAAAACTTGCCAAACAACCATAGCAATCAATGTCTTTCTCCATCCCCGTACCTTTGATGCCAGCTACAACACCCATCGAACCCACTACCTATATCGAACTCGATAGTCCTGGTCGAAGTACATTCATTGGTACTTTTCTAGATGAGGTCAAAAGACTCGAACTCACTGACTTCCTTCAAGTAAATAAAGACGTCTTTGCCTGGACATTCCATAAAATGCCCGGTGTCGACTCGACTTTAGCATGTCATCGCCTTGATCTCGTCCTTCACTCTACAGCGGTGAAACAGAAGAAGTGTAGGTTAGCCCCATGAATTCAAGAAGCTATAAACGTCGAAGTCGATAAACTCCTAGCCGCAGGATTCATCAGAGAAGTCAAGTTCGTTGATTGGATATCTAATATCGTTGTTATCCCTAAGAAGTACGGCAAGATCAGAATTTGCGTTTACTTCACAGACCTTGACAAATACACCCCGAAGGACAGCTTCCCCCTCCCGATCATTTTTACACTCCTGGATGCCATAGCCATACATGGACGACTATTGATGATGGACATGGCTTTGGGTTACAATCAGGTACCTCTACTCCCCGAAGATCAACTTAAAACATCCTTTCTCACTGAAAAAGGCTTTTAGTATTTTAATGTCATGCCCTTCGAGCTTAGAAATGTGGGTGCCACTTATCTAGGTCTTGTGACCACCATGTTTAAATCCTTGCTTAGCAATTCGGTCGAAGTCTACTTCGATGGCATACTATGCAAGAGCCTCCAAAAATAGACCCATGTCCATGACCTCAACGAGGTCTTCACCATACTTCGTACTTACAACATGAAGTTAAACCCAGACAAATGCCAATTTAGTGTTTCGTCCAGAAAATTTTTAGGCCACCTCATCAGCAAACGGGGTATCGAGATCGACCCCACTCATATCCAAGCCCTCATCGACATGCCTTCCCCTTGAACCAAAAAGACATCCAGAAAATTGGTGGCAAGATAGCTGCCCTCAACCATTTCATTTCGAAATCCTCTGACCGTTGTGCTTAGCTTTTCTTCCTTTTACGTGATCAAGGCGTCCATAAAGCCAAAAAGAAAAACAACCCTGAAATCAATTAGACACCCGATTGCGAACAAGCCTTTCTCGAACTCAAAGCATACCTTGGTCAACCACCCATCATTAGTACCCCCATCGAAGGCGAAACACTTTCTTTATACCTCGCTGTTACCGATACTTTTATCAGTTCAGTCCTCTTTCAACTTGAATCCAGCATTGAGAAACCTGTATACTTCATCTGTAAAACTCTGAAACCCGCATAGACTCGATATACCAAGCTCGAGTGACTGCTCCGTACACTCGTTTATACCGCTTAAAAACTTAAACCATACTTCCAAGCTCACCCCATACATGTTATCATAAGTTAACCCCTTCGAGAAATACTCAGCAAGAAAGAAAAATTTAAGCAGGTACAGTAGTAGTCAAATTATCTGGGCAAACACAACATCACATTTGAGCAACAAATATCCTAAAAGAGCCAAGCAGTCATAGATTTCCTCGCCAACTTTCCGGTCGAAGACATCGACTAGGAGGAACATGAAGATGATCTACTAGAAGACCAGCCCGAACAAATCGACCCTTGGAACCCTAATACAGGCTAGCATCTCTTTATAGATGGATCCGCTGGACCTAACAGTTTGGGTATCGGTGTTGTCCTGGTTACCCTCACCAATGATCAAATTGAAAAAGCCGTAAAGTTAAACTTTGAATGCTCCAACAACGAAGCTGAGTATGAATCCTTGATCTATGGCCTCGACCTCGCACTCGAACTTGGAGTCCCTAAACTTGTAGTATTTACTGACTCTCAACATGTTCAAAGATAATACACCAGCAAAAATCAGGACAACGGTCGCATGGCTGAATATGCTGCTCTCGTCCGCCAGCACATGGATTGTTTTCCTAAAATATCTTCCATTACTCATTACCCCTGAGGCAAAAACAGACATTTCGATGCCCTCGCTTTCATTAAAACCATGTTAGGCCAGTCTGAATCTCGAACAATCCATATCGAAGTACTCGAACGCCCAAGTATCGACCAGATGGAAGTCAATACCATCAATACTGGGGGTGAGAGTCTCGATACAGATGACTGGCGAACACCATTTCTTGCTTACATCAACAGTTCTACCCTCTCAGAAGACCCTAAAGCCAAATATTTATTACTAAAAATTTGTCGCAGATACACTATTCTCATAAGCGAGTTACGTTGCAAATCCCCAAATGGCGTTCACCTCTGGTGCATCTCTCAAAATGAAGCCACTACAATTCTTGCCAAACTCCACAACGGTACCTACAGTGCCCACACTGTTAGTCGATCTATGGCCCTTCGAGACGTATCCCATGGTTTATTCAGGCCCAATATGATGTAGCAAGCTGAAGAGTATGCCAAATACTGTAACAAATGCCAACATCACGCCCACGACATCCATCGCCCTTCACAAGATCTCTATTAAAGTCAAGTCTCTTAGCCATTCAAGTAGTGGGCCATCGATCTTGTGGGTCCTTTTCCCAAAGCCTCGGGATGTCAAGAAAATATTCTGGTGGCAAATGATTACTTTACTAAATAAGTCGAAGTTGTGCCTTTATGTTGAACCAGAGAAGAAGAAGTCATCAAGTTCTTATGGGAAAATATCATTACAGGCTTCGGCTGTCCTCATATGATTCGATACAGCAATGGTCCATAGTTCGTCGAGAACAAAGTCCATAATTTCCTCAAAAAATACAACATCATCCTCCCCCTCAACACCTTACTACCCTCAGGGGAATGGTCAAGTCGAAGCAATCAATAAAACTATAGTCGATGGTCTTAAGAAGCGGGTCGATGAGAAGAAAGGACGATGGGTCCAGGAACTACAGCATGTACTCTGGGCTTATTGAACAACACCATAAAAGGCGATGGGCTGCACACTATTCCTTCTATCCTATGTACCAAAGCAGATCTACCTACTCAATTTAAAGTACCAACACGCAACCCCAATCTGCTAAACAAAGATAATGAGTTGGAACTCAGATGCAATATTTTATAGATCGACGAAACTAGAGACCGGGCCATTGCAAACCTCGACCGATACCATCTCTATCCAGAAGTCATACAACAAAAGAGTTCGACCATGCAGTTTTAATATTAGAGATTTAGTATTTCGGCGAGTCGCACCCTCTTCGAAGCCTCGTAATGCCAACAAGTTAGCCGAATCCTGGGAAGGACCTTATGTCGTGTATGACAAAATTGATAAAGGTTCCTATTATTTAATGACAAAAGCGGAAGAGTCTCTACCTAGTCCTTGGAATACCATGCAGTTATTCTCATACAACAGGTCATGACCTCCACCTTGTTCAATTGATGTAAATACAGTATAATCAATGAATATTTTTTATCCTCTGAATTCCATGACCTATCTTCCAGTGAATTTTTAGGCCAAACCTAAGTATCACGTCAACCCTTCGATCAGATTGATACTTGGGGGCGACCTTGAAGTATTTTAAGTCTCCAAATTCGAGCAAACTTGAGGGGCATGAATGGTCGACAGACCGGACCCTCGAGAATGCATTGGGGGTGACCACATTATGCTTTTCTTAGGCTCAATCCCGCGGCTAGACCCGGGGACGACCTTCGAAGTCGAGTGAATTTCTTGGCCTAACCTTAGTATCATGTCAACACTTTGACCAGACTGATACTTGGGAGCGACCTTAAAGTTTTTCAAATGTATAAATTCGAGCAAACTCGAGGGGTTTGAATGGTCGATAGACCGGACCCTCGATAATGTATTGTGGGTGACCACGTTATGCTTCGCTTAGGCTCAATCCCACGGACAAACCCGGGGGCGACCTTCAAAGTCTAATGAATTCTTTGCCTGACCATGGTATCATGTCTATTCCTCGACTAGACTGATACTTGAGGTCGACCTCAAAGTTCCACAAAGTTATAGTTCAAACCCTATTACAAACATTATATACTTCTAACATACACAAATTCAAGTATATAGGAATATTAGCAATACAGCTACAGGTACGGCACCTCAGTACAATATATATCAGCAACTCAAGATCATTATACTAGGGCAATTCAAATCAATTACAAACAGACAGTCCTAGCTGAAATAAGTTACAAAGTGTTTGAATGCCAACCATTACTTCAAATATTCCAACACCACAACAAGATAAGAGAAAAAAGTTTGCTACAGCAAGAAGATAGCTATAGTACCTTTTACAGGAGTGGCCACATCACCTCCTTCCACAGGTTCTTCCACAGCAACACCTCCAGTACCTTTGGATACCCCATCAACTACCGCACCAGCAGCAACATCTTCGGACACAGGAACTTCTACGCCATCTACAACAGAAGGATCTACTTCTACCCCTTCCGACCGCACACCACCATCGACAGCAGGCCCTTCGGACGTAGGAAATCATTTGAGGTTTATGGAATCATACCCCAAACTCTCGATAAAGATCTTCAAATTCGTGGATTTCTGACACTCATCATTGAATTTCTCCTGGAAGGTTTCCCTCTATTCTTCCATTTCTTTACCTTTCTCAACAAGTTCAACTCCAATACCTTCTGCATTTAAGCATGGTTGTCACACTGAGCTTCAGCTCCCTTGCACAATCAGCTCTGATATTCAACTTCTCTCGCTTTAGTGTGTTAACCTTGGATACCAGCGATATCTCAGTCCCTCGAGCAAGCTCTAAATTTTCAGCCGTCTGTTTTAGTTGCTTCGTTGCTACCTTCTAGGCCTTGATAAAAGCTTAAACCAAGCATGCGCCTACTAGAATACTCGAACCATCGGTACTTCTCGAAGGATGATGAATTTTAGCAAAATTTTAGAATCTCATAAAATAGTTACCTTATGCAGGGCCTTATTCAACTGCTTCCCAGCCTTTTCTAGATCATTTCCACAGAGTGTCACCATCGATGTGGCCGTTGCTCGAGCCTGCTCCTCTAACTCGATTTTCTACCACGCTTCATCTGTCTCTTCTATATCATCATCCCCCAGCTCCCTACGCTTCTTATGTTGAATAGTCTTCGGCTGCTGGACTTTCGAAGGTTCGGGAATGACCCTGCCCTTACCTTTGTCAACCTGCTTCGACGCCTCAAGAACTACTTCGGGCACTAGTGTTGCTTGCTGCCTCTTTGGAACATAATTTACTTTCTGAGTCAATCCCACTTTTTCCATTTCTTCGACCCCTCTCGAAGAACCTTCTTCTCCCCTCTTCTTTGCTGACCTAGACATGACAGGAACATTTCGAAGTAATGAATCTATCTTCTTTTGCCTCTTCCTTTTGATACTTAGCTACCTTAATACCCGGTTTATCTACTCCCCGTCAAAGTCAATAAGTTCGTCAATGTACCTCCCTGGACTCGTCAAAATTTGATTACCAGGTTCTGCAAAGCAAACAAAAACATGTTCACCAATCTATTTGAACAATATTTCAAAAACTAACCTTTGACCGTCAACTTACTTGGATTGTAGACCCTCTGCTACAGCTTATAAGCGACCTCCCCTTCAGCATTCTCATAATTACCTCGCACCACAACCAAGTCTTTATCCGACCCTCGACCCGTCGAGCACAAATCAAATAGCCATGGCTTATCTGCATGACATTGGATGTAGTACTTGTCCAGCTTCTTGTTGGCTTTCCTCTAGTAGAACGATACAATATCGAACCACTCGATCAAACCCTACTTCTCGCATCTAAGTTCTACATTCATACCCTTTACCACTCTCATCATTTCATAGAAGTTACTATTCATCTGGCACAGGGAAACTTCCCAGAAGTTCAATACCTCATTCACCAGCCTTTGAAGGGGTAGTTGCATCCCTAGCCGAATCTGGCCTCTAAATGTCATGAAACCCTCTCGAGGGGTAGCCTTGAACGTATACTCAGACCCTGCTACAAATAATATCACCCCTACCTTCGACAACTCCAGCTTAGCCATACATCGATAAAGCATCGGCTTCTCTTGAGCTGAGATTACCCCGCAGCTCCCCTCGAACCAGTTAAACTCTCATTACTATCACTTTGCTCTCCCTCTTCTCATTCATGCCCCAAGGCTCAATACCACCTTCATGTACCCTTTTCTCTCTTCCCTCCATCTCCTCTCCACCCCTCTTCCCGGTCACTCGAGCCTTACGACGTTTACTAATCGAAGACCCACCTTCGGATACTACCACAGCAAGAGGGACATCTGTTGCAACGTCTAACACCTCTATATCGTTGCTCTCACCCCTTAAGCCACGACCAGATACACTAGGCTTATTTACGTTGACTTCTTCATCTATCAGCCTCAGCCTCAAAGATTGACGGGTACACATTATACCCTGCAGAAGAAAAGGCGCACAATTAGATCGATATATTCAACTATTACATTTCAATAACTTCTTTTGATCTACCCTCTCTAACTCACCCAACCCATAGTCGAATGCTCAATTACAACTCTGGTAACCACCTAAATATCTCTCATTTCCTACTGGGCCAAATCTTCAACCACTTGGGTTACCCCCTCCCTCGGTTAGGCCTTTGCCAACAAAGACCCTAACAGAACCTACCCCTCATTACATTTATAGCAGATGAAACTACAAATAGCCTATCTATAAAGAAAGTCAAAAGAATACCTGTGCGACTAATTAAGGCAGCAACAACGGCGGTCCTTTTATCTCCTCTCTAACAAGCCCTACCTTAATAATAGAGTATGCTTTCCTCTCCGCCTCTCTGTTTTTCTTTGTAAGTAAATAATTGGGAACAGTAATTTTGTTCTCCCTCTATAGATGCCTCCTCAAAATAATAAAAAATAGCCTCAATTTCCAAAACTGCCATCATTGCCACTCTGTCACTCCCCTACTTTTTGGCTGAGTTCTGTTTTGACGCCTTTCCTCTCAACTACTCCCACGTGCGTATCCCACACCCACATTTAACAATCGTATATTAACCAAGCCGAACCTTTTCGCACCCTGCCCAAAGTTGTCAAGTTAACCTTATACGTCATGTAAACCTTTTTCCCATAACCCAAGGAAACACTATGATGACCTGTAGGGCACTCTGCCCTAGGAACAGTATCACTTCTGACATTCCAGCCGTTTCAGTACTCAGGTTTTGTAGTCGAAGCCCATCTTCCTTCGACACAAAGAAATTTCCAAACTGCCCCTGATCCTACCTGCGAATCATCGTCTACACTTTACGCCAAATATTCGTCCTCACATACCTGATATTTGATATACCAGTCTAAATTTATTGGTTATTCAATTTTATCTCAGTTGCTTATAGTTTTCTAATAATCATGCCTACAAGCTCCACATTCGAGAAATTGCTACCGCGCCTAAACCGTTCAATATCACAACTGTGTTTGTCATACTTGCACACAAACAGTTCAATATCACAACTGGATAATTGTTTCAATACATTCCATTTCATTCGAGCAACTGTTCTTACACCAATTCAAAATAAAAAAACAATAAAAATAAACATCATCAACAGAAGACAAAAACCTTTCTTGACCATTACCATCCCACGCCTGCACATTTACCATAACCAAGAAGCCCCCATTTGCAGACAGGTCAATTCTTGTAGAGCCCAACCTTATCGTCATCAACTCGGTCTTCTACACTTATCAGATCTTCGGCCATACAATGAAAGAAGTAGAACCAGTTACTGGCAAGTGGATTCATCCATTGCAGCACCCTCCACCAGTGAGCATACAGCATCCCAGAAATTGGCTCCTCCGGCTCTAGTTCAACCAAGTCAGGCATAACCCAGTCTAACTCATGGTCCCTGAAGAACTTTTCAATCAGCTCATGTATCTTATCCTCTATCCGATGCTCTCTGGCTTCCATTTTCTTCTGATATCTTGTATTAGGAGTAGTGTCTACAGTTTGACTTCTAGGGGAAGAAGATACAGACATTTTACTCAGGGAAGACGGTGTAGATGTTTGAAGCTCTCCTTACACCCCCTACTTATACTTGAAGGCAGATACATTTAATCCCTCCTTAATCACAACCTGTATTAATCACAGACTTTAATTACCTTCCCCGAAATTGTAACAGTCAAACTTCTTAACTTCCCAGACTCAACTATTTTCTTAGCACGCGTATTTTACACCAATTTCCAAGGTCTTGCAGTTGACATATCTTTATCCTCGATCCCTTTTTTTGTTCAAACCATCGACACCTCTCTATATCCTATCACAATATTTTATACATGTACATAGTGCTTCAAGAATTTGGGGTCACTTATTCATTAAAAGGTCGAATGTTAACCTATATTTTTGGTTATAATCTTTACTCTTTACCCTTCGTTCAAAGGTGTAGTCTCGAATTTGCACATACATACAATTCGTCTATATCACTTGTCAAATACATAACACATGGTTTCGTAGAACTACTATTTCATTTCGATACTTCAATAATACAAAAAAGAGAAACATACAGAAACCAACAAAAATAACAAAATAGAAAAATAACGCCACTACCATATCACCACCCTGCGAAGAACCCCCCTATTTACAGACGGGACTGTTCTTCTTGCACAACCCTGGTTTGTCTTCCAGCAACTGGTCCTCCTTTTCTACTATCTGCTCGGTCAAGCTCTGTAGGAAGTAGTACCGATTAGGAATTGTTGGGTTCATCCACTGCAGCACCCCCCACCAGTGTGCGTACCACTGCCCATTTATCGGCTCCTCAGGCTCTAGCTCAACCAGATCTGGCATGACCCAGTCCAGCCCTTCGTCGCCAAAGAACTTCACCTTTAGCTCTGCCGCCTTTCACCCTATTTGACGGTCTCGTTCATCCATCTTCCTTTAGTATCAGGTGTCTGGTGTGGTATCCATGTTGTATATTACTTAACAAAGAAGAAGATGAAGCAGAAGAAGACTATGGTGTATTGCCTCCAGATAACCCCTATTTTATACCACTATTAAGGGAATTTATTACCCCGTAATTACCAATCAAACCTAATTACCCACCGTAATTACCTCCCTCGAAATTTCCATATTCAATAGTCAACCCTTCAACTTCTAGCACCTAACTACTTTTCTCAACACGTGCCCTCTACACCAATTTCTGAGGCTCCCTCTAAGAGGGGGAGAATGCAGTAGCCTACTTGCAGCCTAACTCCAATCGAATACTCAAAGGCTACATCGAAGCCTACCTAGAGACCCAAAGCCCAGTAAGACGATAGTTATGTCCACGAAGTCTTCCGAGACTAATCGAACACTCGAAGGAACCATTGAAGCCAACCATTATAGGCAAAGATAGATAAAGCAGCGTATGAGCTACGTATCATAACAAAAAATACTTTAACCATGGTCGAAGGGAAATATGTCAGGTAGCCAGCTCACCAGACAGAACAGTGGGGAACGCCGCTCGACAACTGCAGTACCAGATCCAATAACTACAGTGTCAAAACCAACAACTACATTGTCAGGAACAACAGCTACAGTGTCAAGCTCAACAATTATAACGTCAAAACCGACTCCGGGTACAAGTCAGTTGTCCCCGGAAGATACACATGTAATTTAACCTCCCATAGTGACTCAGCCCTTCCTAAGTTCTATAAATATGAGAGAGGAGGAACTATGAAGGGGTTAGAAAAATCTCTCCCAACAAACCCTACACGTAAACCTTCGAATACCCTGTAACAACTTAGTTCTTGATACTTTGACTACTCTACATAAAAAACATAACTCTTAAAAATCCTCACCAGAGGTCGTGGAGTGACCCATTCTAGGCCTGCACACAAGTGTATAATCTTTATAGTAAATTCTGTTATTATTGATTGTATGCTTGAAACCCCCTGGTTGAAGATAAAACTCATGATGTTAGAGTCAGCTTCCCCTCCTGCGAAGCGAGGCTCCTGGACTCTCTTTAGTAACATCTGCCTTTAGCTACTCGAGCTCCTTCTTCTCCACTTCCTATAGATTCTTAGCATCACAGAGCACCGCCTCCTTCGACTTCACCGAATTAGCTTTAACTTTGGAGAGGTCGACCACAAGTTCCTCTTTCTCCCTTACCAAATCTTTCTCGATATTTTTATATACCAAGACTTCTTTGGCTAAGTTCTGCCCTCCCAAAACTAAAGGTTTCCCATTGAGAAGAAGCTTCTTGATCTGTATTATAATTAAAGCACGAGTTCTCGATGACGGAACCAAATTTATTAATTGAGAAAATGTATAAAGGTTCCTCACCTGATTCATCATTCGATGCATGCCAACAGAGAAAGATGAGATGTTCTATGCTCCAACCAAGCAGTTATCAAAGTCCTGTACCATGAACATCGTCCCAAAAGCAAATGCCTCAATGGTTCAATTTGTCTCTTCCTCTAAGTCCACAAAGTTCCCAGAGTACTTTGTTTTTAGAGAATTGAGACTACCTTTTTTTGGCCCTGCAACCTTTTGTTGGGGGATAAGAGAGAGCTTCCCCGTTCGAGTACCAGCCGTACTAACTAAAGAATTATCAGCGGTAACCTTTCATTTCCATTATTTCTTCAGAGGGTGTTGTCGAGTTACCCTCTTCGAAGGAGGAGCTGGTATAGGAGGTAGAGTGGCAGCCCTTCTCTTCTTCCCAGCCTTGTCGAAGCCACCACTCACCAATGCCTCCTTTTCAACAATAGTAGAGTCTATCATATACCCACTTACATCGGGGTTTTAAAGTTGAATGCTCAAATCTGCAGCTTTCTTCATTTAAGCAGACATTTTACTGTCGATCAGGCACACTTCGTCGCCTTTAGTTTGACCTTTCTTCAACCCCACCTCCACAGTTCTTCTACCACCTCTTGATCTTTGACAAGAAAATCAATTCGACCGTAGTAATTTGTCCTCATATTATACAGCTTTTCCTTCATTTTCAATTTCTTGTCGACCTCCTTCTAAGTGACACAAAAAATCAAAACCTGTTATAAAATTTTCAAAGTAAAAAGTTTGATAAGACACAAATAAGTAAGCATATAACCACTAACCTAAGTAAAAAAAATTCTACTTTAAAGATTCACCAAGGTGGTCTTTAGGGTCAAACTCATAGTTACCCCAGATGAGAAGTCGATTGGCAAAATATTTACCACTAGTCAATACTATGCCATACAACAAGGACCTTTTCAAAAATCTGGCTAAATACATATACCTGAGCTTACTTGGATTTTGCTTTAATGTAAAGTACATGAGAAGGTCGCCAACAAAAATTAGTTGTTCCCCTTTCTCTTTTAGTCAAACATTTAATACAACAACAACCCAAAATAGATCATATATATAATAGCCTAATTCTGTAAGCTCAAAGTGGCTTGTGATTAGCTCTTACACCAATGTACCTTCGACAAAAATCTAATGGAAAACAGGAAATGACACAAGTGATTTAGTGTGGAAAACCTTTGAATAGGTAAGAAACCATGACCTCGAGTTAAGGGTTTTTGTAATAGTGATTTTTATTACTTGAGGCTGATATCTTATTACAAGTGATCTCTTGACGTTGAAATGTTTGATCTTGTGAATAAGAAGTTTAAAGTTTCTACGGATCTAGAAAATATAGCTTCCTTGGTGATTTTTTGCGTAATTTTTTGGTCCCTGTTTCTTCTGGAACTTCTTCTTTATATAGGCCTTCTCCGCAATTCTTCATCATACTGAAGCACGTTCTCCGAATAATGTTGTTAGTGGCGGCTGACTAAGAAACTATTGAGTTTATGAAAGACAAGTGTTTTTGACTTGTTCAGGTCTTTCTATTTGAGCTCGACCCACGTTCTTCATCAGTTCGTAGAGTAGGTGGCAATGTTGATTGTTGAAGTCATGTGGAGAATGCGTGAGTCTAATATGGAGTTAATTTGAATTAGAGATAGCTCGATTTGGGTAAGGTCGAGGGGTAAGCCCCTATAATCGCCCCCTCGCAACTGAAGTCACGAGTGGCTTTGGTTGTGAAAGAATATATAGATATGTGGGTATTCAGGTTTGGAGTTTGAAAATGAAGGAAGGAATAATGTTGATTTGACTGCATGGAAAATGCGCATGTTATGGGGGGGGACGTTTTACATTAAATGATGATGGGAATATGGATGTATATGTCAGTTAGGGTTTGAAGATTTTTGTCTGTATCAAATGATGACGCATAGGAAAATGTTCCTGTATAATAAATATTAGGTTATATAAATAGTATCTGTATGGAGGCTTGCGGCAAAGAATGCTTGTTTGATGTCAAATTCTCTAAAAGTTTTAAAGATGGTGTAGACCTGAAGAATGGTTCTTGAAGAGAGAATTGCTATTGAGATGCAAAAGTTGACGTTGAAATATTTTGGGGATCAGTCCTTGGAGATGCCTACTCCTATTCATGTCCCTCTGACGTATCAAGGAATGTCAAAAGATGAAGCGGCAAAAGCTGAGGAAGATTTTATTGTAAGTGAAGATTTTATTACGTTATCGTGACAGGCGAGCAACGTTCGGTTTGTCTCTATATCCTTATGGAGGACAAGGTTGTGGATAGAGATGCAGGGATGGGCATAACTACTGGGCAGTTATGTTGATCTTTTTTTTTAGGTTAGATTCTAAGGTCAGGCCCTCTTCATCTCTGCCAACTCTGCGGTTGTAGTGGTTCTAGAGGAGGCGATGGTGGTTGTGGAGGAGGAAGACGGAGAATGGAAATCTGTTTCTGTACTTCCATCATCTTTTTAGTGCTAAGAAGACCTTATATTTGAAGAGGTGGTTCAAGTACTGAGTCTTCTGCTTTCATGCCCAGACTTTCTCTAAACTGAGTTTCTAGTCAAAGTAAGATGGTGTAAAGGAAGAAGGACCTATGGTAACTTCCAATGCCTTCCTTGCTTCAGAGGGTTCTTCGAGTAAAATACCACTGAAGTTAGATGAACTGAAGGATTTGATATTTTGGAGTGCCTGAAAGACTTGTTATCTGTAAAAGTACTTGAAAAACTTATTTTCTATAAAATATCTAATGTCTGAGTACTTAAAAGACTTGTTATCTGAAAAGCACTTGAAAGATATGTTATATGTAAAGTACCTGTAATTTGATTCGAGATGAATAAAATTTGTTATCCAAACTCGGCATTGATATAGAATAGAATAACTCTAAAAATCGAGTTGTTTGAAAAATGTTTGTAATGTGAAAATATGTGTCAAATATGATATTCGACCTGGGGGCTGGAAACTTGGGGGAGAGAAAATTATAGAAATTTTAGAATGAAGGATCGAGCTCAAAGAGGTCATTATGAAATACTAGCTTTGGAAAGAATAAGCCCAATTTGGAATAGAATAAAATGATTCAGGTCGATAGGGAGAGATATGTTCAAATAACTTTTCTTAAGATACTAGGGTTTTTGTTAGGAGATAATATGATAATATCCCGAGCTATAGAGAATTCGTAGCTAAAATGTATAAATTAGGGGGGAATGCGTTTTAAATAGGTGGAAGGAAAGAAGAATGGTATGGACTCAATCTGAGAGAATTTGTTATGCCGCTTAGGGGCGTTTGACGATAAAAATATATAAAGTACAGGAGCGGATTTTTATACTGTTAGATTATGATGCTGAGCTGCCAGTGAGGGAGGTTCAAGTTAAAGGTTTAAATGGGATTGGTAGCAGACGTGAGTATGAACGTCGTTTCTATAAAGAGATGTTCCGAGAAATTATGGTAGATCCTGCAGCTTGAAAAGATGCAGTGAGATTGTATGATGTAGAGGAGATCAAATTGGAAGATGTAAGGATTGCTGGAAGATATCTCATTAGATGTGATTTCCTAGGATATCAAGGCTATTTTAAATGTAATTATATGTGAGGGCAATAAGAAATAAATGTAAATAGGAGTGGCATGAATGTGTATAATTTTACGAGTTTGAATAATTTCAAAGAAATGGAATGAGAATAATAGTTGAATAGATCCTCTATTGTTGCGAATGTTGTTTGTGACTGTTGTGAAAAAAATGACTTTGAAAAGTTTTAAAAAATTTAGAACTTTGGAAATGACATCAGCACTTCAATAAGAAGAAGAAGAAGAAGAAGAAAAAGTAGGGAATTTCTGATTTTATCTCTTGTGTAAAAGCTGTGAAAACTTGACTGCGTGTAAGCGTGAGTCATCATGAGTATGGTGAGGTCAAAGGGAGATTTGAAATAAAAGATATAAATAGATTAAAATATAAGGCAAAGGGCAATGATGGGAAAGCATTTTCACCAAAAAGGTACAAAAGGTCTGACATTGATAGTGGAAGGAATGTCTCGGTTCTAAAACCGAGGATAGTTCATGCGAGGCTCAATAACTACCAGCAGGAAGAGAGAGAAAATATAAATACTACTTTATCTTCGTCATTCAAACGTTTCTCAACTTGTAAAAAACTTGAAGAACAATGAGAGAAGAAAGAAGAAAAGTAAAAGTAGCAAAGAACCACGTGGTGATTTAATCGAAAGCGATCAACAATCAAAGCGAGAGAGGGTTGTAGAGAGTAAGGCAAGAAGGTGGTTATACAGCAGCAGATTCTCATTTTGGCATAGAAGGTTAGTAGAGGATTTATGATGTATGTATGTGCTTTTGAAGATCATATTCTGTGTTTAGGCAAATCTAAAAATTACTATTTATTGTAATCTATAAAAACCGATTTGATTTATGATATATGAAATATTTATGTATATGGTTGACATATATATAAAAGATAATGATAGATACCAGGACCTTGTATATAGGTTAATCGTGAGGAGTGTTTGTATAGAATCAAACCCTCATCTGTATATTTGTAATTGATATGGAGAGTTCACTTGTTGATAAGGCGTCGACCTCTAGTCGATCGATAGAGTCCAAAATTGTAATGTCTGATAGTGAGGAAGAAGTAAGGGTTGATCAATTTCCAAATTTCCCTGGAAGATTGGTAACCTATCCTCCTCGCTCTAATGTGTTCAAAGAGTTTTATAAAGCCAAGGCTTCTGTAGGGGGTAGATGGGGTAGCTATGTAGAACACACCGGTAGGCAATTTAGGGGTTACACTGAAGCAATTGGAGAGAAACATTTTTATTTGTTGGCTGATTTGGAGAAGGAAAAAAGAGATAGGGGTATAGACGAATAAATCTCTCTGGAGTACTTTGATAGGAACGTCCAGAGTGACCTGGCTAAGGGTTTTTTGTGATACCTATCTCGGTTAGAGTACAGGTTGAGTCTTCCCCTTAGAATTTGGCGAAAGGGATAATGAACATCATTGGGGCATGTCCTGTTTAGTTGAACAGAAACATGTGGGAGGTGATAAGCGTTTGTGAATTTTTGAATAAGTGGTGGGAGGTAAATGATAATAAAAGGAAGATATCTCCTGAGGATATTTTGCAGTATTATGGGGTAAAAAACTTTTCTACAAGCAGAGGAGCATATTTTTTTACGAGCTCGACCCGGCCTCGTTTCTTCGATCCAAAACGTTCAGCAGGTCGGCTTGGAATGATAATTTGATGTGTGAATTGGGATTGCCTGAGAGATGTATAAAGAACACAGGAACTTCTTTTTAGACTACAAAACGAAGGAGAAGTATAATAAGTATAATGTATAGATGAATGCGAAATTAATGGGCTCTGCTGATGATAATGTATTGGAAGATAGGTCAAAATCACAGGTGACGAGGAAAAGAGTATTGTTGGATACAGTTGCTCAGGAAGGGACAGAGCTCGAGGTTGTGTTGGAGAAACTTGGCCTTAGTAGGCAAAAAAATAGCTAATAGCCGATCCAAAAAAGTTCAAAAGTCTCAATCGGGAGGGCTAATGGACGGGCGATAGCACCAAGAGAAAGGAGCTGATGGGGAAAGGCGAGGTAACTTGCCCAAGACCCTAGAGTGGACGGGATTACCGGGGTCTACTACGTCGAGTAGCTTAGTCGACTATTTCCCACAAGAAAATGCTGAAGCGTCGTTCGACCTTAGAATCGCAGAAAGTGTGAGGTGTAGGAAAGTGTGAAAAAGAGAAGGTTAACCTTTGAAGTGGGGGGAAGGTTGTTTAATATGAACCCATTGTAGCGGACGAACTGAGAGGGTGGAGGAAAAGGGCTAGGCTGGCAGATCTCCATAGGGAAGAGGGAGTGAGCAAAATGGTAGTTCATATGCTTTAATATGTGATAAAAATTTTTATTACAACTCGAGCTAATATAAGTCGATTTTGTTGTTTGTAGGTTGCTGGTCTGATGAAGGGGATATGCCTCGGGGTCGAGAAGGAGAAAGAAGTTGAAGAAAAGCAAAAGTCGAGCTTAAGAAGAAGTTAGCTTAATTAAAAAAGCTGACTTGTTGAAGGAGGGAAAATGGCTGGAGGCCCTGAAGGCTTCGCAATTGGTGAAGATCAACCAATCTGACTGCGGAGCGAGAATGAATTTGAGGAGGTGGTCCTGGGGGATGAGCCAGGTGCCACCTTATCAACAGGGTATTCGAAGATGAGGGGAGTGCGATTAGGGCTGACATTGTCTGGGGGAGGAAGACGGTGAGGTGAAAGATGTTCATGCTGGAGTTGGGTTGAGCTGGATGTGTCTCTCCACAACGGTACAAGACAACCAAGGGGATGACAATGAATGTCAGGAGGGGAAAAATGAGAAGGCAGAGTAGATGATGATTCTGTGATTTGTATGAATATTTGAGACGTTTATAAACTGATTGATATTGTTTGTTCGAGAGAAATTTTGTTAGGCTAAGTATCTTTTATAGAGACCTTGTTGTAGGAACTTAGGATATGCGCCTCAAAATAATAGAATTTAGAGACTGGTTGCTAGGAGTAGAGATGCCTCGACGTCCCTGTTATCTTCAGAAGATTTACAAGTTAAAATAGAGCAGAAATCTTTGACTTGTATGCTTTATTAGTATAGAGCAACAAAGTAATAATACAGTGTAGAGATAGACAAAAACCTGTTATCTTTAAGGTAATGCCTTGAAATGGTGCAGGAAATACAAAGTATTGAACAATTAAAATATAGAGATGTTACCTTAGACTTGGAACATATATTTTATAGGAGTAACCATCTGAGATTGTACTGACCTGTGAGTTTAGAAGTAGTTTCACAGTAGATATCAAAAATAGATCTAGTTAGAAAAACGATATATGTGTTCAATGGTGTTCTAAATCGAACTTAATATATTATTTGCAATGTGCAGGTCAATTGGAGTCAGCTCGCAGAACAAAGTAAGGCACGCCAATATAAACCAAGAATATGTAAGGAGTTTATAGGAAAAGAGAAGCAATGAAGATGAGAATGATCAACATGTAAAAGTCACTTCAAATTGTTGAGGCAAACCAAACTACTGTAACCCTGGCTCGAAAGATTGAAGAGAAGGATGTTAAAATTAATAAGGGGTAGCAAGAGCTTGCGGAGATGATAAGCATACAGCAAAGCTAAAATGTAGAATGTCGTACTTGATGGTAAAGAGTAGGGATGCAGACATGGCTCGAACCTTATGAGGCATTAGAAGGATCGCGGAAGAGGAAATCAATTTTATGCCAGTATGAAGGTCGAATTGATCAAGAAACTAAATAATCAGGAGGAACGTTGAACGACCTAAGTAAATACCATAAACGAGTTGAACGAGTGAAGAGAACAATGGTGAGAAAGAAAATGATGGAAAGATGGCGAACTGAACAAAGCCCGAGATGATCTATCCACTTCCGCAACTATAGTTAAGCAGCTATCTACAGCCCTACCTGCCTAAGATATGGAGTTTCGGACGGCGCAATGGAAGTCTGATGAGCTGAATGAGAGGGTGGCACAACTAAAGACCGAATCGGCACATGCCAATTCACGTGCCAGGAACACCGAGGCTGGAGAGAGCTCAAGGAAGAATAAAAACGATGCCAAGGTTCCCCTTTTTTAAAGGGATGTAGTCAGTCTGTCAGCTCGAATAAGAGAGCAGGAGGGGGATGTCGCCCGAACTCAAGGCTATGTGCGAAAAGGATTTGAGTGGTTAAGGGAGTAAAAAAGTTAACTAGATGTTGTTCTTTCCAGGGAACAAGAGTTAGAACAGGTTATCAGAGGGAAGGAGATTTTGATATAGAAGAAAGACAAATTGTTACAGAAAATTCAGTTGGGAAGATTTAAATAGGGAGATTGAGGAACTTCGAGCTCAAGTGGCGGATTTGAGGGCGATTAATCAGGATGAATCATATAAAACAGACAAGAAGGCAGAAGAGAACATTGCATTCACAGCTCGAGTAGATATTGAAATGAAAAGGCAAAAAAAAATGGTGTATGAGGTTGGAAGATCGCTTTCAACGAGAGAGAACGAACTTTTCTAAGGTAGTTATACCTCATTCAGCACACTCAGACTTATTGAGGGCAGTGATTGCCTACTTTGTAAAGGTGGGAAAAAGGCTTGAGTTAGAAAGAGATACCTTGTTCAACTGTTTGTCAGACAAGAGATGTATTTGCCGAGCAGATATAGATCGTGGAAATTGTATGGCCTCCATGGAAACAGATTTAGGCTCTCAACCTACTAAATTGATAGAACAGGGTAAGATTGTTGTGACTGCTTGAGAGTGGGAATTTATGGCTGATCAACCTCCTGTTGTAGGGGAAAGCGTAGCTGACATCCCAACAGCAGAAAAGAATTCATTGTAGTGGATGTATATGTAACCTAAAATAAAAAGTAGCTTTTGCAAACATGTTGAGAAATGAAGGCTAGTTTTACCTTTGTTTTATCTTATGTCTTGTAGATTCTTTTATTAAAAACTTGTATTACCTTCATTTTAATAACAGAGATTTAGTAGAGTCAGCCAAACCAAGTGTTATCCTTGATTTAACTGGAATGATGTCGCAGACATATTGAATGAGATGAAAGCTAGTTTTACCTTTGTTTTATCTTATGTCTGGTAGAGTCTTTGATTAAAAACTAGTATTAGCTTTATTTTAATCGCAGAGGATTTAGTAGAGTCAACCAAAACAAGTGTTATCGTTGATTTAACTGGTATGATACCGCAGACATATTGAATAAAATGAAAGCTAGTTTTACCTTTTATTTATCTTATGTTTGGCAGAATCTTTGATTAAAAACTATAATTACCTTCGTTTAAATCATAGAGGATTTAGTGGAGTCAGCCAAACCAAGTGTTATCCTTGATTTAACTGGTATAGAGGTCGATTGAAAGCTAGTATTATCTATGCTTTAATCTATGTATTGTCTATGGAGTAGAGAGATTTGTGGGAGAAAACTTGTAAGTTTTATTGAATAGATAAGGATGTACATTGGATGGAGATGAAAATCTCACTTTTGGAATGGAAAAATGAGAAATTGAAATAGAGTAGTGTGGGACTTAACGACAATACCATTTCAGATGCCTAGTGTTCCAAAGATTTGAGATGTGAACTCCCTCTTCTGTTATGAGGTAATATGATCACAGGCCTGAGAGACCTGTGATAAGGAATGGACCCTCACAATTTTCTGTGTTGAGGAATTTCCCTGAGGATGAGACATCGATTTGGAAGGTACGACTTCTGACTTATTTGTTGTACGAACTGGCCAGCATATGGTGATATCGACCGAGGTTAGCAATGGCGCATTCTCTGGTCTCATCGATCCAATTAAGGTTGCAGGCCAATTCAAACTTGTTTTCCTCGTCAGTGGGCTCGTGATCTCTAACTGAATGATGGTATTATGAGATAATGATGGCTTCAGTGTCATAGGCAAGAAGGAATGAAGTACAGCTGGTTGATTGAGGTGGAGTGGTACGATATGCCCATAAGACATGAGGAAGTTCTCGAACCCAATTCCCTTTATTTAATAAATGAAGCCTTTTCTTGAGCCTATCAACGATGGTTTTGTTGGTGATTTCGGCTTGACCATTTCCTTGAGGGTAGTAAGGATTGGATGGTGAGTGGATGATTTGGTATTGTATGAGGAAAGCTATGACTTTTTCTTTAACAAATTAGGGCCGGTTATCGATATGAATTAGGTGGGGACACCCAAACCGATTAATGATGTGTTCCCAGATAAAAGAGATGACCTCTTCTTCTCTGGTTTGATAGAGTAGAACAGCTTCTACCTATTTTGTAAAATAATCCGTAGCTACGAGTAGGTATCGGCAGTTACCTAGAGAATTAGGAAATTTAACAACAAGATCAAACGCCCATCTTTTGAATGGTCAAAACACCTTACAGGTATATAATTCGAGCGCAGGGGTGCATATCATTTGTCCATGTCGCCGACATGTGTAACATTTGTAGGGGCCTAACCTCATGCGGAAGGGAAGTTGGCTCTTACAATACGGTTTTATCTTATATCAAAGGATTCAAGCATATAATCTATAGTACGAATAACCTATTGACAATATACTTGCGTGGAAGCCTGGAATGGGTCTCTCCATGACCTCTGATGAGGATTTTTAAGAGATTGTATATTTCTATTGAGTTGTTGATGGTTTGAGTACTGTGTGCTTTAAAGGAAGGTCGAAGGTAAATAATAAGGGCTCTGGGGTCATATTTTATAACCTCTCCTTGATTCCCCTTCCTTCCTATTTATAGAACATAGGAAGGGTTGAGTCATCAAGGTAGGTCATATTACAAGTGTACCCTCTGGCTATCGGGCGGGTATCCCAGAGTTGGTGTTAACGCTGGAAATGTTGGGTCTGGAACTGTGCTTTAACATTGTAGCTGTTGTTAGTTCTGTCACTGTAGCTGTAAGGACTAGCAACAGCGCCGTTCTTGTCTGGTGAGCTGGCTATCTAACACGTCTGCAAAGTGTTTCTGATGTTGATATGGAGTTGAGGCTTCATCTCTGAAGCCTTTGATGCTAATGTGGAGTTCGTCTTCAAGGTTTGTTCAGAGTCAAGACTTCGTCTTCGAAGCATCATCTTCATGTATTCTTGGAAAGCTTGTTCATGGAATGAATGGGCTTCGATGTTTGCATGTAGGCTTTAATATAGCCTTGGAGTGTTCAACTGGGGTAGGAGGCTGCTAGCAGGCTACTACATTCGCCCCATTTCAGCAGAGGCCTCGGAAATAAGTATAGAGGCGTTTGCTGAGAAAGACTATTGGTTATTGGAAGTTGGAAGGTTGACTGTAACTTGTTGGAATTCTGATGAAGGTAATAATGGAATGATGTTAAGGAGTTGTGGTGATTTCGGAGTAATAAAGGAGGTTAATCAAAGTATAAATATAGGTTAAGAGGGGGCAAACACTGTGCACTCTTCGTCTTTATTCTCTTATTCTATTTTCTGTGAAAAGTCCATGGATACTACTCTGAATACTCGTTATCAGCAAAGAATGGGGTATGCAAGGGATCATCGCAAAGGGCAAAAAACTATTGAGTTAAATTTGAAGTTCTTCGGTGATAGAGAACTGAACTGGGATATGCCAGACCTGGTAACGGTGGAACCTGGGGAGCCAATCTAAGGGTACTCTTATGCATACCTGTGGGGAATGCTACAACATAATTTTTCTACTCTGGAGGAGCATTATCTCTTCTTGTCAGGTTTGGCTGAGCGCCTCGTACAGGCAGAAGATCCTCTGATGGAGGAGCAAGGTTCTAAAGGAGGATCTAGCCCATCCAAAAATAGGGCGGGTTCTTCTTAAAGTGGTGTCAAGGTGGTGGTGATGGGATTTTTTTTAAGGACTGTATTTGAAGATTTCTGGTGTGTTTTTTTTTGCTGTTGATCTCTGTAGGTTTTGTATGATTGTACGTGGAGGTCTCCTCTTTCTTTTGTATTTTGAAGTAATGCAATGGGAACAATCGTTACTAAAATTATGGGTTTGTATCTGATAAACAATGGTATCAAACATATATCTTCTAATGTTAAGAAGAAGAAATGGTTACCTTCGGGGGAGAATTGACTTCAAAGTATAATAAGATGATCGAAGGCGTTGGTCAATATTCAGCCTTAACGGAATAATTGACTCTGTATTGTCAAAATTTGATGAAAAAGGTGTAGGACGATGTATAAAAGGGGTCGATGGTTTGAGGCTGAGGATGTGTGGCCTGTAAAATCTTGGAAATAGGTGATAGGTACGCATGCTGATTAAACGGTTGAGTCTGGGAATTTAGAAAGGTTTGACTATTGAGTTTCTGAAGGAAACGTTTAAAGACTATTATTAATGCAGTTCTGATTAAGGAGGGGTTAAATGTACCTGCTTTCCAGTATAATTAGGGTGTTTTGGGAAGAACTTCATATATTTTTTCCTTCTTCTCTGAGCACAATGTCGGCGTCTTCGTCCCAAAGCAACGGAAACGCTCCTGAAACCAAGTATCGGAACCAGGTGGCGATAAGGGTCCTTCATTTATAGGAGAAAACCTGGAGTTGATACAAAGGTTTTTCGGCGATCGAGGTCTGGATTGGAAGATGCCAGACTTGCTTAAAGTATAGCCAGGGGAACCCGTTAGTGGGATGCCTTAAGCATACTGGTGGGGGGTGCTACAAATAATGATTCCCGTCCCCAGCGATCGGTTAGCTCTCTTGGAGGATTTGACCGAGGGGGTGATAAACAGGGAAGATGTTGGGGCATGGTATGAGAAGAAGTGTCCCGTCAATAAATAGGGGCTTTTTTACCGTGGTAAAAATATTTGTATAGGATGGTATGTAAGGGTGCTTGTATTTTTGTGTTGATCTTCACTATTTTGTTAAGTGTTTTGTGAAAGAGGGTCTGCCCGAATGAAATTGGGAGTGTATAAGATAATTGTCGAAGTAAAATTCTGAACTTTTTTTGTAAGTAGGATAAATATAGTACTCGAAGGTAATTTAGCCGCGAAAAACACCTTGCCGAATGTCGAAAATGAAAGCAATCAAATAATTGGCATATTTTGAAATTGAATATCAGGTTGTCAGCGGATGAGTGTTTGAGCACGGTATAGACGATTACTCGTGTACAAGATGAAGGAATGTCGAAGGTCTATTGGCTTTGGTTGAACGAACTGATAGCCAAACAGCTGGCCTATCAAAACGGTATTGTTTCATGGGGCAGAGTGCCATGAACGTCATCATGGTGTTTCCTTGATTTATGGTAAAAGGTTAATTTAATGTAAGGATTTGATTTGACAACTTCAAGTAGGGACTAAAAGGTTCAACTTGGTTTTTTAAATGTAATATTGTGTAAATGTGAACGTGGGACACGTACGTGTGGTAAAAAGGGGGTAAAATGGATAAAGCACATCTCAGCCGAAAAGCAGGGGAAGTGGGGTAGTGGTAATGATAGCGGTTTGGGGAATTGAGACAGTTTTTTGGTATTCCAAGGAGGTATATATAGTGGTAAGGGAATAGTAATTGATCCCATTTAACCACTTATAGAAAAACCAGAGTGTGAGGGAAAGGGAAAATATGCTCCATTGTTCTATTGAGCTCGATAGTTGTTGTGGGATTATCTGAATTGTTGAAAGGCGGGAGATATACTTTGCACAAACAGGTATGCCCTTACTTCTATCTTGTTCCTTCGCCCTTTGTTTCTTTATGTTGAGTACATAGTAGAGTAAAGTCTGCTGGGGTTTATATTTGTGAGGATATGTTCGTGGACAGGGGAAAACCATGTGTCTGGGGGTTTAGCCCATTTGGGATTATGAGGGTATTGATGGTATGACTAGGATTGGGGTCAAGTACTCGACTGTGTTTAAATCAGTTGGAGAGGGTAGATCGAAATAAGTTATTGACACGTAATAGTCGAGTGTATCGATCTAATTATATGCCTCTTCTTCGGTAGGATAAGATGTGTACCCGTCGATCTTTAAGAATGAGGCTGATAGATAAAGAGATCGAAGAGGATGAGGTGAGTGTGTCTGGTCATGCTCCCATAGATGAGGGTAGCAATGTAGAGGTGTTAGATATTGCAATTGGTACCCCTTTAGTTGTGGTAGTACCAACAGGTGGGGTTTTGAGTAGTAGACATCGTAAGATGGTAGTGACCGAGGATAGTAATGAGGAAGAGATGGAGGGAGAAGGGAGAGAGAGAGAGAGAGACAAAGGTAGTATCGAGCCTTCGGATGATGAAAGGGATGAAGGGGATCAGAGTGAACATGGTGAGGTGTTAACAAAGTCGGAGGAGGTCGTAGGTTCTGTCTCGGCTAGTGAGAGGCTGATTAGATCAATTTGCTGAAAAATTGGGTCTGTCGATGGTAGGAGTAGTGTTAAATGTAGCGGGGTGAGGGTACACCTTCCATTCGAAACCTTGAGAGGGTATTATGGCATATAGAGGCCAAATCTGACTAGGCATGCAACTACCTCTCCGAAGGCTAGTGAAGGAGATGCTAAATTTTTGAGAGGTTGCCCCGATTCAGATGAATGTGAACTATTATGAAATGATGAAGATAATCGTGGGCATGAATGTAAAATTGGGGAGTGAGGGAAGGAGTTTAATCTAATGGTATGATGTTGTATCATTCTACTCGAGGAAGGCGAACCAAAATATGGGCACCTACCACATCAAGTATCAGGCAGATTGGCCCTGGTTGTTTTATCTGTGCTTGACGGGTCGAGGGTGGAATAAAGACTTAGTTGTAATACGGGGTAGTTATGAGAATTTCAAAGGGGAGGACCCTTATAAGTTACAGCATAAAATCTATAATCCAAGTAAGTTGTCTGTCGAAGATTTCTTTTGACGTACAGATTGAATAGGTTGATAAACGTGTCTCTGTTTGTTCTGCAGGTCCCAACGTCTGAACTTAGGCAAATCCGAGGGATTATATTGATGTATTAATCGATTCGGATGAGGAGTGGGTATTCAAGATGCTTGGAATCAAGAGGAAGTGGCAAAAAATGACTGATTCCCTGCTTTAAAACATACCCATTACGTCGAAGCCATCAAAGATGAGGGAGCAAAGGTGCTTTGAAAGTGGTCGAAGGAATGGTGGGAGAGAGATTGATAAGGCAGGTAAAGTATGTTCCAAAGAGGCAACGGGCGCCGAAGCTGGAAGCCACAGTGCCCAAAGTAGCTTGTGATGCTTCGAGACAAAGGCCTAAGCAGTCATCAACATAGGCTGAGAGAGGGAAGGGAAAGTTCTTTTCCGAGTCTCTGAGGGCACAGCAGCCGAAGGTAACCCACTAAAAAAGGCACAGGGCACTGGGGAAAATGATAAGGAGGATATGGACAAAGAATTGACCATGTCTAAACAGGAGGTGCAGGCTCGAGCTAAGGCTGCTTAGATGGCAGAACTCTGTGGCACTGATCTAGACGAGGCTTTGTGGCGGATAAAAAAGAGTATGTATAAGGTAACTGTTTATAATTTTTGTGAAATTTTGAAATTTTCTTAAGTGCGCCATGTTTTGATTGATACTGACGGCTCGAATATTCTTGCAGACATATGCTTGGGTGTAGGCTTTCAACAAGGCGCAGAAGGTAGCAATAAAGAAATTAAAAGAGGTTGCTGATAATCTTGAGCTTGCACGGGGTACCAAGGCATCGCTGGTTTTAGAAATTGGCATTTTGAGGTGAGATTTGGGGACTATCAAGGATAAATGTGAGAGGAGACTTGAAGGTCAATGTTATAATCATACGCTGGTGTTGGAGGTAAAAGTGGCTGAGAAGGATAGGGTTATTACAGAACAAAAGAAAACCATCCAAGGGCAGTATGATGATGAATGTGTTGATAATGTAAGGCTGAGGGAGTTCATAAAAGATTTGGGGTATGATCCCAAAACTTTGCAACGTTTCCCCACTACCCAAGATCCTGTTGCTGACGATGTTGCCCAGGCCGATAGGGTATAAGAAGATGTTGCTGCTGTGGGCACGGGAGGTGTCTTGGAGACTTCAGCGATTAAAGAAACTGTTGTTGGGAATGTGACGGATGTAGTTGTGGTTGCTGCTGGGTCGAATCCTTCGGCTGGGGGTTCTGGACGTGTTGGCGAGGAGACTGTAAGGGGAGATGGTGTACCCACTCCGATATGAAGTGTTTTACACTTGATCTTCTATTTTTTTATTTTTTTGCTGGGTTATAATATGTGAACAATGTTGGGCTTGTTTTGTATTTGATCTTTGAACTTGTGACTACATTGAATTGCTGATGTAGATTTTATTAAAACTAGTTTGAACTTGATTTGTACTAAATTTATGTGCTAGATTCCTGATGTATACTCCAAACTAGATTTGAATTATTTGTATTGAGCCTTATTCTCTTATATATGTTGTATTGAAGCATCTTGAATGTAGTAGAACTGTTGATATTCTTGTAAACTTGCGTTTGCATCGGCTATAAGTGAAGAATGCTTGGAGAGTGATCGAACCTTGAAGAGCTTTGAGATGGTATCCCGAGAGTTCAAGGAATTAATTGAACTTCGAACGCCGGATCAAGGTCGACGTGGAATGTGGTCGCCCCCAATGCATTCTCGAGGATCTGGTCTCTTGACCATTCGTGCCCTTCAAATTTGCTCGAATATCGGGGACTTGAAAATTTTTAAGGTTACCCCCAAGTATCAGTCGGGTCGAAGGCTTACATGATACTTAAAGTAAACCAGAAAATTCACTAGACTTTAAAGGCCTGGGCCTAATCGAAGTAGAACGTGTTCACCCCCAATGCATTCCCGAGGGTCTGGTCTCTCGACCATTCGTGCCCCTCAAGTTTGCTCAAATATTAGAGACTTGAAAAATCTCAAGGTCGCCCCCAAGTATCAGTCAGGTCGAGGGTTGACATGATACTTAGGCTTAACCAAGAAATTCACTGGAAAACAGAAAACAAAGTTCAGAGGGAAAAAACTGCTTATTGATTAGTTTGTGCTTATATCAGGTGACCAAGGTTGAGGCTGTAGCCGATTGTATGATGCCAGTTGCATTGCATTCCATGGATTTGGCAAAGGCTCTTTGTCTTCAGTCATGAGGTAATACCAACCCTTATCAATTTTATCATATACGACATAAGGTCCTTCCCAGGACTCGACTAACTTGTCGGCATTTTAAGGCTTCGGGGATTGTGTGACCCGTCAAAGTACAAGATCTCCGATGTTGAAACTTCGAGGTTGAACTCTCTTGTTATATGACTTCTGCAGTGATATATGGTAACGGCCAAGGTTGGCGATGGCTTGGTCTCTAATTTCGTCGATCCATAACATGTTGCATCTGAGTTCAAACACATCGTCTTCTCCCGGGGTTGGGATCTCGTGTTGGTACTTTGAATTGAGTAGGGAGCACTGCTACAGTACCATAGGCTAGAATGAAGGGGGTACAGCCTGTAGCATTTCTTTTTATTGTTCGATAGGCCCATAAAATATACTGCAACTCCTAAACCCATCGTCATTTCTTCGCATCGACACATTTCTTGAGACCGTCAACTATGGTATTGTTGATTGCTTCGACTTGACCATTCCCCTAGGGGTAGTAAGGCGTTGAGGGAGAGACAATGATGTTGTACTTCTTGAGTAAATTTCAGACTTTGTTCCCAACAAACTGTGGACCATTGTGGCATTAAATCATTTGAGGGCATCCGAAGCGCGTAATGATGCCTTCCCATATGAATTTGATAACTTCTTCTTCTCTGGATCGACATAAAGGTACGGCTTCGACCCATTTGGTAAAATAATCTGTTGCAACATGGATATTCTCTCGGCTGCCCGAAGCTTTGGGATAAGGACCAATGAGATCGATGGCCCAGCGTTTGAATGGCCAAGAGCTAAAATGGAGGTCTTGTGAAGGGTTATGGATGTTGTGAGCATGGCATTGGTATTTGTCACAGTGTTTGGCATACTCTTCTGCTTGTTTTTCATATTGGGCCAGAATAATCCTTGGGAGCCAGCTCGAAGGGCCATAGATCGACCAGCGGTATGAGCACCATAGGAACCTTCATGAAGTTCAGATAAGATTGTAGAGGCGTCATTTTGAGAAATACATCGAAGGATGACGCCATTTGAGGATTTGCGATGTAACTCAGGTTTGAGGATGGTATATCTGCGATAGTTTTCTAATAATGTCCATTTGGCTTTGGGATCATCTGGGAGGGTAGCATTGTTGAAGTAATTAAGGAATAGTGTTCGCCAGTCGTCTGGATCGAGACTCTCGCCCTCAGTATTGATGGCATTGACTTCTATCTGGTCGATACTTGGGAGTTCAAATACTTCGATATGAAAAGTTCGAGATTCAGATTGGCCTAACATAGGTGTTATGTAGGTGAGAACATCTGCATGTCTGTTTTCACCTCGAGGGTAGTAAGTAATAGAAGTTTTTCAGGGAAACAGTCCATGCATTGACGGACGAGAGCGGGATATTCAGCCATGCGACCGTTTGCTTGGTTCTCACCGGTGTATTGTCTCTGAATAAGTTGGAAATCTGTGAAAATGGCCAACTTAGGGATACCAAGTTTGAGTGCGAGGTCAATACCATGGATCAAGGCTTCATACTCAACCTCGTTGTTGGAGCATTCAAAATTTAACTTGACTGCCTTCTCTATTCGATCATTGGTGGGTGTGACCAGGACGATACCGATACCCGAACCATTAGGTCCAATGGATCCATCTGTGAAGAGTGGCCAGCCTGTGTTAGTATTCCATGGGACGGTAGGTTCAGGCTGATCTTCAGGTAGGTCGCCTTCGTGTTCCTCCCAGTCGACATTTTCGACCAGGAAGTCAGCAAGGAAATCGGCCACTGCTTTGCCTTTCTCGGAGATCTGCTTCTCAAATATGATGTCATGTTCGCCAAGGTAAACAAACCATTGTTGTACTAGTCTAGATTTTTTTTTCTTACCGAGTACTTCTCGAAGGGGATAACTTGTTATAATATGGATAGGGTGAGCTTGAAAATATGGTTTGAGTTTGCAGGCCTAATAGACGAGGGTGGGGAGCAAATGCTCAAGTTTCGTGTATCGAGCTTCTGCAGGTGTCAGGGTTTTGCTAATAAAATATACAGGTTTCTCGATGTTTGATTCGAGTCTAATGAGGACTGAACTAATAGAGGTATCGGTGACCGGGAGGTATAAGGAGAGTGTTTCACCTTTGATAGGGGTGCTAATAATGGGTAGTCGACCAAGGTATATTTTGAGTTCGAGGAAGGCCTGTTTACAGTCAGGTATCCAGTTAATCTTAGGGTTTTTTTCTTTTTTGTTTTGTGAACGCCTTGGTCCTGTAAGAGAGAAAAAAGCCAAGCACAACGGTCTGAGGATTTGGAAATGAAACGGTTGAGGGCCACTATTTTACCAGCCACTATTTGGACATCTTTACTGGTTTAGGGCGAAGGCATGTCGATAAGGGCTCGGATATGGGTAGGGTCAATCTCGATACCACGTTTGTTGATAAGATGGCCTAAAAATTTTCCATACGAAACACCAAATTGGCATTTTTCTGGGTTAAGTTTCATGTTGTATGCTCGAAGTATCAAAAAGACTTCAGTTAAGTCCTGGATATGGGTCTATTTTTGGAGGCTCTTGCATAACATGTCGTCGATGCTAACTTCGACCAACTTGCCAAGTAAGGGTTTAAACATGGTTGTTACGAGGCGTTGGTAGGTGGCACCAGAATTTTTAAGGCCGAAGGGCATGACATTAAAACAGTAAAGGCCTTGTTCAGTGATAAAAGAAGTTTTAAGTTGATCCATGGGGAGAAGGGTTACCTGATTATAACCCGAAGCCACATCCATCATTGATAGGTGCTCGTGTCCTGCAGTGGCATCGAGGAGTACTAAAATGATCAGAGGGGGAAACTGTCCTTTATTGTGTGCTTGTTGAGGTCTGTAAAGTTGACGTAGATTCTAATCTTGCCGTTCTTTTTGGGAACTGCAACTATGTTTGATATCCAATCAGCATACTTGACCTCTCTGATGAAACCCGTGGCTATGAGCTTGTCGACTTCGAGGTTTACAGCTTCTCAAAGTTATGGGGCCAATGTACGCTTCTTCCGCTTTACCGCTGCAAGGTGAGGGATGAGGTCGAGGCGGTGATATGCTAAATTGGGGTCAACACCGGGCATCTCCTGAAATGTCCAAGCGAAGACGTCTTTGTTTGCTCGAAGGAAGTCTATAAGTTTGAGGAGCTCTGCCTCTTCTAGAAAAGTTCTAATAAACATACCTCGAGTGGACCGCCAAATTCAATATAAACTGCGGGTTCGAGGGTTAAGATGGCGGGTGTCGATGGTATGGAGGCAGAAGGAGGCAGTGATTGTTATGGGAGTCTGACAAGTTTTCGGGTCTGATCGATCTCTGGATGTTCACATGAGCAGAAGAGGCACTGAGAGCCTTTTAAATTCCATGTACCACAGGAAGTAGTAAAATGAAGGGTCTGATGATAGGTCGATGGTATGGCATGCATGGCATGGATCCAGTCGCGCCCGAGGATACCAAGGCATTCACACTTCTTATCGATGACAAGAAAGCTTTCTTAAAGTGTAACAGGACTGGTGGTGACTGGGAGGCTAATTTGACCAACAACAACTTCTGTGGCCCCATTAAAACCTTTTAGTTTGACATTGGCCGCAGTGATGAGGTCTGTTTTTTTCATGGCTTGGATGATCTGCAGGAAAAGTACATCGGCTGCACTTCCTATATCGATAAGCATGGTGTGGAGGATAAGGTATTTGACCTTAATCATGATAACTAAAGGGTCGGAATGGAGAAAACGGGCATGTGATGTGTCGCAGTCGATGAAAGAGATACCTTCGGGTCGAAGATAAAGGCTTGATACTGGCAGGAGGGCGGGCAGCTTCTCCTGGTAAGTGAGTTTGTAACATTCTTCGACACGCTTGCGCTTGCTCATCGAATGACCGCTGTCAATATTATTTATTTAATGAAATAAAGTTGGTAGATGTAAGCCTCGGTAGGGTCGGCTGAAGGGGCGAGTTGAGATTTGAGGTACAACCTGTCGAGGTAGCTGGGAAGGTTGGCAACATACTGATGTAGACAACCCGCTTTGAGTATTATTTTGATAAAGTGCTGCAAGGTAAAGCATTTATTGATGTGGTGACAGTTACACTTGTGGTTGGTGCAATAAGGTTTGCCTGGTTTGACCTCGATGGGGAAAGGGATACGCCATATGGGGTCTGCCTGTATCTATGGTAGAAGGGTATAGATGGGGGCAGTAAGTCTAGTTAAGATCGGCTTTGGTCATTTCTTGTGACCTTCTACAGTGTTAGCATAGTGAGGGTATTTTTGGCTCTCAGTCCCCAGTGAGACGGGAGCGATCAGAGGTGTATGGGTAGAGGATGGGCCTTGTCGAGGTTTATTTGGGTTGATAGTCAAAGGCCGCCTCTGTTTATGTGATTCCCGAAGGCGTTCGAGGTTGATATAGCCATTGACCTTTGAGAGCATCTCCTCGAGGGTTTGAGGATTGTGGAGGACCAGGTATTCTTTTGCACGGCCGTTATTTGGTAAAGCATTTGAATACGCAAGTATAGCATTCGCGCAGTCAAGGTTTTTGACTTTGCACAAATCATCGAGGAACCTCTTAGTGAAGGCCACAAGGGTTTTACTTGAGGATTTTCTAAAATTGAAGAGGGCATCAACTCTGACTTCTCTACCTTTGTTGAAGGCAAATTTTGCGACGAAAAGATAGGATAGTTGCTCAAAACTTCGAATAGGACCACTGGGAAGGTTATGGTACCATCGAAGAGGGTTATCTGTGAGGCTTATAGGAAAAAGGTGACACATCAGGTGGTCAGCTGTATAGTAAAGGCTTAGAGCATTTTAGAATTCGAGGATGTGGGAATTCTAGTAGAGGCGACACATCAGGTACATTTCACATTCCTGGTACAGTTGTGTTTGGTGTCGCTCCTAGGCTTGAACGAATTGCTCGGAAAGTAGGGAGAGCTGGGCGGCCACTCCGTCAACGGAGTTGCTGGCATGGGTAAAAGTAGAACGGAGGGTGGGGGACATTGGGAATGAGTTGTTGGAGTTGGAAAAGGGAGAATATAAGGCAAGAAAGATTTGTATGGTGGGCAAAAATAGACAGCGCCAAATGTAGGGGCCTAACCACGCGCGGAGGGGAAGTTGGCTCTTACACCACGGGTTTATCAAATATCAAAGGATTCAAGCATATAATCTATAGTACGAATAACCTATTGACAATATACATGCGTAGAAGCCTAGAATGGGTCTCTCTGCGACCACTGATGAGGATTTTTAAGAGATTGCATATTACTGTCGAGTAGTCGAAGGTTCGAGTACTGTGAATTTTACAGGAAGGTCAAAGGTAAACAGTAAGGGCTCTGGGGTCAGATTTTGTAACCTCTCCTTAATTCCCCCTTCTTCCTATCTATAGAACATAGGAAGGGCTGAGTCATCAAGGTAGGTCGCATTACAAGTGTACCCTCCGGGTATCGGGTGGTTATCCCAGAGTTGGTGTTGACGCTAGAAATGTCAAGTCAGAAACTGTGCTCTAGTTGTTGTTGTTTCTATCACTGTAGCTACAAGGACCAACAATAGCGTCGTTCTTGTCTGGTGAGCTAGTTGTCTGACACGTTTACAAAGTATTTTTGATGCTGATGTGGAGTTGAGTCTTCGTCTTCAAAGCCTTTGATGCTATTGTGGAGTTTGTCTTCAAGATTTGTTCAGAGTCGAGGCTTCATCTTCAAAGCATCATCTTCGTATATTTCTAGAAAGCTTGTTTATGGATTAAATGGGCTTCGAGGTTTGCATGTAGCCTTTGATGTAGCCTTCGAGTATTCGACTGGGGTAGGAGGCTGCGAGTAAGCTACTATAGCATTTGCGTGAGTACTCTTATGCTTCCTTACGCATGCCTGGCAAGAATACTCCTTGTGTAATTGCTCTGTTTGCCAGTGATTGACATACAGCGTGGGAATACAAGTTCCTTCATGTAATTCGCGGAGCATCTCGTCTGCTTTTTCCATGTAGAGGCACTTAAGGTAAGACTCCATGACTGAATGGTGGTATAAGGCACTATTTTGATTTGCGTGGCACTTTGAGTTGTCGATCAGCTGTCGCTGCTCCTTCGGATCAGCTGTAAGTGGCCCTTTGCATTTGTTGTCGATACTGAGATAGGCTAAGAATGGCTTTTTCCAATCGTCGTCTTCCCCTTAATTCCCCTCAGTGTTGATCATGCATAGAAAAATACGATCAATGATAGGGGTTGAAATTACTATGATCTAGAAATATCGGGCTTCTATTCCCAAGACCCCGGCTAGATATGCCAAGGAATCGACGTGTCTGTTTTTACCTCGAGGAAAATAATCAAAAGTTACTTGCGCAAACCTGCTCATCCTATTTGCAATGAGGGCTGCGTACTCGATCATCTTGCCAATTTTTCTTTATTGTTCAGAGTTATGGTGGATGATGAGTAGTGAATATGTGTAAACTAAGAGTTCTAGGACGTCGAGCTCAAGTGCGAGGTCGAGTCCATGAATGAGAGCTTCGTACTCGGTGACATTGTTTGAGGCCTTAAAATCCAATCGGATTAATTTATCAATTCTGTCGTTGGAAGGGGTAATCAATACAATTAAAATTTCTGACCCTGCGGGTCCTGGTAATCTATCTGTAAGAAGTCGCCACACTTTCTTTGTAATCCATTCAGCTCGCTCATCAAATGCTTTGGGGGTGGATCTTCTACAACTTCCTTTGCAAGGTCAGGATCGTGCTCCTCCCATTCGAGATCTTCCACTTAAAAATCTGCGATAAAATTGGCAATGGCATTACCCTTTTTGGAATGATATTGTTCGAGCTGTGTATCATGTTCTCCCAAACTTACTGACCATTATTGCACTCTCCTTAATTTTTCTTTTTTGGATAGAGCCTTCCGAAGTGGGTAGTTTGCCATGACTTTGACTTAATGAACTTGGAAGTATTACTTAAGTTTCTGTAAAGTGTAAAGAAGACTGAGAAGAAGTTTCTCAATTTTAGAGTAACTTATTTCCGCGAGAGTGAGGGTTTTGCTGATGAAGTAAACTGGTTTATCAATTTTCCCTTCTAGTCGAATGAGAGCTGTGCAGAGTGAGGTATCTGTGACTGCGAGGATGATTAAAAATCCTCATTACCTATTGGGGTGCTCATTATGGGAGACTTCCCCAAATAGATTTTGAGATACTGAAAAGTTGTTCTGTATTTTAATGTCCATTGGACCTCTACATTTGGCTGAACTTTTCCTCGTTTGGTACAACTGCGGAGTAGTAGGAACAGCCAATGACAACGCTCTGAAGATTTTGAAACGAATCGGTTGAAAGCACCAATCTTGCCAGCAGGTTTCTGAATGTCTTTTGTCATTTTTGGAGATAGCATGCTATGGAGAACCAAAATCAGATCTAGATCGGCCTTAATCCCTTTCTTGCTGATGAGGTAGCCTAGAAATTGACTTGAATGTACTCTAAATTTATACTTATCAGGATTGAGACGGATCCTGCAAGAGCGAAGAATGTTGAATATTGTGTTGAGATCTAAAATGTGATTGGTGGACTGTATGCTCTTGCACAAGAGATTGTCAATGTAAACTTTCACGACTTTCCCAAGATGTGCTTTGAACATAGTAGTCATCAACCGTTGATAAGTTGCACCTACATTTTTGAGTTTGAAGGGTATGACTTTGTAACAGTAAAGTCCTGTTTCAGTGATGAAAGTGGTCTTTTCTTGATCTTCTTCCAAGAGTAGAATCTGATTGTATCCAGAAGCAGCGTCCATCATAGATAGGAGTTCATGACCTGCTGTGGAATCAAAGATCTGATGAATATTGAGAAGAGGGAAACTGTCCTTTAGAGTATGCTTATTTAGATCGGTGAAATCTACACAAACTTGGATTTTTCCATTCTTCTTTGGGATAGCGACGATGTTGGATATCCAATCTGGATATTTGGCTTCTTGAATGAATCCAAATTTGATCAATTTTTTGATCTCCATGTTAACTTAATCATAAAGTCATGGTGATAATCATTGCTGTTTTTGTTTGACCATCTCGGCGTTGATGTTAATGACCAAATTATGACATGCCTTGGCCGGATCGACCCCAGGCATCTCTTCAAATGTCCAAGCAAAAACATCTCGATTTAGTCGTAAGAACTGAATGAGAGCGCCTTTTATGTTTTGAACCATCTTAGTACCGATGAAAGTACCTCTACTAGGTCCATCAATATTAATGTATTTTATGGGCTCTTCTATGGAAGGCTGATTATCGAGGTGATCAGCTTTCTGTAATTGTTATACAGCATATCTGCCAGAAGTATCTAGAATAGCAGAGATGGTATTTTTGCAAGCTCGGGAAAGCTTTTAACTACCCCTGATCTTATAGATACCATCGTTGTATTTGAAGTAGAGTACTTGATAATAGGTGGGTGATTGCTTCCATGTTATGAATCCAACAGTGGCCCATAATCCTGAAATAATTAGATTTAGAGTTGATCATATAGAAGATGACATCGATTGTGGCTGGTCCTGTGGTAATAGGTAAGATGATCTTGCCTACTCGTTCTTCATCCAAACCATTGAATCCACTGATATCGATATCAATTTAAATAACTTGATTGGCCAATCCCATTTGGTCGATAGTGCTCTGAAAGAGAATCTCAATACCGCTGCCAGTATTGATCATCATCGTGTACATGTCAAACTTCTTCATCTTGAGAATTATGACTAATGCATTATGATGTGGAAATTTGACATGACTAGTATCGTAATCTTCGAATGAAATCCCAAGCCAACGATTGCTCAACTCAGGCAGAAATTTGGCTTCTTTATCTTGAGGTGTAAGATTGCAGCATTCAGATAGTCTCCTGTGATTTAATCTATTAGAGCTGGTGATCTGATGGGTTTTGATCATGTTGTTATGGCACAAATGGTAGAGATGCTTCTCTTCAGCTTGATCTTCAACCTGGACAACTTCAAGTCGCTTCTTATAGCTGCCATCCTTGTATGATTCCAGTCGACAATATATTCGTGCATTCGTCCCTCCTCAAAATGTATTCGAGCAACCTTTGTAATGCATAGTAATTGTCAGTAGAAGGATGGTTTACCTTATAATGCATGCAGTATGGTTGGTTCTCGATTGGTTTCAATGGTTGAGAGAGACGGTAGAGCTTATCCTTTGACAAGATTGGAAAATTGTAGAGATTTGAACATTCATTTTTAGGAGGATCAGTTTAATTTATGAACTGCCTTTCCTAGGGTTTCCAGAGCGCTTTTGGCCACCCTGATCTTCATTTGGTCCAGTGCTTCGATCTGTAGATGAACTTCTCATGGTAAGGACAAATTTAGTAGATTTATGCCTTTCAGACATCATCCTTTCTAGGTTGACTTAACTATTGACCTTGGTGATCATATCTTCCAAGGCCATAGGTTTGTTGAGGTAAAGCTGTTATTTGCCTTTACAGTCGAGCTGGAGCGCGTTACTGAAGGCAGTAACAGCTGTTTTTTGATCGAGATTATCTACTTTACGCGCGAGCTCCAAAAACTTCTTCGCAAAGGCCTCGAGCTTCTCTCTGTGTGACTGTTAAAGACTAATATGTGAATATAAATTCTCTTCTTTGTCTCTGTTGTGAGCAAGCGTCTTGATGAATTGTTTCTGCAGCTGGTCGAATATATGTATGAAGTCTTTAGGTAGAGAGTGGAACCATCAGAGCAGTTCCTCCTGCAGACTTATGGCAAACAAACGACAGAGAATGTGGTTGAGATTAGAGTACAACCCAAGTGAATTGGCAATTGGACTTCCTAATAACTTGATAAGGTCATCGGTAGTGCCCAAAACTTGTGTTTTGATCAACGCCTTAATTCGCTGATCCATTATGCTCTTGTGTAACATAGTAACGTATCGATTGAGTGACTTAATGAGGAGGTTGCGGATTGTGAGTACCGGTACCTTCACTTAAACGATCTCGTACTGGAACTCGAGGTGGAGGTCGTTGTTCTTCCTCTTGACGTATAGAAAATTGATGACCTTGGTTGATCTCGAACTGAACTTCACCACCAAAATGGATGGAAAGCTGAGATTTGTTCTAAATATTTCTAGAAATAGCTTTATTGGTGGCTCCTCAAGGTCCCAATCTTTCCCGTGCAAAAACCCAGGAGGTTTCTGGCAACTGATCATGATCTCTTGTTGAAGGAGCCTGCTGGGAATTCTGCAGAGCTTGCAAGGCAGTCTGCATTACTGTCATTTGATCTTCATGTCATTTGAGTATTGTCAAATGAGCTTGTCATTCGGTGTTGAGCTCCTTCTCACGGAGCTCTCGGTCAAGAGTTAATTAACGTTCAAGCTCGTTGCGTTTCTTTATCCCAGTGTTGAGATTCGCTCGTAGCTCTGTAAGTTGTTCCAACTCAACTGAAAGATCGAGCTAGATTCTGGTTGTTAGTCTTCTGGATGTGACCATAATTAAAATTTATAGTAGCGTGAAAGTATGCCTTAGAATATCGTGGAAATATAATCTTTCCCACAGACGATGCCAAATGTAATGGCCTAATTCCGTATGCTCGAAGAGGCTTGGAATTAGCTCTTATACCAATGTAACTATGACAAAAATCAAATAAAAAGCAAGAAATGACACAGGTGATTTAATGTAGAAAACCTTTGAATAGCGTAACAAATATTTGATAGAAAACAAGAGGGTTTTTGTAATAGTGATTTTTATTGCTTGAGGTTGATATCTTATTACAAGTGATCTCTTGACTTAGAAATGCTTGATCTTGTTAATAAGAAGTTTGAAGTTTTTGATAATCTAGAAAATATAGTTTTCTTGGTGATTTCTCGTATAATTTTCTTATCCCTGTCTCTTCGGGAACTTCTTCTTTATATAGGCCATCTCCGTATTTCTTTATCATGCTGAAGCCCGTTCTCTGATCAATGTGGTTAGTGGCAGTTGACTAAGTAATTGTTGAGTTCATGAAAGACAGGTATCATTGATTTGTTCAGGTATTTTTGGTTGAGCTCGACCCACGTTCTTCATCAATTCGTGGAGTAGGTGGCAATATTGACTATTTAAGTCATATGGAGAATGAGTGAGTCTGATATGGAGGTAATTCTAAGTAGAGATAGCTTGATTTGGGTAAGGTCGAGGGGTAGGCCCCTACAATATACATTGGGGTTGAATTGACCTATGGTGACCTCAAATAAATTAAAAGCTCCTTTTAATCAGCTCGATGAGACAACTTCGGACCTTTCTTAATATGTTCTCGATGAACAAGAATACCATCCATAGGAATTTCTTGATCACCATAATATTCTTCCAATCTCACATATTGGGGATGTCATACTGCTTTTTGAAGTTTAAAATTTCATTAGTACTCACCATCTTCATCGAGATCAATGTTTATATCCCCCCTACTCTACCCCTATCCGAACACTCTCCTTGAACACTATTTTGAGGATCATGGTCGATGTCTACTTTTGTTTTCTCATCATCAACTTCCTCAATGATAGTATCTAAACACGAGGTGACTTCATTCACCACCCTAGTTCCTATATGCTCTACACTTCCCAAACCACCCTACTACCAACCCTATAATTTTTCCCCAATTCTTGTACACAGGTTGTTACATCGATAATAATGGGCTCTACATCGACAATATTAAAATTTATTCTTTCTGCATCTGCATCAGGAAGATTAGTATTTTCAACTGGTCGATCTATTCAAACCTAAAAATCATATCATTTTAACACTAAGAATTATTTTAAATTCTTAAGTACCATATTGATACTCAAGAAACATCCTCCATCAGTGATATCAAGCTTTGAGAAAGATTATACTCAACCGATCATCATATTTTACTATCTCGTTCTTGATCATTTCAAAAACAACTTCATTAAGTTCTAATATCGAATATATTTTTACAAGTATGTTTCTACTTATATTACTTCACAAAGTTTTTATACAGGTTTATTAAATAATTCTCCTCGAAGATAGGATAGAGAAGATGGCGCCCAATTTCCCGCCTAAAAAGAAACAATTTTTTTTTCAAAATCTTTGGTAGAGATTAAGGTAATATTCGACATAAATCGTAGCTATTACAGATTCACTCCATCCACAATTTCAACAAACTTCCCTTCCCTTTGACCACCTCCAATAAACTTCCCACACTCAACACCGTATCCTTGACATCCAGAAAATCCATAATCTCCATCCCCTTCAAGGAAACCCAATCTTTAAACATATACAGCCACTTTGTTCCTAGATACATGCTCCAGCATTACCATTAAGAAAACAAAATCCTAATCCATACAATAAACCAACCAAAACCTTAGAAAATTGTTAATTACAATTACTAGTACAATACCGAGCATTATTCCCATTACTTCCTAAAACACATACATCTTGATATAATCTTTAATAGGTTTCATTCAATCATACATAATTCAAACACAACAAGAGAAATCAGAAAAGAAAATGAGTATTGGCCTCGCAGATGAGCCACTTCTAAATCTCACTCCTTTGTAGCTTTTGCCCTCTCAATAAGCACAGAGATCTCCTCAGTACCAATAGTAGAAATAGTTAACAATGGAAGAGAAGAGAGAATCCAAATAAAGTGTTGAATTTTTTGAAAAAATAGCAGTGTGAAACCATCACCAGGCAAATAGGTATTTATAGCCACCACTCGACGGTTCGACGCACCGCCTCGAGACCTTTTGCCTAATCGTTTGGCAGTTTTCTTTATTAATCGCCTAGTACGCCCTTCCTTGAATTCCTTCGCCATTTTCCTCCTTGAAGACAGCAGGCCATTACAGTATTGCTCTAGACCAACTAAGTAAACCCCAATATCTTTTGTCCTCTTCATATTATCAAATACAGTTCTCAAACTAACAAAAAGATATTAAAGATCAAATTCTTTATAACTTAATACATCATCTGTTGGTAAACACCTAGCCATTGTTCTTTATAAACCTCCAGCATATCTATCTTTTATTTACCTCATATAATCAAGGGACAGTTACAACAAATATTCAATTTTCAATTTTGATAGCTCTTCGACAATCAAAATATCACAAAACATTATACATCAATATGAAATCAATTGAAATGACAACTTTTATTTCCTCGAGAACAAGTACATAATAGAATCGCATGTAATTATATTTAAAGCATGACACATGGTTCGCTTGTCCACATGGAATCAATACCCCTCCAGCAGCAAGAACATCTTCTTGCCTTATCTCATCCCCTGCAATGTACCTCAACAAATCAGGACGATAAGCAATTTTACGTACTTCATTTGTAAATATACCTTACCAAAACCAACGATCAGCTTCCACTTCTATCAGCTCCAGTGACATACCTATAACTTTCAAACGGCCTTTAGGAGGAAGCACATAAGAAACTAAAAAATGTCCAAAATACCGCTCCTCCAATTCAACAACCTTACTGTCTAGACGACTATCATCTGTGTTTTGTTGGCGACGAGACCTGGTTCTTACCATTGAAATAGATACTTTGCATATTTTCCATCATTGATGTCACTATTTATAGAGGAAGATAGTATATCCCAATACATATACAGTCACAGTTTACATAATTTACCTGCATTCATACCACAAATCAAGGGATTCTCATCCCCCAACATCTTTTCCAATGACACTAGTCAACATCGCAAGTTCCAAAATATTTTTCTCGACACAACCACAAGTACTTGTATTAGGAATGGGGTAATTTTATAGTAACATATTCCCCAGATTTAACAACTATTAAAGGCATGTCAAAAGTGTTTGATCGTGTACCTGTTTGTAAGTTGTGAACACTCCAATCTATCACTACAGAGCCTGACTATCTACATTAGCCATTATACTTGGTCAAATATAGTCGTTGTACGTATTCCGCAAAGTTAGCCCACCTTCCTTAAAATATAGGAGAAACATTATATTTTGTAACCGCCTGTATCCGACTATAATTAAATACAGGCAAAAGATACAATAGTAGGGATCCTATTTTGTTTTGTTGCACACCTTCTATACTAATTTCTCTACAAGTGTAATAGATTAACATCTTAGTAGATTATACATCTAAAGCCTCCTCGAGGTCGTGATTTTTCTCAGGCTTCACCGAGTTTCCACGTAAAATCGACTGTGTACTAGTTTTTCTTAAAACTCAAAACTTACATTTTTACCTAAAGTAATTGCAAAGTTTACCCACTGGAAAACTAGCCATTACATCCGGTTTGCTCCAACAAATTTCACCCCAAATTCAGCTTTTTATTAAATTGGGACCCACAATATTATTTTATGTGAGGGAGAAGATTTTTATTAAAAATTGGGACCTACAATCAATATATTATCCAAGAAGGGTATTTTTGCCCAGGGACAAGTTTACCCCCGGGAAAAAAAATTTATATAGATACAAAGAGGGGCTGGGATAGACTTTTAAATTATTGGGATTGAAGATATAAAAATATGGATGTAGATAGGTAGAGGAGATTAAATCTTCCCAATGGTAGTTTTGTGAATTCTCATAAATCTTAAGGGCATTATAATCTAAAAGAAAACTTTAAAAATTTACTCTCTTAACTCTTTCTCTCCCATCCCGACTCTCTCATCGACTCACTCAAACCCCTCTTACTCTTGAGGGGGTTTCCTCTCTCTCTCTCTCTCTCTCAAGCAACCTTCTTTCTAACTAGATACGTATACTCCAATCTTCTATGTGTCTCAAGCCGATCTCTCTCTAATGGTACTTATCAATCTCTTTTCATCTCTCTCGCATCTCTTCACAAACACCTAGGGTTTACATCTTGCATAATCAAATTTTACTTAACTCGTGGCTTAGGATTTGAAAGCATCTCGCCACACCAAGTAGTCATGAACTTTATTTTTCTTGTTGTGAATAAGATAATTTGTTTGAAATGTCCAACTTGGATTATGTATATGGAATTTGGATTTCAGTAATTATTAAACTTTGTATATAATTGATGTAGTAGTTTTATGGGTTCTATTAGTTAAAACCATATGCAAGATCAACAAAAAATTTATATGCTTCTTCGGACATTTGCATCTTGGTTTAGTGACACTACTGAGCATCTTTTCCTCATTAGATGTTCTAAAATGATTCAAGAGTAGATTTTTGAGGGCTTCCAGATAGTTAATTCGCATTTGAGAACAGGTAGGTAAAAGGAGATTTTTATGTTGTGATTCATCGAGAATATGAAAATGAGTTATGGTTGGAGAAGTTATAGTGATTAAAATGGTTAGAACACCTTCGTTATAATATTTTTTACAGAGCTATTCGACATAAGAAATAATGAAGAATGGAGTGGGGTATGACGATGGAAAATAAAATCCCCAAATTTGTAGGCATAGGATAATTTGAAGCTCCACAGTTCTATTGGTTGGGAAGAATTGTATTAATACTCTAGGATTTACGAATGCTCGAATGTTGTCAGTAATACATACTTATGGTAAATACTATTTCTCATGTATGCCTACATGTTGATGCATTTCCATATTGAATACCCCGTCCCCATTTCTAAACTAGTTATGAAATAGTGAACGAATTCGTACTTATATGCTTCAAGTGTAGTACCGAAGGCGCGTCGACATATTTATGAGTAGCGTCGAAGGCGCGTTGACGTTCTTACTATGGTGAGCCTTGGGTAGTACTAGCCTATATATTATCCAAGAAGGGTATTTTTTGTATAGAGAAAATTACCCAAAAGAGAAAGATAAAGAGGGGTTGAGATTTAATGATAAGGCAAGATGGATGGACAAGATCTATTAACTTATTAGTAGAGTAAGGGTACTTCAGATAAAATATGTTTAAGGGTAATTTAGTCTTAAAGCCCTCAAGTCTATAGGGGCGTGGTTTCATAGAGGGGAAACTTTGTTCTTACACCTTAAGAGTTAACTTCAACAAGGGGTTTTAACAAATAATAAGAGAGATTACTGCACTAACATACTTGCATGGAGTCCATAAATTGAGGTTTTCCATTACCTCTAGTGATGATTTGAATAGAAGATTGCATAGATATTGATTTAGGTGATAGTTCGAATTGAAAAAAGATTACAGGGTACTCGAAGGTGATACTGAGAGGGTTTTAGGTAGAGTTTTTCTAACCCCTCCACATTGTTTCCTCTTTTCTATTTATAGGAGATAGAAAATGGTGAATCACCATGTGAGGTCAGATTATATATATATCCTTTGGAGCAGCTGTCATGTACTTGAAGTCAGTTTTGACACTGTAGTTGCCTGACGCCTTATTCTCACTGTTCTATCTGGTGAGCTGGCTGTCAGGTATGTCCGCCTTCGACCATGCATTACCATGGTTAAAGTCATTCTAGAATTATTGTTAGCCGATTGTCTTTGGATTTGGCTTCAACTAACTTTGATAACTCCTTTGAGTAATCGAATATTTGGTTAGTCTTGGAAGGCTTTGTGAAATTCGATGTTGCCTTGCTAGGCTTCGGTATAGTTTTCGAGTATTCGACTAGTCTTGGAAGTCTGCGAGTAGGGTACTACATTCGCCCCCTTTCAGCTAGTACCTCAGAATTTATTAGAGAGGGCGCGTGTTGAGAAGAACTGTTAGGCGTGGGAAGTTGGAAAGTTTATTGGTGTGAGTGGGTGATTCCAAGATCATTAATGATGATGATACTGATTAAGGAGATAATTAATGCTCCTTAAACAGGGTAAAAATATGGGGGGGATTTTTTGGAATTCTGTTGAAGTATTGTTCATCTTATTCCCTCTTTACTAAAGTAATGGAGCCAACCCCGAACACTCACTATCAGCTGAGAATGGAGGAGAAGGAAGCCCGAGTGGATGCCAAGGCTGTGGAAAAAAGGCAAAAGATCTTTGGGGACCGAGACCTGGGGGTGCCGATGCTGGACTTGGTAGAGCTGGACAAAGGAGAAATAATCCTCGAGGAGCCGTTCCCTTACTGGTAGGGGCTAATACAATGGGCCCTGCCGAGTGTGACTGTACGTTCCTATGTACAAAGGAGGACATCGCAGCGGCTGGTTGATGCCAAGGACGATGCCAGGGGTTGTCCGTAGTACTGGAAGAACTGCCCTGAGTGCAGATAGGGGGTTCTTTCGAGAATGTGGTTGGGGTTTATAAATTGGCGAATTTGTATTTTGTTTTGATGTATTCCTGCCTTTTTTGTTTGAATGAAACAAGTGTTCTTCATCGAAGTGTACCAATATAGGGTAGTGATAGTAGATATCTTAGGTCGATAATAATTGTAGGCACAGTTTTATGTCGATATAAGAAATAAGGAAAAGAAAAAAAATGAATGGTAACATTTTAAAGAAGCTAGACGTCGTTAGGAGGGAATATTGTTGATCGAAGGTCGAGTGGATTAAACTTGTTCGAGGGTGCAAAAATGGTAAAGCATAAAATGGGGCTCGATGAACAAAAGGTAATGATACTTCGACTACAAAGACTGACAATCGTAATGGCAGAGTCTGTCAGAGGGGACACTGTTCATGGGGCAGTGTGCTGATGCAGGCCATAATTATATTTCCTCAGGTATGGGAATGAGGTAGAGGCCACGTGTGAGTTAGGTGAGGTTGGTGAGGCAGGCTCGGGTAGGGTGTTAGAGGCCTATTATCGAAGGAAGATGGTTGTCAAAAATTTAGAAGGTATCGAGGGTTAGGTGATGTTGGTGTGCCATATACATTCGTCGGTTTTAGAAAGCATCAAGAGTTTAAGAAAACTAGGAAAATTATCTTATCAGGGGAAGTGTAGCACGCACACATGTGTATAAGTGGGGGAAGTCTGGGAAAACACATAATACCTTAAAATGGGGGGAGGGGGAAGTGGGAGAAGGAGTGGGGGTAGTGGTAATGATGATGGTTGGGGAAACCGAGGTAGTTTTGTGGGCTATATTTAAAGAGGGAGAGAAAGATAGACCAACACTATTTCTAATCAAATAGAGAGAGGTGTAGGCAAGAGAGAAAACCACCTTGTTGTTGCAGAGAAATAAGTAGGAGATGGCATTGTTACTAGTGATTTGCATCTTGGATACTTTTAACTACATCAAAGAGGTATGTCATTTGGTCCTTCGTTAGATACAACTGCTCTTTTCTTACTTGGTTCTTGGGTGGGGGAGGGGATGCGTGTTTGCTGTGGCGTCGGTAATAGCGTAATTGGGGTGGGGCGTAAGGGACGAGACTGGGAAGTCCGGCGAAGAGTAATCGCAGAGTGGTGTGAATGTAGAAAGTAGAGGAGATAGTAATCAAATATTTGGTCGAGGGATGGCCAATGAGTAAGGGTGGAAGGTAATAGTACAATATGAACCCGAAACCTGATACTCGAATATATGAGCTAATGTCAATCCTCTTCTTTTGTTGGGTATAATGCATACCCATGGGGATTCGCAAATAAGACTGAGAGATGATGATGATGAGGTAAACGAGGCGAGTACATCTGGTCGAGGAGAGGCGAGCAGCGATGTCGAAGAATTGCAAATTATAACGGACGTGCCTCTGGCCGTATTGGACCCGGATATTGGTGCAGTAAGGTGGAGCCGATGGAGGGCTCGAATAGTCGGGGAGAGTGATGAAGAAGATGAAAAAGAGGAAAGGGAGGGTGTGCTGGGGTCAGACATTCGGGGGATGGAAGAGATGAAGGAGAAGGGGAAAAGGAAGATAGTGAAATTAGTAAAGATACAGTGGAGGTGCAAACATATATGGGACAGGCCTCACCTCGGGAAAAGGTAAGGTTGGAGTAGTTTATGGTAAAGCATGGGCTGGGAGGGAAGGGGATTATTTTGGTGCTGTTAGGGGATGAATATTCGTTTATGGATTTGCCTCAAGAGGGAATCATGGCGTTCAGGGGGAAGATTCAGTTAGGGATGCGGTTACCCCTTCAGAGGCTGGTAAAGCAGGTACTGAATTTTAAGGACGTGGCTTCGTGCCAGATGAGCAACATTTTTTTATGAGATGATGAGGGTGATTGAAGGTATGAATCATGAGCTGAGGCACGAGAGGAGGGCTTTTGTCGAGTGGTTCGACGAAGTATCGTTCTACTGGAAGAAAGCGAATAAGAAAGTAGGAACATATCATATCCAGTGGCACTCAGAAAAACCGTGGTTATTCGAGTTGAGTTCAAATGGGCGTGGGTGGGATAAAGATTTGGTGATAGTGAAGGGGAACTATGAGAATGCCCATGGGGAGGTAGAATTTTCGCTGAAACATACGTTGTTCAAACCAGGTAAGCTCATAATCGAATTTTGTTGTTACGTTGGTAGGAATAGCATTTTGACCTTCGATCCTCTATTTTGCAGATCCCACCAATAATGGATTGAAGAAACCGAGGTCCTATATTGATGACCTTATCAATGAGAGTGAGGACCGGGTGAATAAGGTGTTTTGGAAGCTGGGCATTGTAAGAGAAAGGCAAAAAAAAATGAACACGTTATTGAGAGAAGTACCGGCTGTAGATAGTCCATCGAGGAGGAGAAAAGAGGCAGGTTCATTTGCAGAGGTAGGTGATATGGATTATAATAATCTGACGTGAAAGTCAAGCTTTATACCGAGGGCTCGTCGAGGAGTTCCCATATCGACTATGTCGACCGTACCCGAGGTTGTTCAAGAAGTAGCACAGCAGACCCAAAAAAGGAAAGGGAAAACCACGGTTGATGGATCGACTGCCCATTCAATGAAGATAACTGGCCGAAAGAGGAGTCACGAGTAGAAGGCAGAAGAAGACCCGACCAAAGCGAGGAAGCTCGTGGTCGAACAGAAGGAGGATGTTCGAGCAATGGCAGAGTCGATAATAAATTAGTGTGCCACAAACCCAGAGGAAGCGGGGAGGCGTGCTGAGATAGCTTGGCGTTAGGCAAGTTTATTTTTTAGGGTTGAAATTGAAAGGACTTCTGAGTAGTCGAGGCAATTATTATTCATTCAGATGCATACTTGGCTAGTCTCTTTTACCAGGGCAGAAAAGGCATTGACCAAATGGCTAAAGGAGGCAAAAGACAGGAGTGAACTCACGAAGGAGACTATTATATCACTGGAGACCCAAATCAGAGAGCTAGAGCGATAATAATTGCACATTTGTTCAGATGCGGCAAGGAAGACCCAGGCGGTGATCGCAAGTTATAACACGAAGGTAGCAGTGCTGAAAGCGAAGGTAGTAAGCCAAGATGAGCAACTTCGAAATAACCATACACGCTTCCAAAAGATGTTCGATCAGGAGTGCGAAGTGACTTCAGCATTGAAGAATTTTGTGGATGGGCTAGGATATGACCCTATAACTTTCGAACTCCACCCCCCTGAGAAGGGGCCCATCGTCAAGGATGTTATAAGAATGGAGAGGATAGAAGTTAACCCTACGGTCGAAGGTTCTGGAGTCAAAAATATGGAGGCCGCGACTATAGGAGAGAACCCTGGTGGTAAAGAAATGACTGCACCTGTGGAAAATGTTGGTAACTCTATCTAAATTGAATGTTTTGAGAGATGCAAAACTTGGTTTGCTCTGGTTGGTTGTAATAAACTTTTGAGTTGGGATGTACGCTGAAACATATCCTGATATGCTAGTTTGAACGAGTTGATATATATTGGTATTGTTGTGTTATCGAATGAACTTGCTGGTCAAAAGTTGAATGTATACTTGAAAATATTAAGATGTATGTTGAAACAAGTCCTGATATGCTGGTTTAAATGAATTGATATATACTGATATGTTAGTTGTAATAAACTTTTGAGTTGGGATATATGTTAAAACAAGTCCTGATATGCTGGTTTGAACGAGTTGATATATACTGGTATTGTTGTGTTATCGAATGAACTTGCTAGTCAAAAGTTGAATGTATACTTGAAAATGTTGAAAACTACAGTTTGGTTTTGAAATGAAACAAGATGTGGTTGGCCCCAATGAGTCCCTGAGTGTCCGGTCTTTCGACCATTCATCCCACTCGGGAGCGCTCGAATTGGAACCTTAAAAAACTTCGAGGTCACCCCCAAGTATCTGCCAGGTCGAAGGGTTGACTAGATACTTAGGTTTGCCCCAAATCAAGAAGTTCACAGGACTTCGAGGTTACCCCCGGGTATTTCTATCCGCAGGTTTAAGCTTATACAAAGCATGATGAGGTCGGCTCTAATGCATCCTCGAGAGTGTCCAATCTGGTAACCATTCATGCCACTCGGGAGTACTCAAATTGGAACCTTGAAAAATTTTGAAGTCGCCCCCAAGTATTAGTTAGGTTGAAGGGTTAACTGGATACTTAGGTTTGCTCAAATCAAGAAGCTTATAGAACTTTGAGGTTACCCCCGGGAATTTTTATCCGCAGGTTTGAGCCTACACGAAGAATGATGTGGTCTGCCCTAATATATCCCTGAGTGTCTGATCTATCGACCATTCATGCAACTCAGGAGTACTCGAATTGGAATCTTAAAAAATTTTGAGGTCCCCCCCAAGTATCAGTTAGGTCGAAGGGTTGACTGGAGACTTAGGTGTGCCCAAATCAAGAAGTTCACAGGACTTTGATGTCGCCTCTGTGTATTTTTATCCATGGGTTTGAGCTTACACAAAGCATGATGTGGTCGGCCCCAATGTATCCCCGAGTGTCCGGTCTGTCAACCATTCATGCCACTCGGGAGTGCTCTAATTGAAACCTTGAAAAACTTTGAGATTGCCCCCAAGTATTAGTCAGGTCAAAGGGTTGGTTGGATACTTAGGTTTGCCAAAATTAAGAAGTTCACAGGAGATATGAGATGGTGTACAAAGGGGAAAAATATATTTATTGATTAGTCTATATTTATATTAGTTGTGAGAGGAGGTGGCCACAGTCTATTGTATGAGACTAACTGTATTGTGTTCCAAGGATTAGGTAGGGGCTCTTCAGCTTCTGTCATCAGGTAATGCGATCCTTTATCGGTTTTGTCGTACACAACATAGGGTCCTTCCTAAGATTTGGCTAACTTGTTGGCTTTGCGAGGATTCGAAGAGGGTGTAACTCGTCAAAGTACCAAATCACCTATATGGAAACTCTGTGGTCGAACCCATTTGTTATATAACTTCTGGAGAGAGATCTAATAACGTTGAGATTAGCTAAGGCTCGGTCTCTGGTTTCATCAATCTACAACATATAGCATTCAAGTTAGAGCTCATTGTCTTCATCGGGAAGATCAGGGTTGCGTGTGGGTACTTTGAACTGAGTGGGCAAAATAGCTTTGGTACCACAGGCTAAGAGGAAAGGAACATAGTCTGTCGCCTTTTGGGTGTGGTACGGTAAACCCAGAGTACAAGTTATAATTCTTGAACCCAACGCCCTTTCTTCTTGTTGGCGCGTTTCTTAAGACCATCGACTATAGTTTTGTTAATTGCTTCTACCCGACCATTCCCTTGAATGTAATAGGGTGTGGAAAGGGAGATGATGATATTGTATTTTTTGAGGAACGTTCACACCTTATTTCCCACGAACTGCAGACCATTATCGCATCGAATCATATGTGGGCAGTCAAAACATGTAATAATATTTTCCCAGAGGAACTTGGTGACCTCTTCTTCTCTTGTTCGACATAAAGGTATGGCTTCGACCCATTTAGTGAAATAATTTGTGGCGACTAAGATATGTTTTCTGCTGCTTGAAGCCTTGGGGAAAGGGCCTACCAGATCAATGGCCCATGCTTAAATGGCCAAGCAACGTGACTGTAGTGGAGTTCTTGGAATGGGCTTTGAATGTCACGGGCGTGACGTTGGCATTTATCACAGTGTTTCACATACTCTTCGGCTTGTTTCTTCATATTTGGCCAGAGCAGACCCTGTGTGATTGCACGGAGAGCCATGGATCAACCAGCAGTGTAGGACCCTCAATTGCCTTCGTAGAGATCAGAAAGGATAGTTGCAGCTTCATGTTGAGATATGCAACTGGGGTGTACACCGTTTGGTGATTTGCGGTGTAGACCTCCTTTGAGGATGGTGTACCGTCTATAGTTTTCTAGTAACGAACATTTGGCTTTTGGGTCCCCTGGTAGAGTGGAACAATTAAAGTATGCGAGGAAGGGTGTGTGCTAGTCTTTGGGATCGAGACTCTCGCCCCCAGTATTGATGGTATTGACTTTCATCTGGTCGATACTTGGGTGTTCGAGTACTTCGATATTAAGGGTTCAAGATTCGAACTGTCCTAACATGACTGTGATGTAAACGAGGGAGTTGGCATGTCAATTTTATCCACGAGGATAATGTGTAATTGATGATTTTTCAGGAAAATAATCCATGTGCTGGCGGACGAGTGCTGCGTACTCAGCCATACGACCGTTCGCCTGGTTTTTGCAAGTATACTAATACTGGACGAGCAGGGAATCGGTAAATACAATTAGTTTGTGGATACCAAGTGCTAGAGCGAGGTCAAGACCATGTAACAAAGCTTCGTATTTGGCCTCATTGTTGGTACATTCGAAGTTTAACTTGGCCTTTTCGATTCGGCCGTTTGAAGGAGTGACCAGGATGATACCTATCCCAGAACCGTTTGGTCCTGCTGATCCATCTATAAAGAGATGTTAGCCCGTGTTAGGGTTCCAAGGGTCATTATGTTCGGGCTGATCTTTTGGAAAATCATCTTCATGTTCTTCCCAGTCGATGTCTTCAACCGGGAAATTGGCGAGGAAATCAGCGACTACTTGGCCTTTTTGAGAAACTTGTTTTTCAAATGTTATATCGCGTTTATCGAGGTAGACGAACCATTGTGGCACTCATCTAGATTTATCTTTCTTACCAAGGACTTCTCGAAGAGGGTAGCTGGTAATAACACGTATATGGTGTTCTTAGAAGTATCGTTTAAGCTTTTGAGAAGTGTAGACCAGATTAAGGAGCAGTCATTCAAGTTTGGTATATCGTGTTTCAGCCAGGGTTAAAGTCTTATAGATGAAGTAGATGGGTTTCTCGATACCTGCTTCGATTTGAATAGGGACCGGGCTAATAGAAGTTTCAGTGACTGCAAGATATAAAGTAAGTACTTCACCTTTGACCGAGGAACTCTTAACAGGTAGTTGACCAAGGTAAGTTTTGAGTTCAAATAAAGCTTGCTCGCATTTAAGTGTTCAGTTAATTTTGGGGTTTCTCCTTTTGGCTTTATGAATGCCTTGGTCGCGTAAGAGGGAGAAGAGCCAAGAGCAGCGGTCAGAAGATTTGGAAATAAAATGGTTAAGGGCGACTATTTTGCCGGTGACCTTTTGGACATCCTTCTTGGTTCGGGGAGAGAGCATATCACTGAGGGATCGAATTTGGGAAGGGTCGATCGCAATGCCTCATTTTTTAATGAGGTGACCCAAGAACTTTCCAGAGGATACGCCGAATTGGTACTTGTCTTGGTTTAGTTTCAAGCTGTATGATCGAATTATCGAAAAGACGTCGGTCAAGTTTTGTATATGGGTATGTTTTTGGAGACTTTTACACAACATGTCATCGATATAAACATTGACCGACTTTCCAAGTAGAGGTTTGAACATGGTAGTAACAAGGCGTTGGTAAGTGACGCCCGCATTTCTTAGTCTGAAGGGCATCACATTAAAATAGTAAAGCCCTTGTTCTGTTATAAATAAAGCTTAAAGTTGGTCGTCAGGGAGAAGGGGTACCTGGTTGTAACCCAAAGCCGCGCCATCATAGATAAGAGTTCATGGTTGATTGTCGCATCTAGAAGCACTAAAATAATTGGGAGAGGAAAATTGTCCTTCGGCGTGTGTTTGTTGAGATCGATAAAATTGATACAGATTCGGATCCTGCCATTCTTCTTGGGGACAGGGACTATATTCAAGTTCCAATCGGCATACTTGAGTTCTCTTATAAACCCAACGGCTAGGAGATTTTCGACCTCGAGGTTCACTGCTTCTAGAATCCTCGGGGCCAAAGTACGTTTCTTCTGTTTTACAACAATGGATTTATGGATGAGGTCAAGTTAATGGCAGGCCAGGGTGGGGTCAACGTTGGGCATCTCATTGAATGACCAAGCGAAGACATCTTTATTCGCTCGAAGGAACATGGTGAGTTCGCGGCTTTGACGGCATCCAAAAAATAGCCAATGAATATACCTCAACCAAGGTCGCTGAGTTCAACGTAAACTATAGGTTTGACAGGTGTGGTATAAAGGGTCGAGGTGGTGGGGAAAGAGAGGTGCAGTGATTTCTATGGCTTTACCAGTTTCCTAATAATATTGATTTTGGGGTGTTCGCATGAGCGAGCTAAGTACAGTGAGCCTTTCATGTTCCACATACCATATGGGGTAGTGAAACACAATGTATGGTGGTAGGTAGAAGGTATAGCTTTCATAGCATGGAGCCAATCATACCCTAGAATGCTAAGATATTCAGATTTCTTGTTGATGACAAGAAAGCTAGTTTGAAGGGCAACCGAGCTGGTGGTGACTGGGAGGCTAAGGTGACTGACGGCGACCTCAGTGGCGTCGTTAAAACCTGAGTTCGACATTGGCTAGTATAATGAGATCCATTTTTTGCATAGCGCGGATGGTTTGGCGGAATAGGACGTCTGTTGTACTGCCCGTATCGATGAGCATCGTATAGAGGACAAGGTGCTTGACCTTAATCATAATGACCAAGGGGTCTGAATGGGGGAAGCAGACATGAGAAGTATCATAATCAATGAAGGATATAGCTTCGAGTCGAGGGCCGTGGCTAGATTTGGGTAGAAGGACAGGGAGTTTCTGTTAATAGGTAAGCTTACATCACTATTTGGCCTGTTCACGCTTGCTTCGGGTGTATCCACTGTCGATGTTATTAACTTCAATGAGGTAGAGTTGGAAGATATGTACCTTGGCTGGGCCAGTATTTGGAACAGGTTGGGGTCTGAGCTATGACCCGCCGAGGTAGGCAGGAAGGTCGGCAACATATTGGTGTAGACGACCAACTTTAAGAATCATTTTAAGTAAATGCTGCAAAGTGTAGCACTTGTTTGTAGGGTTACAATTACATTTGTGGTTTTGGCAGTAGGGCTCATCCTTTCAAACCTCGATGTGGAAGGGAGTGTGCCAAATAGGATTAGCCTAAATAAGTGTGAGAAGGGTACTGATGTGAGAAGTGAGTTTAGGAAGAATGACCATGGGTCATTTTTTGTGGGGTTCAGAAGATTGAACATCGAACTGGGGGTGTTTGTGGTTGTCCGTTTCCTGAGAAACTGGAGTGACCATGGGTGTAGTCGAGGGTCGAGGCTTATTGTGGTTGGTGGTCGAGACTTGTTCCTGGCAATCAGATTCGTGGAGACATTCGAAGTTGATGTACCCCTTGACCTTGGATAGCATCTCTTCGAGGGTTCGTGGCTTTTGAAGCACGATATATTCCTTAACGCGACTGTGGTCGGGCAGGGCGTTGGAGTAGGCGAGGATCGCATTCGTGTAATCGAGGTTTTCGACTTTGTGCGATTCATCAAGGAAATGTTTTGTGAAATTTTCAAGCATTTTTGTGGGTGATTTGCAGAAGTTTAAAAGGGCATTTACCCAGACCTCACAATCTTTATTGAAGGCAAAATGGGAGATGAAAAGGTTTGAAAGATGTTCGAAACTTTGGATGGAACCATTAGGGAGGCTATAGTACCACTTTAGAGAGCTGTTAGTGAGACTAGTGGGAATATGCGACACAATATGTGATCGGCTGTGGAGTGTAGGCTTAATGTATTCTGGAACACGAGGACATAAGATTGTGGGTCGGTATTACAGTATTTGCAGATTTTAGGGGTATAGAAGTTTGTAGGTACCTCGACAGTGAGGAGCTTCAGGCAAATGGGGTTATTTAATCGACTCTACTAGTTCGGGGTGGGACTCGCGCTGATACGAATGACGGCATTAATTTTTTGGTTGAGTTCGTGCTATATGAGATATGCTGGTAGAGGGGGAGAACACTGGGGTCACGGGTGGTAAGGCCGCGGGTTAGGGGTGTGTTCAGCGGTGCGTTCTCCGAGGAGTTCCTGAGCATGGCGCCATGTAGGGTGTCGAGAGGTTTAAAGGGTAGAATCAGATAAATCCTCCGCAATGGGGATGCCAACATGGATCGAGCCAGTGGGTATGGCGGTGGGGGAACCCTCGGTACTAGGGTAGACCGGAGGGACCTCGATTTGGGGGTGGGGCCTGAGTCGTGCTCAGGTGGAGACGCGTGAAGGGGCGGGTACCCAAGAATATATATGAGCGTCCCGGGTTTGGACTTGTTGAAGTTCACGAATTATGTGGCGTAGTTCGTCTAGGGCTTGATGTTGTCTATCATTGTCGTCTAAACGGCGCTGCCGTTCAACCTCGAGTTCCCGTCGGTAATCTTCTTGCTCAATACGTAACTGGTTAGTATGGTGCTCATCAGCTTAAGTAAATTGTTGGCTAATGAGGGCAATTTGAGCGGTGATGCCATCAGCGGAGTTGCCAACAATGGCAGAAGTTGAACGAAGGGTAGGGCCATTGAATATGGCTATAAGGTAAAAGAAATGGGGATTAGAAAAGGTAGGTATAGCACAGACGGTGCCAAATGTAGGGGCATAGTTTCATAGAGGGGAAACTTTGCTTTTACACATTTAGAGTTAAGACAATAATAAGAAAGATTACTGCACTAACATACTTGCGTGGAGTCCATAAATTAGGGTTTTTCACGACCTCTAGCGAGGATTTGAATAGAAGATTGTATAGATATTGATTTAAGTAAAAGTTCAAATTGAGGAAGATTACAGGGTACTCGAAGGTGATGTTGGGAGGGTTTTAATAATTCTTATCAGCTCAGCAGTTCGAGGGCCCAAATGGGTTTCTATGACGCCCAGGCAGTTCCCTCGATCTATGTTAACACCGCAAATGCATCCCTTATCTGACAGTCTTTTGAGCAAGGTATCTTGTTCTAACTCAACTCTTTTTACTTCCTCTACAAAATATGTAACAATCGACCTTAGCAAGTCTAAGCGTGACGCATCAGGTTTGACCATTATTGTAAATTTCGTTCTTACCTACTCGAGGTACGACTTTAACTTAGCATACGAATTCTTTTGTTCAATCATTTCCACATCGACCTGAGCATGGTAAATTGCATTCCCTTCTAATTTTTATATATATTTAGCTAATTTCGCCAAGTTCATTACTTCTAATTTTACTACACGGGCACGAAGTTTTACGATTTCTGCGTTCAACTCTTCCCTAGACGAAATATCTTTCAATAATTTCTCTTTCCTCTTCATCAGTGATTCATTTGCTTTAAGTTCCCCTTCCAAAACTGTTTCCCTAATCAGAGCAGCATCCAACTTCTGCTGGCATTCCCTCAAGTTTGCATTTCTTCTCTAAACATTCCCCTGAATACGAGATACATCACTCTCTAGATCCCTAATTCAACCTAAGAGACTAACTACATCCCCTCAAACTATAGGAGCCTTAACATCAGTTCTACTTCCCCCGGAATGTTCTCTAGCCTTGAATTTCTTGGCATGCGCGATGGCCTGCGCCAGCTCGGTTTTAAGTCATGCAACCCTCTCATTTAAATCGTTACACCTTCGTTGAATTTCCCAGAACTCCATATCCTTGGAGGGTAGGGCTATTTGCAAGTGTTCAGCTACGGCCTCCGAAGCTGATTGATTTTCTCAAGCCACCCTCAGCTCATTGTCTTTTTCAACAATTTCTTGTCTCATTCGCTCCAGCTCGTTCCGACAATTCTGAAGATCGGATCAAGATCGTCCCTCTGATTTTTCAAACGCTTGAATACGGTATTGAGCCATGTCAGCCTACTTACCCTTAACCACCAACGCATCAACCCGACTTTGAAGCCTCTCGGCGCGTTTTGTTACCTTTGCTAGCTCTTTTAACCTCATACCTATTTTGGCATCTTTTCTTCGACCTGAAGAGTAAGGTCAAAAACGGCCTGGGTCACCTCCACAAGTTTAAAATGGGCCTTTACATATTGATCTTCTCTATTCTCGTTCGCCTCCCACATCCTATCAAACTACTCTGTAAATTCTCGATTCCACCTGAGTACGTCGTCCTTACGATAGTGAGATGAATCTAATTCGACCTGGGGAATATAACAATTTTTAGTACAGTATGATTCATGAAAATATTTGAATATATACAAACTTCATTTCTAAAGATTTTATATGAAATATAACTCTTCATCTTTACCACTTTAGTGCATTATCAGATAAACGCTTCATGAGGTTTCTTACAGAGTAAAAGGTACATACTTTCGATATGCTACGTTATATGAATAGCGTTGGATTCTTACCATGCACCCTAGTAGTGTTATCTACATCTATATCCTATTTACTTGATAACTTAACATTGGTATAACATACAAGTAGAAAGACCTATTCTGATCTAACCTGCAGCTCCGCTTGTATAGACAGTAAGGCTATAGAGGTCTCTCTTTCCATGGCAAGTCCGAACTCTAGATCTTTTATTTTGAGACTCATTTCTCTAAGTGCCTACAAGAGGTTTATAAAACAAAGTCAACCTACAGAAGTTTCTTCCCAACACACAATTCAACAACTTACAAATATTTATACAAACGCACATTTCTACCCTACCTTGTCGCTATCACCCTCTAAGAGTTCGACATCATCCCCTTGGTTGTCAAGCACCGTCTGACGAGAGACACCATCCAGACCGTCCACATTCCCCACCACTTCCACTTCTGCCTCATTTTCTTCCTCAACATAGGTATCTGCCTTAATGGCATCAACCTCCTCCTCATAATAGCCCTATAACATCAAGTGACGCTCCAATCTGCCACGCTCTTCAACTATCTCATCTAGATTGGTCCTCAACTCTACCTGTAACTGACCAATCGCCATGGCATGAGCAGCCTTCAGTTTCCAAACTTCCTTCAGAGCATCAGTCCTGGATCGAGCTAATTCCTTTTCTAGCTCGATGTTTGGCTTCTTCAGCTCAGATTTTTCTTCCTCAATGCCGAGCCAAATACCCTTAAAAAGATAAGCAACCTGCAAAAATTAAATCGATCTCAGTGATTTGCTCAAAAAGTATTAAACAACTATTTCCTATAAATATAAACTTACCATGCTGCTCGTATCTTTCTCTCCAAGGAGAGCCGCCAACCTGGCCCTTTCCTCGACCTCTTTGAGGTCATCCACCATAGCAGATCGCCCCTCAGTGACCTTCTCCCCTGACTCCCCCGAGGGTTTGACTCTCCTTTTTTTCTCCTTTGCGACCTCACCACTTCCAGTGGTACCAGAGGTCGGCAAAGCCTTTAATATCCATTTTTTTGGATATTTTTGAGCTATTTTGCTCAACGTAACAGGATTCGGCTGAACCGAACTGCATGTTCCAAGAGTCTTTGACAAGTTGGTTCGAACCTCCCCACCACTCACTTGCATCTTCCCTTCATCGGCACCCGCCATCGACCTGATCGACTGAGCTTTTCAGACCCTTTTCGACCTGTTATCAACCCTTTTTTTTCTACTCAGGCCGAGTCCCTCCAATCCCAATTCGAGCTCAGTCTCCTCCTTTGCAACTTCGTCTAGCATAGACTTTTTCCACTACAATTTAGACTTCATACCTGCAATGCACAACATTTTTATTATCAACTACAGTTATTAGTAAAATATAGCAATAATTATATCTATACATGGTTGTACTTACTTTGTTTTACAGATCTAAACCGAAGGTCCAAAGGTTCTTCATCATCTCTTTGAAGATAATTACCCTTCACCCATATGACATTGTCATTCAAGGTTCGACCTGCTGAGTTCAAATTGAAGAAGCTACGCCGAGTTGCGCTCGCAAAAAATATCACTGGACTTATAATTCTTTACCCCATAAAACTACAAAATGTCCTCCGGGGTTAACCTCCTCATTTTTCCCTCTTTTTCCCACTTTTCATTCAGATGATTGTACAGGTTATTATCTCCCACATATTCCCGTTCAATTAAACCTGTAGGGTCCTAACTTCGCAAGGAGGGGAAGTCGACTCTTACACCACAGGATTTTTAGTTTCCAATCAAAGGGGTACAAGTATATAATCTATAACATAAGTAATCTACTAACAATATCCTTGCGTGGAGGCCTAGAATGTGATGCTCCATGACCTCTGATGAGGATTTTTAAGAAGGTTTATATTTTTGTCGAGTAATCGAAGGTTTGAGTACTGGGTTTTACAAGGTGATTGAAGGTAAACTGTAAAGGCTTAGGGGAGAGATTTTGTAACCCCTCCTTAGTCCCCCTCTCACCTATTTATAGAACATAGGAAGGGTTGAGTCACCAAGGTTAAGTTACATTACAAGAGTACCATCTGGATATCGAGCGGGTATCCCAAAGTTGGTATTGATGCCGAAAATGTCGGAGCTATCACTGAAACAGTTCTTGGGTCTGTTTCTCTACTCTGACACTGTAGCAGTTGTTTGGTCTGCCACTGTAGCTGCAAGGACTAACCACGCCGCTGTCTTGTCCAGTGAGCTGGCTATCTATCTTGTCATACTGCGACCATGTACAGATATGGTCGAAGTATTTCTGGTGCAATGTGGAATTTGTCTTTGAGGCTTGTTAAGGGTCGAAGCTTCATCTTCAGATAATCTTTGGGGGGCTTGTTTATAGGCTAATTGGGATTCAAGATGTTCGAGTAGGCTCTGAGGTAGCCTTCGAGTGATTGACTAGAGTAGAAGGCTGCGAGTAGGCTACTACATTCGCCCCCTCTCAGCAAGGGTCTCGAAAATAGGTGTAGAGGCATTTGTTGAGAAAAATGGTTTGCAGTCAGAAGTTGAACAGTGGACTGTTAGTTTTTGAGGGAGGTAATAAAGGAATGCTTGTGGTTATGGGGTAATAAATGAGGTTAGATGGGGCTATAAGTATGGGTTATAAAGGTAGGAACAGTGTATACTCTATATTTCTCTATATTTCTCTTCTCCTTCTTCTGCATTTCTTGAAAAATGTTATGGATACCACGCCTAATACTCGCTACCAACAGAGGATAGGATTTGCTAGAGAACATCGTATAGGGCGGATGACTGCAGAGCTGAAGTTGAAATTTTTTGGTGACCATGAACTCGACTGGGACATGCCTGAGCTGGTAGAGTTGGAGCCTGGGGAACCTATCAACGGGGAGTCATACTCTTACTTTTAGGGGTAGATGAAGTTTCATTTTACTACTGCTAAAAAATGTTACCACTACCTGGTGGATTTGGTAGAATATCTCATTCAGGCAGAAGAGCAGCTGGAGGAATAACGATCAGCGAGTGGAACTGGCCCGTCTCAAAATAAGGCGGCTTCTTCTTAAAGTGGTGGCCATGTGGTGGTGATGGGTTTTTTTCTCTCTCTCTTTTGTAGGGTTGTATTTTGAATTTTTCTGTTGTTGTGTTTCTAATCTCTGTAGATTTTTGTATGAATGTACAAAGAGGTATCCCCTGTTTTTGTACTTTGAAGTGTTGTAATGAGAAGGAATGTTACTAAAATTGTTTGTTTATATCTGATAAACCATATGTGCGAATAGATTGTAGGCGCGGTACCGACCATATGTCTTCGAATGCTAAGATGTAGAAACGGATACCTTCGGGGGGGAAAATTAACTTCGAGTTGGAATGTGTTGGTTGAGGATATAGGTCAGCAGGCGGTTATAATAAATAACTGTTTCTGAATATTTGAATCTCAAAGTTTGTACCATAGGGGTCGTTGTAGGGTATAAAAAGAAAGGGGTCGATGGTTTAAAATTAGTGATGGTTCGGCTGTAAATCCTCGAGAAAGAAGGTTAAATATGCGTTTTGATGAGACGGTTATGTTTGGGAAGTTGAAGTGGTTGGACTGTTGAGTTTTTGAGGAGGATAATTGAAGACTTGCTATTAATGTGGTTTTGATTAAGGAGGGGTTAAATGTATCTAATTTTTTAGTATAAATAGGTTGTTTCTGGGAGAATTGCATTTGTTTGTTCCTTCGTCTCTGAGTAAAATATCTTCATCTTCTTCCCAACACAAAGGCGATGCTTCCAAACCAAGAACCAAGACCCAGAGGCAGGGAAAGCTCCTCGTGTACAGGAGAAAATGCGGGAGTTTCAACGGAGGTTTGTTGGTGATCAAGACCTGGACTCGGAGATGCCGGACTTGCTTGAAGCTGAGCCCGAGGAGCCCATTACTGGAATGACCTTCGCATATTGGTGAGGGGTGTAACAGATGATGGGACCATTTCCCAGCCACCGGTTGTCCCTGCTGGAGTTATTTGCTAAGGAGATTGTGGACCAGAAAGATACTGCTGTTGAGGCCGAGAGCGAGAAGAAATGTCCTGAGCAGAAATAGGGGATTCTTCAACTATTTTGTTAGGTGTTTGTTTATGGTGGTATGGAATGAAATTGGATTTTAAATTTTTCTCTTTATTTGTACTGTTTTGATCTGTATTGGATGAAAGTGGGAGTTGATAAGATATCTGTCAAATTATATTTTTGAACTGTGCATAATAAGATTCTGAACTGCCGAAGTAATATTCTGAACTCTCGAAGTAATATTCTGAGCTGTCCAAGTAAAAGTCTAATCTGTCAAAGTAAAATTTTGATCTGTCAGAGTAAAATTCTAAACTGTGTATAAGTAAAATTCTGGTCTTCAAAGTTGAAGTCTGATCTGTCGAAGTAAAATTATGTTCTGCTTGTAAGTAAGATAGACATAAAATTTGAAGGTGATTCAGGTGCGATCATATTGTCTAATGTCAAATGTTTGAAGCATGATATAGTCAAAGGTCTATTGGATTTGACTAGACAAACTAACAGCCCAGACAGCTGGTCTGTCAGAACGGCGTTATTCCTGAGGTGGAGTGCCAGTAGGTCATCATGATGTTTCCTTAAATTATGGAAAAAGGGTTGATTTGATGTAAGGATCTAACTTTACAGTTTTGAACGAGGACCAGACGGTTCGACCTTGTTTTTGATTTTGAAATTTTGTGACTGTGAGCGTGTGACACATACGTGGGGTAAAGGAGGGTAAAGTTATCAAATCACGTCTCAACCAAAAAAAAAGGGTAGTGAGGTAGTAGTAATGATGGCGGTTTGGGGAATCGAGGCAATTTTTTAAGGTTCTGAGGAGGTATAAATATGTGGAGGAAATAACCAAAGTATTGTTCACAGACAAAACCAGAGAGAGAGGAAGAAACTTACGCCATTGTCACATGAAGCATGAGAGAGGTAACTGAGGTTGTTGTTGAGTACTGGTTGACTTTCCATTTCGATTGTTCTTCCACTAGCACAAATATATCGATTGATATCCGTCTGTTTGCTTTTGTCAAGTTGGCCTTCTATATTTGTATGTGGAGTCTTCTGGGTTTGCAGTATTGAGGATATATTTGAGGATAAGGGGAAATCGTGTGTCAGGGGTTTAGCTCATTTGGGATTTTGAGGGTAATGATGGTAGGATTGGGATTGGGTTCGAGTTGTCAACTGTGTTTGTATCTGTTGGAGAGGGTAGTTAAAATGGGTTATTGACACGTAATAGTCGAATGTATTCATCTAATTGCGTGCCTCTTCTGCTGTAGGATAAAATGCGTACCCATCAAGCTTCGAGACTGAGGCTGATAGACAAGGAGGTCGAAGAAAATGAGACTAGTGTGTCTAGTCGTACTCCGATGGATGAGGGCAGCGACATAGTAGAACTAGTCATAGCAAAGGATATCCTACTGGCAGTGGTAGTTCCTGAGACTAGGGTTTCAAGTAGCAGGCGTCATAAGAAGGTAGTGGTGAGGGAGATATGGGGGGAGGTCAGAGAAAAAGAGACGAAGGTCGGGCTGAACCTTCAGGTGGTAAAGGGGGTGGGGGGAGCAAGGTGGCCATGATGGGATTCGACTGAGTCGGATGAGGTTGTTGGTTTTGTTCCTTAAAGGGAAGGAGGAGAAGCTAGATCAATTTGTAGCGAAACATGAGTTATCGAAGGTAGGGGTTATATTGTGTTATGCAGGGTCGGATTATAGCTTTAAATCGAAGCCTTGGGAAGGTATCATGGTGTATAGAGGCCAAATTCGACTGGGTTACGTCACTAATAAAGTGACGTGAAATAGAAATAACTTCACTTTTGTAAGCGACGCTGACCAAGGCGACTTGGTAGCCCTTAAGTAATCACGCCACTTTTTAAATGGCATCGAAGTTTTAAAAAAAATAGCGTAATTTCATACACGTATCTCACGCGATAGACATTAACGTCATCTTTGTAAATGATGTTAAAAGACATAAGCACAAACTATGTCACTTTTTTAACGATCTCAAATACAAACAACGTCACTTATTCAGTGATGTCTTTTTGTTAAAGCATATTAAAAAAAATAGCCCCCTCCCCCCCGCACCAACACAACGAAGTTATTTGCATCCGATTACAATGTATAATTAAAACAAAAAATAAGTACATACATACATACATAAACATTATCCAAATTTCACAATCTTCACGGAAATAAATTTCTCATTCTTATTACGTATGAAATTTCTTCTTGATATGATGACAAATAGTTGTAACACAGTTACAAACTAAAATTTAAAAAAAAAACCTAATTGGTCTAGAATCAAATAGTACTATACAATTATCCTTTAAATCATGTTTATGCCATTGTCATGATTCTTACCATTGTGTAAGCTGGATCCTCTTGCCTTAATTATGACCTGCATGATATTAGACTAATTTAATAGTTGTCAAATATCCATAACATATAGGGAAAACATATTCTGAGTTAGTATTGAAGCATTTACCTCATTCAAGAATCTACTAATAAGCTCATGGAGAGAACCTGTACATTACTAATTTAAACTATGTAGAAGACCTGCACATTACAAATTTAAACTATGTAAATATATCAAACTAGCAATTAATGGTTATGAGATGCTTATTAACTTTAAATTCTATCTCACTTGAAAATGAGACTACAGCTTCTATTGAAATGCAACAAGAATCTTTATTGGACTTCTTTCAGAATATGCATCTTGAACATCATACAAGGAAACTCCAGAACTTGAACCACTAAAATAAGACCTAGTGTACAGGCTTTCAAGTGTTTGTTTTAATTTAATTTTTTATTCTATTATTTTTAAATTTTAGATCAAAAATTAGATAGTGCTTTTAAAAGCTAAAGGCAATTGGAGATATTGTAAGCATTGTTGCTTAGTAATGGAAAATAATGATTTATTCTTACCTTGTCTTGATCGTAGGGGATAACGTCATCATCCTTATCGCCCGAACCATTATCAAGATCAATAGTATGTTCAACCTTCATTCTAGACTTGTTAGTCTTCTTTAAGTATAGACAATCGATGTAAGTCTGCCATTATAAGTAAGCTTCATCTGATCAAGCAGACCCCATTATCATCAAAAAAAATTCAGGATATTTAATAAGATAGTACGCATACCTTGAAAAAATTCTTGGCACTCATTACTCTATAAACCCCAGTGACCTATAAGCAATACAAAAATTATTTTCTTTTGTAAAACAGATAAACAAGGAGCCAATTGCAAATTATTTAATAATTAACATTCTAATGTTCCCTTACCTCAACTCTCTATGACCAGATTTTTTGGTGTAAACAAGTTTGTTGTGCATTAATAAACTCACTGTGTGTGGGGTCCCACCGTCAGGAATTTCATCAGGTGTTTCCTGAAGCCTTATTCTCTGTGTTCCTGCAAATTTGTAAATTTGCAGTAGAAATACCAATGAACAAAATGCAAGTTGTAGCCAAATATCTATGATACCATCTGTAGCAGTGGTATCGGTATATAGAAAAATAAATACTCAAAATATGAAATGCATCAAGAAACTTTTTAGTTGCAGAACAAAATTATATTTTTTTAATCTCGGGCGCCTAACATTTGGGCATCCTTCCCATTCGATTGGTGTCCAAACAAAAGAAAGCAACATGTAAACTCTTCAAATTTTTACATACGACAAGATAAAGAACAAAAATAAAGGGAATAAGTATTCACTTTGTGTTGGAGGGCACTAATGAGAGGGGTGCCAATGTCTTAGGTGTTCGCCTATATTTAAACTTTGGTTTCCTTGACGCATTACAGAAGTCTTCGGTGTTTAAGAGAAAAATTGACCTTACTTGAGAAAATAGACTATTATAATTTCAATGATTTTAAATGCAAGACGATGGTATGTAATCTAGATCACCCTTATGTGTGCAGTAAAAATCAGACCTAGTATCACCCTTTCCCTCTCTGTGATCATAATAACCTGCAATCTTCAAATTTAACTCAAACATAATCATGTTATTGGCAGATTTCCATATTCAAATCTAAATAGAAAACCAATTTCCTCAGCCCCAAAAAAAGGATACAAATGGATGAAAGGGCAAAAATGATGGAAAGAAAATGTTAACAGGATGTTTACTAAAATCTGAGCACAAGTAAATATACTTAAGAATCTCATTAAAAACCAGTTTAAGTGAGGCAGCAATATCAGATTGAACAATCCCCATAGAAAATCCTATTTTACTCAGTTCCAGAAAATGGATGAAAAAGGGCAAAAATGGATGCTTGAAGGAGGATGTGCTCAAACATAAATCATACCTAGTATCATCCTTTCCCTCTCTGTGATCATAATAACCTGCAATCTTCAGATTTAACTCAAAAAAGAATGGCAGATTTCCAGATTCAAATCTATATAGAAAACCAGTTTCTTTCAGCCTCAGAAAAAGAAAAAGGAAACAAATGGATGAAAGGACAAAAATGGATGGAAGGACAAAAAAGAATAGAAAGAAACTGTTAACAGGATGTTTACTGAAATTTGAACACAAGTAATTATGCTTCAGAATCTCATTAAAAATCAGTTTAAGTGAGGCAGCAAAATCAGATTGAACAATCCCCACAAAAAATCTTATTTCACTGAGTTCTAGATAATGGATGAAAAAGGATAAAAATGGATGCTTGAAGGAGGATGTAACCTGTTGCCCATGCATACGTTCCAGAACAAAACTCATCTACTCCTCCCAGCTGCTGGCCTGAAGTAGATTTTTACTTTTTTATCTTCATCACAGATTTGAACAAGAGTAGCATCAAAAGAGCTAACATCCAAGTCAAAATGTCCCATAGCAGAAGCAAGCTTTTCAATGTGGTCAGGAGCTCTATTAACTTCTCTTAAAGTATGCTCAATCTACCATTCATCAAAAAGCAACAATGTTCTGTATATAAATATCATCATGCTTCTAGCTGCCCATAGAGTTTCCCAGATTCCATTAATAGTATTAATTGTGTGTAAAGAGTCACATCTAATCCTTAGCCTTTTCCTACCAGAGTCGACACAGCTTCTTTACTATATTACTTGGGACTTTCTTCATCCCGGTTGCAGGTGTTCTAGGTCTTAGATAGAACTGTGATATATGTACTTGAGGGAACTTGTAGCCCCTAATAAGGTTGAGCGTTTGAGCAAAATCTTCCTCCATTTCACCAGGGAATCCACAAATTATAGTTGTAGCAATTTGCATCTCAGGAACAAGTTGATACAAAGTATCCACCATAGTTCTGAACTCACTCCCTGATTAAACTGGTACATGAAGAAAAGAATACACACAAGGGTGACATAAGACTTCAACTATCTTTTTTAAGTGCTTAAGAATAAAAGAGGATTCATCAGCCCAATTCAAAACATCGTGCTTTTATCAGAGGGAAGTTCTGCAACAATAGCCTTCAATAGAATAGAGAGATTCACCCAAATATTATGACCATATGCTCTAGTATCTTCACTGCTTATCCAAATCTCCTTTACTCCATCAGCTACAACATTTTTAACACGCTCCACATGGCTTTCAATAGTATTGCTTCCCAAATTCCCACGGGCATGCTTTGTCTTACAGTAAGTTCAAGCACCTAAACAACTAACCTTTATCAGAAGAATCTCAATAAAATTGTTCTTTCTCACCTTGGTAAGGTCTTGCAATATCTTGCAATTCAAAAGGCACACCTCGTGACCCATCAAAGTCTCTTCAACAACTTCAACAACACAGTCAATTTGTTGCACTCTAACTACACTGACCCCTTCCAGCTCTTTTAAAACTCCGCTACCTTGAGGCACACATCCAGCGACCACCAGTGGCTTTTTCGCACTTTAACAATTAATAATTAGAGTGTCCATAGCAGACTAGCTAGGAGAATATACTGTACATGTGTTAATCAGCCACAAGTCGGCCTCCTCAGGATTATCCCTCAATGCATATCCAAATGCCAAAAGTTGACCAGCCATGTATTCACTTTCACTCTGATTGTGAGAGCATCTAAAGGTCTTCATATAAATGGTTTGAGTTCCAGGGATATCAGATGAGGGAGTAGTGATGAGGTAGTCATCTCGCTTGAGGTTCTTCTTATTTTTAAGTTGTTTGGGGTTTAGTCCGACTGACATTAGAGGTAATCAAAACCCTTGTCCACCTACTAACACGTCCTCCATCTAAAAATAATTTAAGTGACTGAAGATGGAAAAAAAAGATTCAAATTTTTCAAACTAGCACATAGAACTTCCATTCAAATCGTATGAGCTTGAGAAAATAATTATACTCCATCAAAATCGGGTCTTACCCAGACGTATCTTGGTGAAGCCGATCTACTCCCCATGAGAGCAGTTCTCGTATACAGTCAAAAGAGCCACTCCAGGCTACCAAATGAAATAGGGTGGGGTACCCCCTGAGAAATTGAAACTAGGACTTATATTAATACGAAGATCATGAAACTACCATTGAATCATATAATAGTTAATATGGTATCTTATTCAAGCATTTTTGCATTCGAATACTCTACCAATCCAAAAATTTGTATTCAAACCCGAACTGCCTAATCGATCCCCAATTCATTGGGACACGATCATAACACCCTAAAAACCTACTGAGAAATGGCAACAACATTGACAAAACCCTCGAACAATTCACACTAGGAATAAATCTAAATCCTAAGCTACCCACATTCAATGAAGATAATGGAAAGCATTTTACTCTATCCCAACTAATCGATAAAAACAACAGTCCAACACACAATGCAACAAACTAATAAACCTTACCGGCATAACTCAAACCCCAGCATTCTGATTACTCCCACCCTCTGTGACAAACCTCACTGCCACATTCCTAACACATCTCTGCCAATATCATCGCCGCAGTACCACAATACAAAATCACCAGAAACTGTAATAAAAACACAGTTGTCAAAAAATGGACTAAATCACAAAAAAGTGGATACTAAGGTTTACTAATTGTACCTAATGAGAAGAGGGGTTGTCTCAAAATCTTATCTTTTGAACTAGTAGAATAGAAGATGAGATGAAAGAGAAAGAGAGAGATTTAGAAGAAATGAGGAGAACTAGTTTGCCTCTAACCAACAACAAAAATCATAAATTCAGGGTTAATTACTGAACATATAATTCGATCCAATTGGCGGGAAAAAATCAGGGTTTGCTTCATTACTTGAAATTATGATTCTCCAATTGGAGAATTTCAAGAGACCTCAAGTTCTCAAAACTCAAAGATTGTAGAGGATGGGGATTAAAGGGAATTAAGATTAAGTGATGGGGGATTACCAGGTATGCAGAAGAACAAAGTTTAATCATTTTTTGCCAATTGAGTCTTTGAGAGTGGAGAAATCGATCTACTTGGGGGCATTGATATTCTCATTGATGTCATATTCGATGTTTGCCAACTCCATTTTACAAACCAAAGAGAGAGGTAAGGAATTTTAAAGAGAAAATTATAACCAAGGATTTGGGAGAAGAGATTTCACTTCGACCAGTAGAAGATTTTAGGAGAAAATTAGGGTTCTTAGAGAGGGAGAGGGAGAATAGAGGAATTTTTTTTGAAGGGCATTAAAAACTCTTTTCCATAGTGAAAATGCGAGTTATTTGAAATTAATCACGTCAATTGAAGCAAAAACGACATAAATGCCATCACATATATTTTCACGTCACTAGCAAAAGTGACGTTAAAGGGATATTAGAAATAAATGAAGTCATTATTTGAGAAATGACATTGTAGCCTACCCAAATACGTCAACTAACAGGAAGAGAACAAAATATTGTACTTATTATGTCATTTTTCATAGAAATGATGTTATTTAAGCGACATAAAAGCCTATATTTGTTGTAGTGGACTGGGATTGGGGTTATGTTTTTGACTGTGTTTATATCTGCTGGAGAGGGTAGATGAAAATGGGTTATTGACACGTAATAGTTGAAAGTATCGATCTAATTGTGTGCCTCTTCTGTTGTAGGATAAAATACATACCCGTCGAGCTTCGAGACTAAGGCTGATGGACGAGGCGGTCGAAGAAAATAAGGCTAGTATGTCTGGTCGTACTACGATGGATGAGGGCAGCGACATAGAAAAACTAGTCAGAGCAAATGATATCCTACTGGCAGAGGTAGTTCTTGAGACTAGGGTTTTGAGTAGTAGGTGTCGTAAGATGGTAGTGACTAAGGGTAGTGGTAAGGGAGATATGGGTGGAGGTCAGAGAAAAAGAGACGAAGGTCGGGCTGAACTTTTAGGTGCTAAAGGGGGTGGGGGAGCAAGGTGACCATGATAGGATTCGACTGAGTCGGATGTGGCTGCTAGTTCTGTTCCTTAAAGGGAAGGAGGAGAAGTTAGATCGATTTGTAGTAAAACATGGGTTGTTGAAGGTAGGGGTTATATTGCGTTATGCGGGGCCAGATTATAGCTTTAAATCAAAGCCTCGGGAAGGTATCATGGCGTATAGAGGCCAAATTCGACTGAGGATGCGATTGCCCCTCTGCAGGCTGGTGAAGGAGGTGTTAAACTACTAGAAAGTTGCCCCAGTTCAGATGAATGGGAAATTTTATGAGATGATGAGGGTAATCGAGGGTATAAATACAAACTTAAGAAGTGAGGGAAGGGGTTTAATTGAGTGGTATGATGTGGTATCGTTCAATTCGAGGAAGGCAAATTAGAATGCGGGCACATACCACATCTAGTGCCATGTAGAGAAGCCCTGGTTGTTTGATCTATGCTCGACGGGTAGAGGGTAGAATAGGGATTTAGTTGTAGTTCGAGGGAATTATGAGGATGTCTAAGGGGAGGACCCTTATAAGTTATAGCACAAAGTCTACAATCCGAGTAAGTTTGTTGTCGAAATTTTTTTGATATATTGCTCGAATAAACTGTGATCATATTTTTGTTTTTCTGTAGGTCCTCAAAACCGGAATTGGGAGAATCTGAGGGATTATATTGACGCCCTAATTGATTCAGACGAGGAGTGGGTAAATTCCATTTTTAAGAGTCATGGTATCAAGAGGAAGAGGCAGAAGAAGATAGATTCACAGCTTCAAAACGTACCCATTACGTCGAAGCCATCAAAGAAAAGGGGAGGCAAAGGTGTTTTAAAGGTAGTCGAAGGCATAGAGGATGATAATTTGGCGAGGAAGGTTCAGTATGTTCTGAAAGCGAAGAGGGAGGCAAAGCAGATGGTGCTAGTACCCGAAGTGGCTAGTGATGCTTCGAGACTGAGGCCGAGGCAAGTACCAATGCAGGCTGAGAAAGGGAAGGGCAGGGTCATTCCCGAGTCTTCGAAGGTACAATAAACGAAGTTAACGCAACGCAAAAGGCGTAGGGCGCTGTGGGAAGATGATGCAGAGGATGAGGGTGAAGAGATGACAGAGGCTGAGCTAGAAGAACAAGCTCTTGCAAAGGCTGCTTCGATGGCAAAACTCTGCGATGCTGACCGAGATGAGACTTTGAGGCGGATGAGGAAGAGTATGTATCAGGTAACTGTCTATTATTATTTTTGAAATTCTATAAATTTCTTTAAGTGTTTCATTCTTCAGGGAATACTAACAACTTGAATACTCTAGTTGACGGATGCTTGGGCGTAGTCAATCACCAAGGCAGTGAAAATAGGGAAGAGGAGGTTACGGGAGGCGATTGACAATCTGGAGCTTGCTCGGGGGACAGAAGCATAGTTGTTGTCAGAGAAAAAAGTTTTGTAGCAAGACTTGAAGGCTATCAATGATGCATTTGAGAAGAAACTAGAGGGTCAACATTTCAATCATGAGCAGGTGATAAGGTCGAAGTTTGCTGATCATGAAAAGGAAAAGAAAGTACTAAAGGAGCGCTACCAAGCACAATTTGGTGTTGAAGTTTGGGATAATGCTAAAGTTTAGGATGAAGGAGTTCATAGAGGATATGGGTTTTGATCCTATAACTCTGCAATGCTTGCCTGTTACCGAAGATTCTATTTCTGAAGATACTTTGCAGACGAAGGAAAGAGAGGTAGGTGTTGCTGATGGAGGTGCTGGAGGTGGTGTGGAGGCTTCTGTGTGATCGACGGTACTACTACTGGAGCTGCAACTAATGTGGTCATCGATGTTGTAGGGTCGAAATCTTCTACTGGATGTTCTGAGAATGTTGACGCTGAAGAGCCTGCTGGGGGAGAAGGTACAGCTGCACCGATATGAGGTATTTGTACTGGAGTACCATGCCTGTTTTTCTGATTTTCTATTGGAGTCGATCTTTAAACGATGCTTATCTTTCTTTGGAGTTGATCTTTGAACTTGTGGGTGTTCTGAGCTATTGTGTTATAACTGATTTGTATTGTACTGATTCTGTTTGGGTGTAGACTGTTCTGAAACTGATTTGTGTTAATCTTGAATTATACTAAATTGTTGTGATAGATACTTGATCTATGCTCTGAACATGATTTGACTTGATGTGTGTTGACAATGCTTCTCTGATAATGTATTCAAGTGTCTTATAGATATTCCTGAATAATTATATATTCATATACTGTAACTGTCGAATGATTATAGAGTTGTCAAACCTTGGAGGGCTTCGAGGTAGTTGTGATACTTTGGTTAGAACCAAGAGATTTATTGGACTTCGAAGGCCTAAGCCATAGCGAAGTAAGATGTGGTCACCACCAAAGCATTCTCGAGGGTCCGGTCTGTCGACAATTCGTGCCCCTCGAGTTTGCTCAAATGTTGGAAGTTTGAAAAGTTTTGAGGTCGCCCCCAAGTATCAGTCGGGCCGAGGGTGACATGATACTTAGAGGAAACCAGGAAATTCACTGGACTTCGAAGGCCTGAGCCACAGCAAAGTAATATATGCTCACCTCCAATGCAATCCTGAGGGTCCGGTCTTTCGATCATTCGTGCCCCTCGAGTTTGCTCGAATGTTGGAAGCTTGAAAATTTTCAAGGTCGCCCCCAAGTATCAGTCGGGTCGAAGGGTTAACATGATACTTAGAGGAAACTTGGAAATTCACTGGACTTCGAAGGCCTAAGCCACAGCGAAGTAAGATGTGTTCACCGTCAATGTATTCCTGAGGGTCCGGTCTTTCGACCATTTGTGCCCCTCAAGTTTGCTCGAATGTTGGAAGCTTAAAAATTTTCAAGGTCACCCCCAAGTGTCAGTCGGGTCAAAGGGTTGACATCATACTTAGAGGAAACCAGGAAATTTACTGGAAAATAGAAGACGAAGTGTAGATGGGAAAAAATTGTTTATTGATTATTTTGTATTTATATCGGGTGTACAAGATGGAGGTCGTGGCCTATTGTATGAGACCAGCTGTATTGTGTTCTATGGATTTGGTAGAGGCTCTTCATCTTCTATCATTAGGTAGTATGAACCCTTGTCGGTTTTGTCGTAAACGACATAAGCTCCTTCCTAGGATTCAGCTAGTTTTCCTACATTTTGAGGTTTCAAAGATTGAGTGATGTGTCAAAGTACAAGATCTCTAATGTTGAAACTTCTTGGTCGAACTCTCTTATTGTATAACTTTTGAAGTGATGTATGGTAACGGCCGAGATTGGCAATGGCTTGGTTTCTGGTCTCGTCGATCCATAACATGTTATATCCGAGCTCAAACTCATTGTCTTCGTCTGGGAGGTTGGGATCTCGCGTGGGTACTTCAAATTAAGTAGGGATTACTGCTTCAGTACCATAGGCTAGAAGGAAAGGGGTGCAGCCTGTAGATTTTCTTGGTATTATTCGATAAGCCCAGAGGACATGCTATAACTCCTGAACCTAACGGCTTTTCTTCGCATCGACACATTTCTTGAGACCGTCGACAATAGTTTTAATGATTGCTTCAACTTGGCCATTCCCTTAGGGGTAGTAAGGTGTGGAGGGTGAGAGGATGATGTTGTATTTTTTGAGGAAGTTTCTGACTTTATTCCCGATGAACTGTGGGCCATTATCACATCGAATCATATGACGATATCCGAAGTGGGTGATGATGCTTTCCCATAGGAATTTGATAACTTATTCTTCTCTGGCTCAACACAAAGGTACGGCTTTGATCGCTTTGTTAAAATAATTTGTTGCAACAAGGATGGTCTCTCGGCTGCCCGAAGGTTTGGGAAAATGGCCAATGAGATCGATGTCCCATCTTTTAAATTTTCAAGAGACTTGACTATAATGGAGGTCTTAAGAAGGGTTGTGGATGTCATGGGCGTGGCGTTGGCATTTGCTACAGTATTTGGCGTACTTTTCGGATTGTTTTTTCATGTTGGGCCAGAATAAATCTTGGGAGACGGCTCGAAGGGCCATAGATAAACCAGCAGTATGAGCACCTCAGGTACCTTCATGGTGTTCGGCTAGAATTTTTTAGGCTTCGGTTTGAGAGGTGCATTGAAGGAGGACGTCATTTAGGGATTGGCGATGTAACTCGTGTTTGAAAATGGTGTATCTACGACAGTTCTCTAATAATGATCTTTTGGCTTTAGGGTCATCTGGGAGGGTAGCATTGTTGAAGTAATGGAGAAATAGCGCTTGCCAGTCATCTGGATTGAAACTCTTGCCCCCAGTATTGATGGCATTAATTTCCATCTGGTCGATACTTGGGTGTTCGAGTACTTCGATGTAGAGGGTTCGGGATTCTGATTGACCTAACATAGCTACTATGAAGGCGAGGGCATCTGCGTGTCGGTTTTCTCCTCGAGGGTAATGAGTGATAGTAGATTTTTCAAGAAAACGGTTCATGCACTGTCGAACAAGGGCAGAATATTCTGCCATGCGACCGTTGGCTTGATTTTTACAGGTGTAATGTCTCTGAACAAGTTGGGAATCTATAAACACTACAAGTTTGGGAATTCTGAGTTTGAGTGCGAGGTCGAAGCCATGTATCAGAGTTTCATACTCAGCTTCGTTATTGGAACATTCGAAGTTTAGCTTAACTGCCTTCTTTATTCGATCATTCGAAGGTGTAACCTGGACTATACCAATCCCTGAACCGTTAGGCCCAGCGGATCCATCTAAAAATAAACGTCATCCTGTGGTAGGGTTCCATGGATCTGTTTCTTCGGGTTATTCTTCTGTCAGGTCACCTTCATGTTCTTTCCAGTCGACATCTCCGACCGGGAAGTCAGCAAGGAAATCTGCTACTACTTGGCCTTTCTGGGATATCTGTTTCTCGAATGTGATGTCATGTTCACCAAGGTAAACAGACCATTGTTGTACTCGTCTGGATTTTTTTTTTTTACTGAGCACTTATTGAAGGGGGCAGCTTGTTATAACATGGATGGGGTGAGCTTGAAAATATGGTTTGAGTTTGTAGGCTGAATAAACGAGGGTGAGGAGCAAATGCTCGAGTTTCGAATATCGAGTTTCTGTGGGTATTAGAGTTTTGTTGATGAAATATACAGGTTTTTTTATGTTTGACTCGAGTCGAATGAGAACTAAACTGATGGAGGTATCTGTGACCACGAGGTATAAAGAGAGTGCCTTGCCTTCGAAAGGGGTGCTAATAATAGGTGGTCAACCAAGGTAAGTTTTGAGTTCGTGGAAGGCCTGTTCACATTCGGGTGTCTAGTTGATCTCAGGGTTGTTTATCTTTTTTGCTTTGTGGACGCTTGGTCGTGTAAAAGAGAAAAAAAACCAAGCACAGCGGTCTGATAATTTGGAAATGAAATGGTTGAGGGATACTATTTTACCAGCCACTTTTTGGACATCTTTTTTGGCATGGGGCGAAGGCATGTCGATGAGAGCCCGAATATGGGTCGGGTCGATCTCGATACCTCGTTTACTGATGAGATGGCCTAAAAATTTACCATACGAAACACCAAATTGGCATTTATCTAGATTGAGTTTCATGTTATATGTTCGAAGTATCGAAAAGACTTCGGTTAGGTCTTGGATATGGGTCTATTTTTGGAGGCTCTTGCATAACATGTCGTTGATGTAAACTTCGACCGACTTGCCAAGCAGGAGTTTAAACATGGTTGCAACAAGGCATTGATAGGTGGAACCCGCATTTTTAAGGCTGAAGGGCATGACGTTAAAACAGTAAAGGCCTTGATCAGTAATGAAATAAGTTTAAAGTTGATCTTCGGGGAGGAGAGGCACTTGATTGTAACCCGAAGCTGCGTCCATCATAGACAGATGTTCATGCCAAGCAGTGGCATCAAGGAGTACTAAAATGATCGGGAGAGGGAAGATATCCTTCAGTATGTGCTTATTGAGGTCTGTAAAGTCGACGCATATTCTGATCTTACCGTTCATTTTTGGAACTGCAACAATGTTTGATATCCAATCAGCATACTTCACTTTTCTGATGAAACCCGCAGCTATGAGCTTGTCTACTTCGAGGTCTACTGCTTCTCGAAGTCGAGGTGCCAAGGTGCGCTTCTTCTGCTTAACTACTGTAGAATGGGGAATAAGATCGAGGCGGTGGCATGCCAAACAAGGGTCGATACCGGGCATCTCCTGGAACGTCCATACAAAGATGTCTTTGTCTGTTCGAAGGAAGTTTAAGAGCCCGAGACGTTCTGCCTTGTCTAAAAAAGCTCTAATGAATATACCTTGATCAGGACCATCGAGTTCGATATAAACAATGGTTCGATGGGTGAGGTGACATCTGTCGAAGGTGTGGGGATAGAGAGGGACAGTGATTGTTATGGAAGGTTGATGAACCACCGGGTCTGATCAATCTTCAGATGCTCACATGAACGGGCGAGACGTTGAGAGCCTTTCAAGTTCCATGTACCCAAGGGGGTGGTAAAATGAAGGGTCTGATGATAGGTCGAAGGTATGGCACGCATGGTATACCAAGGTATTCAAAAAATTTATCGATGATAATAAACCTAGTTTGGAGTGTGACTGAGCCAGTAGTAACTGGGAGGCTGATTCGACCAGCAGTAACTTCTAAGGCCCCATTAAAACCTTTGAGTTCGACATTGGCAGCAGTGATGAGGTTGGTTTTCTTCATGGTTTAAACAGTCTAGAGGAAAAGTACATCGGCTGCACTCCCTGTATCGATGAGCATTGTATGGAGGACGAGGTGTTTGATCTTAATCATGATGACTAATAGATCAGAGTGGGGAAAACGGACATGGGATATGTCACAGATGATGAAAGATATGCCTTCGGGTTGAGGGGAGAAGCTTGATCCTGGCAGGAGAGCGGGCAGCTTCTTCTGGTTGGTAAGTTTGAAGCATTCTTCGACACGCTTGCGTTTACTCTTGGAACGGCTGCTGTCAATACTGTTGACTTTAATAAAATTTATTTGGTAGATATAGACCTCGACCGGGTCGACAGCAGAGGTGGGTTGAGGTTTGAGGTACGATCCGTCAAGATAACTGGGAAGGTCGAAAACATACTAGTGCAGATGACCTTCTTTGAAGATGATCTCGAGGAAGCGCTGCAAGGTGAAGCATTTATTGGTGTGGTGACAGTTACACTTGTGATTGGCGCAGTAAGGTTTGCCTGGTTTGACTTCGATGGGGATAGGGATACGCAAGATGGGGTCTGCCTGTATCTGTGGTAGAAGGGTGCTGATGGGGGCAGTGAGTGTGGGTAGAACCAGCTTTGGCCATTTTTTACGAGCTTTGGCATTGTTGTCATTGCAAGGGCATTTGCAGCTCTTGGACTCCTATGAGATGAGAGCGATCAGAGGTGAGGGAGTAGAAGGTGGACCTTGTCGAGGTTTATTGATGGTAGATGTCAAAGGTTGCCCTTGTTTACACGATTCGTAGAGGCGCTCAAGGTCGATATAGCCATTAACTTTTGAGAGCATCTCCTCAAGGGTTTGAGGTTTATGGAGAACCAGGTACTCTTTGACATGGCTGTGGTCTGGCAATGCATTTGAGTACGCAAGTACAGCGTTCGTGCATTCGAGGTTTTCAACTTTTTGCGACTCATCAAGGAACTTCTTGGTGAAGGCTTAAAGGGTTTCACTGCTGGACTTTCTGAAGTTGAAGAGGGCATCGACTCTGACCTCTCTGCCTTTTTTGAAGGCAAACTGTGCAATCAAAAGGTGGGATAGTTGCTCAAAGCTTCGGATAGAGCCGTTGGGATGGTTATGGTACCACCGTAGGGGGCTATCTGTGAGACTTGTGGGGAAAAGGCGGCATAGCAGGTAGTCGACTGTGGAGTAGAGGTTGAGAGCACTTTGGAATTTGAGGATATAGGATTAAGGGTCGGTGTTACGATATTTGCTGAGTTTGGGAGCACAAAAATTTGGAGGTGCCTCGATGGCGAGGAGTTTGGGGAAAAGTTGGTTATTCAGTCGACTCCATGAGTTGGGAGTTGGGATCGCACTGACGCGAATAACAGGTTGGATTTTGTAGTTGAAATCCTATTGTGCACAATAGGCAGGATGAGGGGGTGATTGAAGGGTTCGAGGATGATGAGGTCAAGTGTGTGGTATGTTTTCTACGCTGCGTTCCCCGAGACGTTCTCGGGTAGGGCGGCGTTTGGGGTGTCTGGAGAAGTGAAGGGTAGAATCAGAGGAGTTTTTTGTGGGGTGGAGGCCAAGGTGGATGGAGGTAGTGGGGGCAGCACCTTCGGCGCCACGGTAAGCCGGAGGTGATGGGATATGCGGTAAGGGTCCCAATCTGTCTCTGGTGGAGATGCGGGATGGGGCTGGTGCTTAGGATGGTAGGGGAGCATCTAGTGGCTACAAACGCTGTAGTTCTCGGATTATGTTGCGCAACTCATCGAATGTGCGGTTCTATCTTTCAGCATCGTCTAGACGGTGGTACCGCTCGGCTTCAAATTCTTGCCAATATTTTTTACGCTCCTGGCGGAGCTAGTTGTGATGTTGCTCCTCGGTTTGAGCGAATTGTTAAGAAAGTAAAGCTAGTTGAGCGGCCACTCCGTTGATGGAGTTGCCAGCGTGGGTAGAACTCGAATGGAGGGTTGGTGCCATTGAGGATAATCTTTTGAAATTAAGAACAAAGGGAAGGGAATAAGAAAAGGAGATTTGTAGGGTGGGAAGCACAGACGGCTCCAAATGTAGGGGCCTAACTTCGCTAGGAGAGGAAGTCGACTCTTACACCACGGGGTTTCTAGTCTCCAATCAAAGGGGTATAAGTATATAATCTATAGCATAAGTAATCTACTGACAATATACTTGCGTAGAGGCCTAGAATGTGACGCTCCACGACCTCTGATGAGGATTTTTAAGAAGGTTTATATTTTTGTCGAGTAATCGAAGGTTCGAGTACTGAGTTTTACAAAGTGATCGAAGGTAAACTGTAAAGGCGTAGGGGAGAGATTTTGTAACACCTCCTTGGTTCCCCCTCTCTCCTATTTCTAGAACATAGGAAGGGCTGAGTCACCAAGGTTAGGTCACATTACAAGGGTACCATCCGGATATCGAGCGGGTATCCCGGAGTTGGTATTGATGCCGGAAATGTCAGAGCTATCACTATAATAGTTGTTGGGACTATTTTTGTACTCTGACACTGTAGCAGTTATTGGGCCTGTCACTGTAGCTGCAAGGACCAACCACGCCGTCGTCTTGTCTAGTGAGCTGGCTGTCTATCTTGTCATACTTCAACCATGTACGGATATTGTCAAAGTATTTCTGATGCGATGTGGAGTTCGTCTTCAAGGCTTGTTAAGGGTCGAAGCTTCGTCTTCAGATAATCTTTAGGGGGCTTATTTATAGGCTGATTGGGCCTCGAGATGTTCGAGTAGGCTCCAAGGTAACCATCGAGTGTTTGACTAGGGTAGAAGGCTGTGAGTAGGCTACTATAGAACTGGTGAGGGGAAGACTCAACCTATACTCTAATTGAGATAAGTAACATAAAAAACCCTTCGAGAGGTAACTCCGAACATCCCCGTCAAAGTATTCTAATGAGATCGATTCATATATACCCCTATCTCATTTTTCCACTTCTAAATCTGTCAACAGGTAAAAGTATTATTTCCCCTCCGCTACCGTACAACCCCTAAACTGCCTACCGGCATATTCTACACAATTGCCCCACATCCCTCCTACAGCCGCCTTAGCTTTTCAAAACTCTCAAAAGGCATCAGAACCACGAGGATAAGATATCAATTGGCCAGGAAAGCCCATGAATTGTTCCAATCCTACTTCCCCCTCACTATCAGACTCATTCGTCCGGCCAGAGGTCAATACCTCTTTCACAGACAAACTACCCATCTCAATAACAATTTCTATAGGCGCATTTTCGACCCTACACAAATGCCTCTCACGCTCGACCTACATACAGGTTAAGGTATCTATCATTTTTCCATCTATATATATTTATATATATCGATCATTTATGTACAACATATATCTTTAACATATTCAGTATATACGGTAACATATGTTGCATACATTTTTACTAACCTTTAGTTTCCGAATGAGAATCTGCAGTAGCGCCAAGCCTTTCCCTCAAGACGTTGTTGTATAGCCACCTACGAGATTCAGTCTCTTTCGCCCTCTTCAACCGTTGATCCCCTTCGGATAACTTCTTATCAAATCTCCTAATTTTTCGTCTTTCTCTTTGTGCGTTCTCCAAATTTTTAGAAGTTGAAAAACGTTTGATTGGAGACAAAGAAGTACTATTTATCTTTTCTCTCTCCAGCGGCTGGCATTTATAGCGCCTTGCACTAACCGTCCTCGATTTCAGAACCGAGGCGTCCTTTCCACTCTCTATGTCAGACGTCTTGTACCTTTTCAATAAAACTACATTTCCTTCATTAAAACTCCCCTCATTTTTTAGCATATTTCCCTCTTCTATTTCCATATCTTTTCCTCACCTTCCCACACTCATGATGACTCACTCTATCCGATGTCAGATTTCTGCTTCCTTACATACAAAACAAAACCGAAAGCTTCTGCATTTCCTCATTTTTGTTTCTCTGTCCTTGTTTATCATACTTATAATAACTGACGCCATTTTCTAAACTACGCAAAATTTCAAAATTATTTAAATTATTTGCCAAAACAGTCTCAAAAAATATTTGCACCAATAGAGGATCTGATTGACTTATATCTTTTTTGTTACATTCAACAAAAATGTATTATTCATGATAAACACTTTATACAAACAGCTATCGCAGCCCTAGAAAACTGGATGATGTTGTCATCCACTCACATCATTCGTCGGTCCTCAAATCTTCGAATTCGATCTCAACTTCAGCAATCAAACCAGCAAACCTTTCTCGATCTACCGAATCCCTCACCAATTCATGAAAACATGCCTCATAAAAATAACGAGCATACTTAAGTTCTCTGCTCCTTACATCTAATCATTCGAGCTGACATTCCCTCACTGGTAGCTCAGTATCATAACCAAACGAACCAAAAATCTTCTCCCGCACTTCAATAATTTTTATAGCCAATCATCCTTCTGCGGCATGACGAATCCTCTAAGACTGAGTCCGTACCATCTAATTCCTTACTCCGTTTATTTTTTACGGATCTTCCTACCCATATTTATACGTTTCTCACACACTTTCCCCTCAAAAATGTAATTTTTACCTTGAATCTCATAACGGAAACCCCAATAAATTATTTGAACTTATCCTCTCGCAAATACATACATTATTTACCATACTCGACCTCATGTTACCAAGAGTTGAACCTCTATCGACCTGTAGAAGCTCAAATTTCTACGATTACATATTTCCTCCCTTACCTGTTTAAAACACAAATCATACTTACATCACAACGTCGTGGTCAGCACGTATTCATCCCAGTTCGAGCATCACAGCAATAATGTTCTCATTACTTATAAACTCTTATTCATTTTTCATAATTCAGTTCGATTCAGAAAAAAAATTCTATATACAGATTATTGAATAACAACTTTTATTCATATCGAAAAACATTACATACGATTTATAGATAACAAGTTTTTCAGTACATCGATCTTAGGAATACAACAAAAATGTTATATGTCCAACACCAAACTCTAGGTACTTGACAAATAATAAGTTTTTTCCTGTTTGTTCAAAGTCACGGGTCATTCAGGCACGCCGAGACATCAACTTCTTCAGTTCTTCTTGCTTCAGTGATCTTTCACCCAGATGCAAAGCAGGCATTGGAGCCAACAAAGAGCTTCCCTCGTATGAGTTTGGTTGAAGTCTAGTCGAGTTTTAAATGGAAACTATGCAAGCAGTAAACTCAGTGATATAACCAAATTCTCGTACTAAGAGTCTTCTGAGCTTCAAAACATGATGGAAATGCAGAAGCAGACTCCCACTAGTTGTCTCCCTCCTCCACTACCATCACCCCCTCCTCTGAAACCGCCACCTCTGAAGAGTTGGTAAAGATGAAGAGAACCTGACCTTAGAATTCATGGTGGCAGGAGAAATTAGCATATCTGCCCCGCAGATACGCTTATCCTTGCATATGAAGCCCTAACCCTGTCTTCCATAAGAGTACGGAGACAGGCCCACCGGTTCTTGCATGTCAAGACAATAATGTGAAACCTCCACTTATAGTAGAATTCCTCCTCAGCTTCAACCACTTCCTCTTCTGACATACCTTGATAAATTGGAGGAATAGGAGCGGGTATCGATTTCTCCAAGGATTGGTCACCAAAGTACTTCAACTTCAACCTCTACATTTTAGTCGTTATCCTTTCTTCAAGAACAATCCTACGAGTTTTTACCTTTTCAAAAATTGTTCACGTTTCAGAACAAGTTACGCAAGCAAGTATTGTTTCAAAGATTTGCTACAGGTACTATTTATATAACCCTACATTTATTATGCAGTTACATTTTCCCAAGAGTCATCATTTATTATAGACGTGACTATTAAATTGCAACTGTCACATACATTTGTATCAACATCATCAATTAATACCAATCACTTCCCAATATCTTAACTTCAATCCAGTCAAACGTCATCATTACTCCATTTCGAATTTCAATTTTTTAACATATTCTTTCTCAACCAAAGCCACTTGTGACTTCGGTTGCGAGGGGGCGATTGTAGGGACATATCCCTCGATCTCATTCAAAATCGAGCTCATCCAGTTTGAATTATCTCTATCTCAGGCTCACGTATTTTTAACAACCAGCCCCACGAACTGCTCAAGAACGTGGACCGAGCTAAACCTAGAAAGCATTATCCAGTCAAAGACACCTGTCTCCCACGAACTCATCAGTTATTCAGTCAACCGCCACTAACCACATTATTCGAAAAAAGTGTTCTAGCACGATGAAGAGCTGTAGGGAAGGCCTATATAAAGAGAAAGTTCCAGAAGATATAGAGACTAGAAAAATTACATAAACTTCTTATTTACGAGATTCAAAGCATTTCTATATTTTAGAGATCACTTGTAATAAAGATATCTGCCTCAATCAATAAATATACTTTCACAAAAATCTTCCATACAAGGTCGTAGTTTTTACCTATTAAGAGGTTTTCCACGCTAAAACCGCTTGTTTCAGTTCTTACTTTCCATTAGAATATTATTATAGGTTCATTGGTGTGATAGCGAATTCCTAATTATTTCGAGCTTACAGAATTTGGTCATTACAGGACGTAAGAGCTTCCATGACTTGTAAGTATAATGGAGAGAAAAAAGAAACCAAAGAATAAATTTAGAGAGCAAGAGGTCAACGTAAATTGGTGATTGACCAGAGTAACCTGAGCTCTTAATTGGCCAGTGGCATTGATGTTTCGGAAGTTAAGCCACATAAAGAGTATGTTTCCGTAAGCTACTAGCATTATCTGATAATCTGGGGAAAGTACTAAAGGAATTGTATATAGATGATTGCCATAATATAGATGCTATGTCGATTCCCAATGTGTTAAAGAATTTGCAGCATTTGGAAGTGTTGTCAGATGCATGCATTCCATCTGTTTGTAATGATTTTGTCCGCAGGCTGGTTACTGTACGAGGTCTGAATCTGAAAAAGTTATATTTGGCGGGCGATTAAGTTTTAGACTTTCATTCTTACATATAAAGAATATAATGTGCTCTTAATATTGTCATGGCTTGAATTTCAGCTAAACAAAGTTTGATTGGGTGCAGAAGGCTGACTGATGCACTACAACAAATACAGGTATTTACGTCACTAAAAAAGTGACGTAAAAGAGAAATAACGTCACTTTTGCAAGCAACGTTGACCAAGGTGACTTGGTTAGTACTATGCATTGACGTCACTTTTTTAATGACTTTTTTATATTGAAAAAGTGACGTTAAAAGTGTCTTCAAAGTAACTAACTATCATTTAAAAGTGACGTAATAGGTATTTTTTACGTCAGCTAATAAATAACATAATTGAAAAATTCATGTCACGTTAAAAGTGACGTAATTGAAGAATTAACGTCATACAAAAAGTGACTTTGATACACAACAAATGAGTCTACATCGCCATAAAAGCGATGTTGTTTTGAAATTTAAAAAAAAAATCATTTTTGCCCTGCAGCTCCTACATCACATGCTATGTACACTAGGCACTTCAGCTGTAGCCACCTGCCTGCACCTATAAAAGATCTGTAGCTACACTTAAGTAATAGAAGTACCCAAAAAATGATCAATTTCTACAGGCACTTTTCAAAAAAGAGAAACAAATATTAATGTTGGAATGTCATACATGATGAATTCAAGTGCAATAAGAGTGATACTTACAACAAGATCTTTATGTATTGAAAATGATATTAAAGCCAAGGATTCTAGAAATACTGAGTGGCACTAGCAGAAAGCCATAAACCACCTAGAGAAAATAAAAAGAAATGAAATGAAGATTCACGTACATGTCTCCGCTATAAACTGTCGAAGAAACAAAACATGGCTCGCTAATATTTTGCTAACAAGCATGGTAGAAGCAGTCCCCAAAACCATCAGGCCCAAAGCTAAGGTGTTCCATAGAACTGCAGCTTTGATGTCTTTAACTGAAGGATAGCAGTTAATAAAGCATTGTATACTACAGTAACTTCTGACTTGACAGTAACAGAACCTTCAATGCTAAGTCGCAGAGAGCATGGGGGAGTTTTCTCTGGTGGGGGTTTCACTTCCTTTACTTTATTTGGCTCTGCAGTCTGTGCTTCCTTGCTTGTTAATGCATTCTTTAAGCTCTCAACCTGCAAAAGAATTTAATTCATGAGACTTATAGAAACTAAAAATCCGCTTTATCACTCAATAAAAATATATTTGTTTGTTTCCTGAAAATTATTGTATGCTTTTTCATTTTCATTCATATCGGTGAACACGAAGCTTTGAGTAATGACAGTTTTGTCCATGTATAAAAGATGAATAATTTTCACATGCAAACTTTAATGAGATTACTAACAAGAGTGTTATGGTATATTTGTACTCAGACAATGTAAGGATATATATGGTTGTGATATCCAGTAAATAACGAGTCTAAGTTTAATATAATACTAAGAGAAAGAAATACAACGATTAGGTAAGCATTCAGCATTAACTTTGTAAGTAAGAAAGTATACCTGCTTCCTTAGTTCCCTAACCTCAGCTGCTTCCTTAGTTCCCTAACCTCAGCGCTCTCTTTGTTTAAACGAGCAGCACCAAGTTCAACCGCCGACGTCCTCTCGGCGAACTTCAGTGTACTCTCTATTTCAGCATATGAATCTGCTTCTGGACTCACATGAACGAACATCAATGTTTTTGCATGCCCTCCTAATACAATATATTTCGAGAGAAAAGCAAGTTATGACCACCAAAATCAGTCGGTATCATATTTGTACATACATAATTACTGCAAAGAGAGAAAAAAGTGGAAAGTGCTCAAATTTACTACCTAGGGAATCTTGTAGCAATTGTGTCAGCTTGCTATTTCCGTAGGGGATATGGGAGTTTTTTTGAGCCAGAGCTGTAATAACATCCCCCAAGCAGGATAATGACCTATTAATATATTGCACCTCCTTTAGCCTATCTCCAGTAACTTCTGACTTGTCCACCCTATCACTCCCAGCAAGATCCACTAGATGCAACTATGTTGGATGCTTCTGGAAATATCTTTACCTTGCACGTGAACTGTCAAAATGCTACAGGAAATTATGTTCCAAATTTTAGAGTTAGTTTGTGCAACTGAAGAATGCATCTTTAGGTACATCATTAAGTAACACAAGCCTTTTGGGTAGAGATGAGAAAGAACCGACATTCTTAGCGAATGTTGGACTAAATTCCTTCATGTTGCTTACATCCTATATTGAATGGGCTACTTACTACAATAATATACACTATATCACATGTGGGATAAGAGCCCAAAAGCAAGTACACAAAAATACTGTTACAGCATCGACATAACGCAAGGTAAAAATATATATATATGGTAGCATAATGAAGTGGCTACTCAGTGAAGAATGCAGCTATAAGAGATTTATTTTTTAGTCCCCACTATATTAAGAGTCTAACCAAAGTACCTACAAGAATATCTTGTATGCTTCTTTGGTTTCTACATGGTATCATAGTATATAAGAAAATCAAAGAATCTATATCAAAGGAAATACAAACCTATAGGAACGATTACTTCGATTGCTGAGTGCAGCGGAGCTAACAAAACGGTTCATCTCACCAAGTTTCATTAGATTAAGAACGTCATTCGTCGACTCCACAAGTTGCATTGTCGCATCAGGAAGACTTAGCCCACCATTGCTTGCACAGTTTCGTATCTCTAATGTATTAGCAATTAAGGAATCCAAAGCATGTTCAACTTTTATAATTGATAAATACACAATCAGCCATAAAGAAATGGAATAAATGATATTTTGTCACTGATGAGTCTTGTAGGAGAAGATTTCGAACTTGTTCATTATAAATTTTGACCATCTGAATCTGAACCTCATAATTCATAATATTCTTTCTGGCGCAAGATATCCAGAAGAGATCATTCAGGGTCAAAAAATTGATTCCCCTGTCCTTTGTAGACCCTCCATATGGACCACACTGAATCACCAAAAAAACTAACAATTAGATGGGGGAATTATATAAAAAAAAACACCATATTGGATATGCAAAGGTAAGACCATACCATGGTATGGGTCTTCCCCGACCCTGTTTGACCGTAAGCAAAAATGCAAACGTTGTAACCATCCATGACAGATCTGATTAGTGGTTGGGTGTCCTTAAATACTTCCTCTGGCAAAATGTAATGAACTTAGATGAGAAAGTTAATCAGGTTTTGATTGCAAAAAGGTAAAATTCGGTTCAGAATTTACCAACTGAATACCCGATTAAAGTGAAAGACTTTTTGTGCATCTTGATGTGGGTTCAATGGGTCTATTAATACGAGAGATCCATCGTCGCCGATGGAATCAATGGCAAATTTGGCTTCAGTGCTACATGTAGGCCTGATTCTGCAGTATACGTAAATATTTCCTGGAAAACTTTTAGTTAGCAACAAAAATCAAATGCTAGAAATGTTGCAATTCATGGTAGAGGAGTAAACTAACCTTTCAAATCCTAAACCGTATAATACAGATGTCTATTTTCTCTCACCACTCTGTGATATCCAAGAGTGTCAGATGAAAGCTTTTGAACCTTGTTTCCTGTGCCAGCACTACTGTACTAGCTCTTGAACCTTGTGTCATAGCTGTCTATTTTCTCTCACCACTACTGCGCCAGCATCCATAGCCACACCAGGTTTGTTACTCTTTGTTAGGGGTGCTAGGCCTGGCCATGGCAAGCTCCAATTCTACACACACTAAGCCATATAAGCATGGATTGATTTCAGCTTCAGTATTATTTAGACAGTGGAAATAAATCTTAATTCAAATTCAATGGTGACTAAATTCCAAATCAAAATAGATAAGTATTTACATACAAGCACACGTGTGTTCATAAGTAGAATCTAACTCTTCAGCTACATTTCTTACTGAAGTAGAAAAAAAAATAGTCCATCATGAAGTTTTTCCATTTTGTTTCAATTGTTTTTTTTTCTGACAACTATGACACATTATATATAGGCATATAGACTACCCTTTTATCTAGCATGTCACTCTACTTGATGCCAACACAGATTTGGCAATGTATCTGATGGACTTTCATCGTTCTCTCCTACAGTTGGATCGGCTTAGTATTATATTAACAATGTATCATGAAAGATTTATTAACATCGTCTTTTGCCCATAAAGGATGGGTAATATTTCTGATGGACTTTCATCGGTATCTCATACAGTTGGACTGGCTAGTATCATGTTAGCGAAGTTCCACGAGAGATTTATTATGACATCTCATCTTTTGCCCTGAAGGTACCTTTACGTCCAGCATGTATCCCATCTAAGCTCCCTCTTAGGTTATTGGTTCAGGAGTATCGGACCATATGAGGACCACATTTTTTTTCCTGTCTTAGGGTATTTGTTCCATTTAGACAGAGTTTGTCTCAAAAATAGTTCAGTAACCTCCATTACAAAAGGGAATTTTAGTCAACCATTTATTTTTCTTTTGTATTGCGTCAGCCTAGTTTCTATGACCAGTAGGTCTATATGTATCACGAAACTATTCAATATGTGAAGAAAAGATGACCAAATTACTACCTGCAAATCCTACGTATTCGCTTTGGAGTTAGAGAGAAGGGAAACTAGACACCATATTATCACTGCAAACTCCTGCCTAAACCATATAATCAGAAGAAGAAAAAATGCTTATAACAAATAGAACCAAAAAGAAAATCATACACAACCAAGGAGAACACTCAAAAAAATGGGGAGAATAAGGAAGGGAAAGATACTCTTGCAGCCAACCATATGATTTAGGAGTATGCCATAGTAAAATGCGCTTTGCAGATCAAATCAAATTGAAGAATGGCATTTCATTTTCTCAAATATCGCAAATAGCATTTAGTTTTTTACCAAGATCAAAATCTCAACTTTGTCTTAGATACAAGATATAAATCAAATTAAAAAAGTAACAAAATTCACCAATTAAAGAAAAAATTGTGGAATTACATGTAGACCTTAGCTCCTAAAGGCCGAAATCAAACAATTGGGTCTATTAATCTAGTTAATTTGATGGATTTTCATTGTACAAAACACAATAATTGAGTTCGAAAAGGAGTATAATCAATCAAATAATGTAGGAAGTAACTGAAAATGCAAAAGTAAATGAGAAATTGGAAGAGAGAATGGCGCACCCCAAATTCGCTTGTGTTTAATCGTGAGGAATCACTTCATTTATGTGAACCTGCAATCATACTCGATTTTGCTTCCATGGCTTCTAACACGCACACAGAGAGAGAGACTTCAATATCTTTAACATACTCGATTTTGCCTGTGTCTAATCACGAAGAGTTACTTCATTTATGTGAACCTGCAACCATACTCGATTTTGCTTCCATGGCTTCCAACACACAGACACACAGAGAGAAAGAGATTTCAATATCTTAACATTAGAGAGATTTGGAGTTGAAAATCAATCACCAGTGATTTCTCGAGCAATTTGGTACAGTTAGGGAACACTTATAGAGTTGAGACCCTATAATTGCAAGTAGAGAGTGAATCCCTAAAGACGAAAGCCAAGTTTTAAGTGAAAGTCGCGATCGTGAAATACCCAAATTACGTCAATTAGGAAAAAAAAAACAACTTAGAAGCGAGGAGCCCTTCAGTAACGTCATTTATTTTCTTTTAGTATCACTTTAGAAAATGACTTTAATATAGAGTCAATGATAATTAATGTCGTTAGTTATAAAGTGACGTTATAAGCATAAAAGGTGCGTCAACTCATGCGAGTAAAATGCCAAACAAGATTAACAATGTCATCTTTCAAAAAAATGATATTATTTTGGTGACGTGAAAACTCATATTTGTTGTAGTAACGCGTAAACATTTGTAAAGTTATATATGTCATTTAATAAATGCATGGTGGAAATCAATTATAAGTTTTAACTCTCTCTCGCGTAAACATTTGTAAAGTTTTATGCTTGGCCATAACTAAATTTCTTTGAAATTTGTGACAAGGGAATGGTCATTTTAACTAGTGGTGAGACTATATCGGTTATAAGTAGTGCTTATGTAATTCATGTTTTTCTTTCTTAATGTATACTAGTACTACCCGTGGCTCGCCACGGTAACAATGTCGACGCGGCTCGGCGCTACTCGTGACTATGTCGACGCGCCTTTGGCGCTACCCATAAGATCTATGTTTATGGCCGAATCAAATTATACTTAAACCTATCCATCTCCCTCGATGAAAACTAAATCACTACTCATAACAAAAGTAAACATAATTTGTCCCATACTTTTTAGATTAGGTAGGCACACAATGTCTCATTAATATTATGTAAGCAATTAAAAGCATTATATGCCATCCTCTAATGCACTACATATTATCTTAAAACTCATGTACCGAAATGACGACTGAATCCAAATATACTATAGTTGCAAATATTGGAATAAAAAATAAATAAAGCAAGTAATCTTACATGGAGTAAATAAACACTTTTATTAGGATAAACGCCTGTTAGGCAATTTTGTAAATAACAATCAGTTTATTTTGTGTGCAAGACTGAATCCTCAACACAAACTACCTTAAGTAACTTTTCAGCAGCCACGTTAACCTCCACATTCTCCATCTTTAACATGTGGCGCATAGATGGGCTCATCTTTCCTGCATTTGCATATCTGTATCAGTGGTTCAAACACATCCGGTCCAAGAACGTCTTTAACCTATTTCAAATTTTCTACAAACTTCTTTGCACCCTCAACATCCCCCTCTTTTTCAAAATGTGACATCAAAGTTGAAACAACTTCTCGGGGCGGAACCTACTTCTTTCTGGCATCTTTTTCCCCTGTTAATATCGCTTTGGCGATACAATCCATGGCCAAATTCATGTCCCCATTCTTTAAATGATACTCCATAAAAATCTCCCATGTCTTGACATTAGCCTTTGCTCTCTTACTCTGGGCCTTGCTCTTGAGTTCTTTGGCTTTCTGTAACATACTGCCTTTACAATAAGCTTCAATTAGAATATTCATGATCCTGATGTTATAGGTTGGATTTTTCGATTCCCATTCTTGGAAACATTTCTCAACACCCTACAAGTCATTTAAGATGAGCAATACTCGGATCATATTGAGATAACTGATATGAGCCATTTTTCGAATAGCTAACCGCATAGACTGCCAAACCCGTTTTACTTCGAGTAAGTTTCCCATACGACCATACAACGTAACTAAAAACTGAAATGCAGCAAGATCTTTATGCACATTTCTCTTCTCAAGCTCCTTCAGTGCTTCCTCTGCCTTCTGAAACGAACCCGCGTTCACATAAATTGATAATCGCTGTCAACTCGACCATCCCTCTTCATCTCGTCAATAACTCTCTTAACCCCAAAGATGTCGTTCAAAGCAGCAAGAGCCCTCTTCCATACATTGTAAGAGTAAGAGTCCGGTGCGACACTATTAGCCTTTAAGAGGGTAATAGTGTTGGGAACCCTATTTTAGAGCATTGAAACATTTGTTGAGAACCCTATTTCACAGCATTGAAACATTTGTTGTTATAATGGTGGAAATCGGTAATAAACCATCATATCTTGGCATCTTGGAGACATAGTGTTACTGCTAATTAGAGCACCTCGAGCAGAATGGCAGTAAGTGGGATCTCAAGCTAATAAAAAAAACTCAAAGCTTTTGCCCCTAGTAAGTATTTGGCTCCTAACTCCCAGCAAAAGCGTTTTAGGATCTCCAATCCGCAAAAATATTGAGCATTGATTCCTCCAAAATCTTGGATGCTGAGCTGGATATTGTGCTCTTTGGCAACACTTTATTCCCCCTTTCCAACACATTGTGTCTTCCGAGCACTCAAATACCCTCTGGTCATCTGCGTCAACCTGGTATAAGTTGCAGCAAATGGAAACTACCCAGATATGTAAAGTGTATTATACGTTGTACGACAGAAACTCGTCAATCTGGACACAACCCTCACCTCCCCCATTCTACAGCCTACTCTTATGCAAAGATTAACAAAATGGTCCTCATGTATATCAGCAAAATGAAGTTATTATCAGCAAACTAAAGGTGTGATAGCACCTTGGTCTCACTTCCCCATTCGATACAGCCTAATTATCTGTCCAGCAATAATTCAAGACTATATTCCACCAAAATGAAAAGGATGAGAGACTCTTATTATCCATTACACCATAAGTCCTTCTAAAGTACATATAGGGGGAGGGGAGCCATTCACAAAGTGTGTCACACTTCCAAATCCAGCCCCACCGTCTGATACCCAAACCCGTTCTACTGATCGAGAATTATACCTCACGCACTCAAAAACTTATTCAAAGTTAGCATTATTAAAACAACAACACCAAGTATATCTATATACCAATAACAACTATATATTATATCCATTATTAAGAGTATCACGAAGAAGTCTCGTACCCTGGGGTACATCATAGTTGATCTTCTTCAGATGATAATCAACCCCTTAATGTTAACAACTATATAAAGAAAAAATAAAATCCAACAACTATATAAACAAACAGCAAGTATACAACTATATAATCAAACAACAAATAAAATAATAACAGCAACTGATAATCAAACCCTTAATTTTAACAACTATATAAACAAACAACAATACAACTATATAAACAAACAGCAAGTACTCCAAACAAATATATAATCAAACAGCAAGGAAAATAGCAACAACTATATAATCAAATGGCAACTATATAATCAAACAGCAAGGAAAATAGCAACAACAACAGCAACTCCAAGCAATTATACTCCAATAGCAAGGAAGATATGGGTAGATCAAAACCCTAAGTAGAAAATCAAAGCACTGGTTGCTCAAAATCAACAGTCATTTTCGAAGAAAAAAAAATTACAATAGACTATGTAAACCAAAAGGAATTAGAAGAAAAATTCAAGTCGAACAGGAAGGAAAATAGCAATAGCAATAGCAATAGCAATGCAATTCATATACAATCAATTGCAATTTCAATGCAATTCATAAACAGCAATGAAATTATACTCCAACAGCAAAGAAGATATGGGAAGATCAATATCAAAACCCATCATCTACAAAAATACCTATGAGAGAGAGAAATGTGTCTTGAGAGAGAAAAGTACCATTGACAAAGAGAGAGGCAGTTTTAAGATGAAGAAATGGCAGGGAGGAGAGAGAGAGAGAGAGGCGGGTTGAGAAAGAGAGTCGGGATGAAAGAGGGCTTTAGATGTAATAAGTTAAGACTAAATTACATTTGTCTAAAGTACCTAGCTCTACTAATAGTTAAACAGATCTGGTCCGTCGATCTCACACTGTAAAACAAATCTAAATAAATAATATCAAATCTCAGCCCCTCTTTATCTTCGAGACAATGACAAACTTGTCTATTTGAAAAACACTATTTTGTAATGTAATATAGATAGTTCTGTTTTAATATCAAATTATAGCGTAATTGGTGTAGCTTTTTATGAGAAGTCTACAACTTGTCTCTTAATATTAAGATATGGAGAGAAATAACTTGGATAAACAGAGACCCTTGTTATAGCTCATAATTTCTTGTAACCCTTCAATACGTGATATTTTGTATGTTTTATTATGGGATCAGACATTATCACTATTTATTTCATTCATATCCAAGTTAAACTAGGTGGCCATTAGATACTTAGGGAAAACCTGAGAGATTTTTACTTAGATGTAGCATAATCTTGTTTCTTTGAGTGACTTTAAAATTTAATTCATGTGATAATGATGAAGCTATTACTGCATTTGTTGAAGCGTCTGGATCGTTCTTAACTGAACTTTCACTCAACTATGTCAAGAAGGTAAAACTTAAACTTGTAGTCTTTTGTTTCCAGGATTTGTGGCTCTTTTACAAAAAACTATTCTATTTTCTAGCTATTCCTATAATTATTATGGTATTCTATATTTGTAAATATCGATGACATACTAAATGCCCCCAAAATGGCACTTTATTTGTGCTAATGTCACAACTCCCAAATGCTAATACGAAAGAGGGATTTTACAACATAATTAAGGAGCACTACACAAAATTGATTAATAGCCCCTGTATTTTTGCGGAAAGGAGACCGAAGAGTGATAAATTACCACATGCATGGGAATGCCCAAGTCCCTACATATGCATGATAATGAATTGTGTCGGCTTTGTGTTGCTTCCGCCCTAATGGTACCTGTTGCGACACCAACTAGTTTCCTACCATCTCATCTCTTTCGATGCTACTTCAAGTTCACTTCAACGAGCTTGAGGCAAAACCATCAAATTTGGCAGCTAAAGTAACTGTGTTACTATTTTAGTTTCTTACCCTTTCTACATATTTTAAGAGATTACCACAAGGAATGCTATAATGTGCAGAACTCTAGAGTATGTTTGAAGCGCAGAAGTTTGCTTACAACTTGGGTTACTTATTGCAGTTTGGTCCAAATACAACTATATCACTGGTGGAGCGTTGTTCAACAGACATGAAAAGCCTGGATCGTGTTGGAAATCAATAATATGTCATTACGATATGTATTGGCCATACTATTGTTGGAACTTGTCAAACCACAACATAATGTATGTGGTTGTTTCACTTTGCTAACAAAGAGCCATCCTTTTTTCCAAAGATAAAATCTAAATTGTATACTTTTAGTTTCCGTTTTCCGATGATTGACCATATGTTTCATAAAAATATTGTCACGTGTAATATTTTGATAATCACGATATGTCATGACTGAGTTACGAAATTAATACTTTCACTATCTAGCTAGAACATCCAGTGTATGCCCTGTTAACTTTTGAACTATGAATTTTAATATTATACAGTGCTCATCAGTTTGTTTGACTGCAAGTTTGTCTGACTACAGGTTCCGTCTTAGATGAGAATATGAACAAGGGGTATATCAGTGTTGGTGAAGAGCTTCAATGAGGGAAGGATGCAGGAGAACAATGAGATATTCGATTGGACTTTAAGTCTGAAGGGAAGTTTTGGGATGCAAAGATTTAGTCAATCTTATTTCCCTGAAAGAAGCATTTCAAAAAAGTTATCTTGTTTGATTATCTTAAGATTATTTTTTGTTTCAAATAATTTAAAAAAATATAAAAGTGAAAACTACTCTATATTTTATATTATTTCTTCTTCATGATTTAAGACAACATTCACGTTATTTTGTATTATAAAAATTAATGATTTCGAGATTTATGTGTTGTGTACATTTATTTCAGTTACATTTAATGGATGGGTGTAGTATAAATGTGGCCTTGCGTCTCCCTCACCTTGTCAATATCCATTATAATATTATATAAACAACCCCTTATTTATTAGATTAGAGGATACTGGCAAATGAGAAAACTCTTACAAAATCATTGACGGAATTGAGAACCATAATATTATTTATGGATTCTGCATATTCAAATGAAGATGAAAATAAGGTTGATATTTTATGGATTATGTATATCAGTATTGTATTCATTAGCCATTTTTGACATTTTCTTATTTTGCTATGATATTTGTAACTTCGTTTTCTTAGTCTCGGCCACTTTGCAAAAGCTAAAGGGAGATGATGAATGGAACCTTAGTGGAGTTGATCAATACATTCAAAAATAACTAATGTAGGCGGGTAATTCCAAGAATATCAATTTGTTTCTACGAACAGTAATTAAGTAATGTGCATTAGGGGGCCACAAAGGCAATGCCGGTGTTGTACCGAAAACAAATAATATACCTACATTGAACTTAAAGGTTAAGTTACTTTAGCCCCTAAAATCAGATTACATAATTACTTTGTCACCATACAAAATACCCATATAAAAGCTTCTATATTAATTCATAACAACAGTTCCATTACAACATCAAAACACCAATGAGGTTTAACATATCGTTGAAGGCATGCGCGACTGCTAGTAGATTAGGAAGCAACATAAATAGCATTTGTGATTAAGACTTAGAAGGTGATGATGATATCAACGGCTGTTTGGGAAATCATACCAATAACTAGTCATTGCTCCTGAAGTACAAAATAAAGATCTCTCTCACTAAATTAGGGTACCTGGAACTAATTTCTTATGCTTGACAGTCGTTTAAACACTTGTAGCATCAGAGTAAAAAGCAAAGAAAGCTCTGAACTCCAACAATGGCATCAACAAAACAACTCTTTCAACTCCCCACTCTCTCTCCTCACTGCTCTCTCCAAAAATCTCTCCTCACTTTATCAGCACTAACCTTAATTTCCTTCACTTTTCTCTCTCTCAAATCCCTACATTTACCTCTCCAATACGCCTCAGATCTCTCTCAAACCCCTCCTCAGGTACACTCAATTATCTCAAAACCCCTAATTTCACTATGTTAGTTTTTTTTAAAAATTTATCGATTTTTTATACGAGTTTTGATCTATAAAGGTCAATGCAGAGACAAATTTTGATGAATTATCCTATGCGTATCACTCGAGGGAGGTTTTTCGGTTGAATTATGCGGAAATGGAGAGGGATTTCAAGGTTTATATATACCCTGATGGAGATGCAAACACGTTTTATCAGACGCCGAGGAAACTTACTGGGAAGTATGCGAGTGAGGGGTATTTCTTTCAGAACATTAGGGAGAGTCGGTTTCGGACTGAGAATCCCGAGGTTGCGCACTTGTTCTTTATTCCGATATCTTGTCATAAAATGCGAGGAAAGGTATATTGAGATTCAAGAACATTTTGTGCTTTTCATTGTTGTTGATGTTTAAGTTTTTTAGTTATGGTGATTGGGTATGTTTTTTGTAGGGGACATCTTATGAGAATATGACTGTTATTGTCGCGAATTATGTTGATAGTTTGATAATGAAGTACCCTTATTGGAATAGAACATTGGGCGCAGATCACTTTTTTGTTACTTGTCATGATGTTGGTGTTAGGGCAACTGAAGGTGTTCCGTTACTTGTGAAAAACTCGATTCGGGTCGTCTGTTCTCCGAGTTACGATGTTGGGTTTATTCCGCATAAGGATGTTGCTTTACCTCAAGTATTGCAGCCGTTCCCTCTTCCTGCTGGAGGAAATGACATAGAAAACAGGTAACCATCTTTATTAAGATTTTTTTAAGTGCGCTAGATGTTTCCTGTAGCTTGTACTTAGTTATAATTTGTTGTTCAAACAATGAGCAATTTGATTTTTTCGATGAAAATAACTAAGGAAAGCAGGATAATATGCAAAGATACAAAGTAAATTCAATTAAAGTAAAGTGTTTTTAGAATGGACATTCTCCTACTTACACCGGCAGAGTAAGAACAAAAAGACGCTCTTACATCATATATATTTATCTCCAAAAATTAAAAAAATGCCTACTCGGAAATTAGTTGAGCAATCAACAACTGGATGCATCACTTGTGCTGCGTCAAGCTCCATAAGTAGAAAAACTTACTAGTAACAGTGTAATACTGTATGGAAGAAGTTACGGTGTGCACGTTGGGCAATAATGAATATCTTTTGCATACCTTACCATCTTGTTACATGTATTGAACACACCTATGGTATCTTAGTAGGTACTATAAATTTTCCTCAATCTATAGAGGCCTAAAGTGATTTCTTGAGTTATGCACGGGAACTTATAACTTGTATTTACCATTAGCAGTATTTATTACGAAATCTATTAAGAGAAGTTTAAAGCTATGTTTGGCTTTCGTTCATGGCTGAACATGATTGACTTTCCAATTTAGTTTCACTTTAGTATATTATAATCGAAACAGAATGAAACCGCGGAATATAGATATGATCCAATATATAAAAAGATAACAAAAACTAATGATCAACTAGCTCTTCCTAAATAGCTTAATTATCATTTCCAATTCCTTGTGTAGTATTTCCTAAATAGTAGAGTTATCCATTTGGAGCCGAGTAATTGCTGCTAACGTATTAGTCTATCCTTGTTTTTCCCGTCAAGTAGCGAGATTCTTATGAGTAATGTATGAGATAGATGTTTAAGACATTAACTGTTTGTATTAGTAGTTGTTAACTGCTAAGTGACGATAATACGGTAGTGTATGGTCACATGAAGACCAAAAAGTTGGAAATTCTTTCGAGAGAGTGGAAATTGATTCTTTTTGAAGGAGTTGGCAACTTAAGCAAGGACAAGGCCCTTTAGCGTGTTGAATAGTAGACCCCCTTAAACTACCTGCATCGAAGAGTCAGCTAGCCTCACTAGGCGGAAAATAGTTTGTTAGAGAAATGGCCTCAAAGCGGCACCACCCTTTTTTCCCCGCTTGGCGGGGTACTTGGTTACATAGCCGTTGAGCTTTACTATGATAGGAAACACGTAGCATTAGCGAAGTGGCCTTAAATCCTAGGTTTTCTAGGCTAATGATGTATCTGTCGCAAGCATTTTGGTTCTTAGATAGGACCTATCTAGTCACTATTACTTATCATCAAGACACTGGCACGTAAAGTTGCAGACTAATGAAAATTTTAGAAGTATCGTGGCTAATTTAAAGGTGTAATTAATAGCATTTTCCATGGTTCAAAGGCTCGGATTTGAAACCCGGATTGCCCACGGTCGATCCCAAGTTCGACCGGACGATTCAGCCTCGAGTTGGCCCAAGTCAACTTTTGTACCTCAAATGCAATTTTACTTTAAGATAAAAATATTTTATTTTCTGATGATGATAAAAAATACTATTAAAAAAGCACCTGAGCCATTATTGATTATTGATCCGGTTTAATCCAACTCGAAAAAACTCGGGTGATCCTTGTCGAGTTGATTCCGAGTTGGACCGATACGCGCTCCGAATCTGACCAGCCAGACCGATCCCGTGTTGATTCGGGTAAGTGTGGCCGGTCTAATCCGAACTGTTGAGGCATGAATGGCTTTACACAGGGTTGCGACTTTTGTTCTCTTCTAGATTACTTGGACCTTGTTGGATTCTGGAGTTGAAGACTTCGAACTTGAAAGGAGCTTTAAGGAAGAAGTTTTGGAGGCGATTCATGGGATGCCAAAGGGCAAGGCCCTGGGTCAAAATGGCTTCCGTGATTATTGTTCGAAAACATGCAAGACATATTTGGTAATCATCAAAAGTGATGTGGTTGAGATTAATTATACAATTTTCGCACAAACAATTGACGTGATTATTGTTCTAACACTCCCGCTTATTCTCCCCCATTCCTAAACCCATGGGTAATGTGGTTAACAAATATTTACTCCCATTAACCTAATTTTTAAATTTTACAAGTTCAAAGCAAAAATCTTGACTTGTAGAATGTGATTGGTGTGGCGAATAAGGGGCAATTTTTCTCGAGGACAGATTTCAATGGAGTTCAAGTGGCTAAGGAGATTATTGATGCTAGGAGAAAATCAGAAGAACTGGAAGTGTTTTGCGAAGTCGATATGGAGAAAGCCTATGACCATGCAAATTGAGACTAATTATATGCTTGAAAGTGCTTCAATAGCCTCTTTCCTGGTTTTAATTATGGCTTCCCTGCTCTATATTTAAAGGGACACGGTAATCCACATGTTACCTTGTAGATACGTTGTTAATTTGTCACGTTGGAATTATTGGGCAGTATATTTGTGGGGCAGTGAGAATTGGTGCCGCTTTTAAAAAATGCTGGTGCTTTGGAAGGGTACTCTTTGACGGGAGGTCTTAGTTAATCATCTAAAGTCGGGCGACACATATTCTTGTTAATATTTCATTGCCTCAACGACAATTTCTTTGGGATTTGTTGTTTAAAGGCGTTTTGGTGCTCGAGTCTTAATTTTAATGGGAGCAAGATCATGGGGTGGGAGAGGTTTCTAATCTTCTCATTCTGTCTCAAACTTAGGTTGTGAAATAGATTTGCTCGCCTTTACGAATTGGGCTTGCCTCTGCAATCTACTACCTCTCTGATATCATTTGGGATCCAACCAGTGAGAATTACTCTAATGTAATTAGGGCAAAGCTTTATTTATTGAAAGGAGGGAGGGTGATTGCTTAAGAGTACTTCCAACATGTCTATCTACCAGTCACACTTGTCTTTTATTCCAAGAATATGGCCAAAAAGACAGAAGATTATCAAATTTTTTTGGAGTTATTATATTTTGTTACTTCTTCCATGCCCAGATGCCATGGTTGGTACTTGGTATGATAGCCACCATTAGTAGAAGATGAATCCGAAGAAGGTACAGGCGAAGCACTTGGAGTCAGGTCTCTATCCTAGCTTGCTATGAAGAAACTTCAACATAGCGACAAAAATCGTTGAAACGCGTTGGAAAAGATCAAAAAGAAAAGTAGACAACATAAGCAGGCATTGCGTTGATGAATCTACTCATCTAATTTTTTATTGTAATTTCTCCAAGCAAGTTTGGGTTCTCATGCTTAACAAGCTTAGGTACGAAGAAGTCTTGAATCCACCATGGAATTGAAATGGATATTTACCAGATTCAAGGGGAACAAATTGAGGAAGAGAATCTATAAAGCTGCTCTATGCGCAACAATTAACGGTATATGGATGTTGAGGAATTGAAGATACTTTAGTGACAACAGTAATACTCCTCAATTACTTTTCCAGATCATTATGAGGGAGCTTAAATAAAAATGAATTGAGGATAACAACAGAAACATAAGTATTGCCTTCAATATGAGTATTCAAGGAAAGTTCATAATTGAACAACCTATTCAATGCCAGTGGGAAAAACCCTAAAATGGTGGGTTGTGTTGAATAATACATGATGCTATGGGTAACAATCATGTTGATATAGGTCTCATCAGGGATAGTGATGGTAGTTGTTTAATGATTTATCATGGAGGACCCGTAAGTAGATCTATTGTGCCTATTGAGATACACGGGGTACGGATAAATGCAGGTCGCAATGGACTCTAAGGTTGTTGTGCAAATAATTGAAGGAAGAGTTGAAGATACGTGGAGATCGAGGAGAGATATATGCAAGATAATGAATTTGGTTAGCCAACTTATGGGTTCAATATAAAGTACACGGTACACCTTTAGAGAAGCACACTGTGTGGCAAATTATGTTGCTAGTTTGGACTATATAATGTTTATGTTTACTCATCAGGGTCCTTGTAGAGCCTTTGAATAACATTTGGTACCAAGATGCATCTGGAGTCCTTTATATTCGGATGTTATTTTTCCAATCCATAATACAGGTAGGGGTCTTACATTAACTTCAGTTTGCTTTGGTTAAAAACAAACAAACAAATTAGATGAGAAAACGTCATTATTGGATAAGCAAAAGGGTTGGTTGGGAAAAAATGTGTGCAATACTTAACAGTGGCTTTTCAAGCTCCAAGACCAAGGGGTTTTGAGGAGGGACCATATTTCTAGATTCTGCATCAAGAAATTCGGGAGGGAGATTTGACATTCTTGAAAGCTATGGATCTGGTGTTCGGAGATGGATAATCAGATACGGACTCTTGTGGGAGGGGTTTAAAAGCACAGTGGGTGACAGGGTCATAGCTAACATATGGTTGTTGGATACTTCGCTTTTGGAGATCTGCTTGTATTTGGTCATCTTATAAGTTATCTTATAATAAAGCAATTACAATTTAAGCTTTGATGATTATGGTAAACAGTCACACCTTAAGCTGCGCGGAACCCTTGTTCTCGAGATATGGTTAAGCACTTCTTTGCTGGAAGACCTACTCAAGTCCAAATTTCATCCATGTCAAGTGTAGGACATGGTTTGGGACTTCCATTTGGCTGTTCTCTAATATTGATGCCCATAGTTGGGATTACATTTTTTGTCTACGTTCAAGATTTGGATGCCCAAAACTCATAGGAAGGTGTCCTTCTGCAGGAACACACAGCTTGTGCTTACAAATTCCATATGATTTATAATTGAGGAAGACGTAAATTCATGACACTAGTTTTGTTCATATTGTATGGTAGGAGAAGTTATACACCTGTTGATATATTCTTGTGGCGAATAATATGTGGGTTAACTATATTGTTTTCTAATACAACCTTTGGTTTGATACCCCTTTGACTGACTTTCTCGGCCAGTTAAGGAGTTCTTTTCCTTGTGGATATGAGTGGCAAACTTTTTGAGTCCCATATTGTGAGTTGGGAAGAAAGTGTCATGAGCTGATTTTGTGTGTGCTTTGTTTGGTTGATCTTTTGCCGCCCCTTCTCTTTTTATTATTCTCCATTGTGTTTTCCTGTTTCTTTCTTTCTATCCATAAAGTTCTATACTCATTGTTAGTTTCTATGTACGCGGAAGCAATTACTTACACAATTATAAATAACGATCTCTTTTATTCAAATGAACTCTACGATTACAAGCTCTCCATGCCCGACTAGGGTTTCATTTTTCTCTAAAAACTCAACACCGACCTTCCCCTCTCCAAGAACATCTTATAAGTAGGAAATCCCTAACTTTCCTCCACTAACCACTCCCAACAAAATAGTAAACTACCTAATAGTAATCCCCTAATTAGAGGATTTTCTAAATAAAATAAAATAACTCGAAATAATACAAAAATGGAAACTACTAGAGATTGGTCGCATAGGAAACGTGCATAGGTCATGGTTGTGATGACCCATGACCTATCAACTATCCTCCATAAAAGAATGTCCTAAAATTTTAAGAACCTTGAATTGTGAAACCATTTTGGTACGTAATTCATACCGTAGATCCTCACATGCATCTTTTTGTAACCTGGTTGGGTACCCATGTACGAGTGTATAATGTTGTCACCCACATCCATGCGTTTAACGCTAAAACTCTTAAACGATGTAATCACATGCTCGCGAAAAGTATTTTCAAATGCGATCCAAAATGGGATTTTTTTTTGTGGTAGGGCTGTACAGAGAAACCGCGAAAATGAACTGAGCCGGGCCGAACTTTCAGTTTTTTTCGGTTTTGATTAGGACCGGTTCGGTTCTTGGTTCAAAAAGTGGGGAACCGGGCTAGCCCGGTTCGGTTACTGGTTACCCCCTTCGGTTAACCAGATTAAACCGAACCGGGCTAGTTTTATAGGTCAAGATCTTCGTCAAGTATAGTTTGAGACTTTGAGTTTCTCTGATCTCTCTATCTTCTCTAGTCTCTACACTCAGTCACTCACAGACCACAGTTCGAACTTCGGTCCTTCTCTGATCTATATCTCTCTAATGGCTGCCCAACTGATTTCTCTCTCTAATTTCTCTGAACTCAACTGATTGATCTGCGGGAAGCTCATCGCGCTTCATCGACAGATCCATAGCACGCTTAAGTCGTTGGTTCCTCGCTTTAACGATTTTACGAGGGAGACGATTAAGTGCTTCTTTGATATCCAGATCCATCAATGGATCATACAAATCATCGTAACGAAGCCGTAACCGCATATCCTGAGGCGCTTGGCGATTGTGTTCATGTGTATTTTAGCTAAAGGGTTCTTCGAGGGAGAAATGAATGCTTGTATCAACGACTCCATGGCTGTAACCAAACCTCTCTCTATGCAACAATCGCCCAATTCTCTCTTCGTCTCTATTTACTGAACCTAGGCTTTTTGAATAAATGGGTCTTGGTTATGGACCCAATTGGTTAGCACTGGGCTTGCTTTGGAGACTTGGGCTCTTTTGGTGGCTTTGTTGTTGGGCCTTAGAATTTAGCTAACCGAATAGAAAAACCCAACCGAAATCGGACAGACCGGTTCGGTTTTGGTCCGGTTATTTCTAATGCTGGTTCGGTTTCGGTTCCTTGTTTTCAAAAATCGGGGTATGCGGTTCGGTTCGGGGTTTAGGGCCAAAATTGGACCGTGTACAACCCTAATTTGTGTCCTTGCTGGTTTGCCTGACTGCTGGAGCTGGTTATACTGGCGTATGGCTAACTGCTGGAATTATTTTTGGGCAGTGGCATGGCTCAAGGTTGACTATTGGAGTTGATTCTGGGCAGATCTGGCATGGCTCAAGGCTGACTGCTGACTGCTGGAGGAGATAGGAGTGCTAATGCTAAAAAAAATATGAATTATTGTAAAGAAACACATGTTTATCTTCCGCATTCGTACACTTTACTGGGTTTTGGGTTTGGTACTATTCTTTAATTGCCACTGCCACTTTTGGGCAGTTGCAATTTGGAAAACCCCCATATTTGTACACCATTTTGACATTGACCCCCACATTTACTTAAACTAGCCTTTCCCCCCCAATCTGGCCTGAACGCCAGTTAAACCTTGTTGACTTCGATGGTCTAATTTCAAATTTAGAAAAACTCAAATATACCCATTGCATCGAGATACGTATTAGAAAAAAAAACTTATAGAAAAAATATAACACTGCTTAAGGATACTTCTACATCTTTCTAACTACCTCTCCCTCTTTGCAAACCATGGTTATTCTCCACCTAACTTGGGGAAAATTACAACCCAGATAAATTAGGGTTCTTCCTCCCCTAAAATATTAATTGAAGGGTAAGTATTGTGCAATCAATTTCCTCGCGAATCTAATGTTACTAAGATCGAACTAAAAAAAAACATTAATTTTATAAGTTTACGAGGAATTGCACCGATTGGAGTTAATCCCATTGAATGCCTACAACAATCAACAACTGATATTTTAGATCCCATAATTGAATAATTTAGAAATAGAAGAAGATAAGGAAGATGTGGACCAGAGCTTGCTTGAGTGAAGCCATGGCTTGAGCATAAGGAGGTGTTGGAAACGAAGATGCGACGTCAGGAACTGTGATGGCAGCGACTTGAACGGCACCAGTGAAATGTTAAAAGCAGCTTCAACAGGGAGAGATTGCTTGGCGAGCCAAAGGCGGAAGTTGTTATCAAGATTGGAGAGCAATGTAAGCGTTTCTCAGTCTTAGGTTTTCGAAGATGAGAGATCGATTTATGGTAACCCCATTTTAGCCTTTCAAAATTTCCAAGTGTTTTCAGTTTTTCATATATAAGGGGGTACAAGTGTATTTTCATTGAGGCAACCAGAGTCAATGCCAGTCAACTTAGGCCTGAAGTATGACCCAGGTCATATTGGGGGGCAAAGGCTAGTTTAAGTGAATGTGGGAGTCAATGTCAAAATAGTATACAAATATGGGGGGTTTTCTCAAATTTGCTCTTAATTGAATGATACGTGATAGTAATGTCTTTTTAATTCGTATAAGTAAATATGCTGACGAAGATGGCATAATGGGATATATAACGAGCCCATACTCCTGTCATGTATAGAATGCAGAACATGTATTGATGCTATGCAATGATCTGTTAAAGAAGTTATAATCTATAACCTATGCTTGGTGTTAACAGAGAAGGAAATGTGAAGTGTTATGTGAATTGAACCACGATCACATATTGTTCACCTCGTTTTGATGCATGTATAATCTGTTTGGAACATATAATGTTGCATAGATCATAATAACTATTGGTTGGTATTCACATCCCTAATCTGACTGCTTAAGTACATACTTTATTGGATTCTTGTTAGATGTAAATCTGTTACTTGCGTGGTCAAATGAGAAAAACCCTTTTAGAGTACAAAACTGAGTATTACACAGGTTTTTTTACTAACTTAAATTCATATTTTCAGGACTACTCTTGGTTTCTGGGCAGGTCATCGCAATTCCAAAATACGAGTTATACTAGCACGTGTTTGGGAGAATGACACAGAACTTGATATTCAGAACAACCGTATAAATAGAGCTACAGGACACCTGGTTTATCAGAAGAAGTTTTATAGGACTAAGTTCTGTATATGCCCAGGTGGCTCCCAGGTCAACAGTGCTCGCATTGCAGACTCAATTCACTATGCCTGTGTTCCTGGTAAGTTCCACACTTAACCATGATGGATATGGATGGTATTGAAATGTTTTTCACTTTCCTTTATCTATTCCTTGAAATTGTTTTCATCATCTAAAGTAATCTTTTGAATGTACACCCTGGATTAGGAGGTTAATTGTAATTATTGTTTAATACTTTTTGTCAAGCAAGAGAAACTTAAGATCGTTTATTTAGAAATGTAGCACTTAGGAAACAACCATAGGAGTCCTGTTACTCCTCGGCCCTCGCACTTATGGTATCTAATCTTGTGCACGTGGTCACATAAATGTTTTTCGAAATAATTAAATGCAAAATGTTGGGGTTAGAGTGCGGGCGTGAAATGGGATCAAAAGGCCGAAAAACATTTACCACCGAGTCTTGGTGGTCGCTGCTATAAAGGTAGAATATTTACATTTTTACTTACACTTTCATCATGAGAGTGCGACCAGATGTTGTACATAAGCCTACTGAAGAAGTTTGGTTATGCATGTTCTCTCCGAACGTGTTTCACCAACCCCGAGAGGGCTATGATACACTAGCAGAGGCGGAATATTGTCAGAAAAAGGGATCAGAGTACATTGTCGAAAGTGGTGCAGTTTGAGTCTTGAATGTGAAGAAGACCAAGAAACTTACGGAGCCGGAGCACTTTTGGAGGGAGAAGCGCAACAAAGTGGGCTAACTTCGATGATATATATTATCAACATAAACTTTGTGCATAAAGTTGCTTAAAGAAGGGCAATTATAGCAAAGTTGTTGATGTAAGTCGCCAATGTTAACTAAGAACGAATAGCGTTCTGTGGTTAGCCATAGGAGGGTAGTGTGGCCTTCTGGGAGGAATCAGGCATGAGGAATTGGATTACTACACAGTTGTAAATCGCAAATGCTAACAAAAAAACAAATTCTCTCTAAAGCCTTTTGGTTAGCCATAGGTGTAGTAGGCATGAAGAATTGGATTGCTGCACATACTACGTAGTTGTACATAGACAATATCTGGATTGAGGTTAATAAAAGACTGCAGCGCTCCTTGGAGTGAGAATTATGGGTAGCTATTAAGGCCTTGGATGGTAATAAGATTCAGTAAATTACATTCTGTAAAACTGATTGGTGGAGACCCTGCTATAGTTAATAGTAAGGAGGTTGATCTTGGGGTATGAGAGGATTTGGTAATAGGCATCCAATATTTCTTAATTAAATTGAATGCTACTGTAGATGACCATTTTAATGACCAATTGGGAATGATGGCCTTTGAGTTATAGATTTTAGACTTAAAGTGAGTGTTGGTGTAGATGACCAATACAAATTGAATGTATTGGTCATGACACTGGAAGAGCCACTGCACACAACATTTGTTGTGGCACCCTCTGGTTGCAGAAGGGCGTTATATTGCCCGCGAGAAGAATAAAAGTTAAATAACGGAGAGTGACTTCAGCTCGGTAGAGTCATATGGAGGGTGCTTCCTTTCACGATCACTTCGGGGTTTAGTTAGAAAGAACTAATAAGGATTTTATATAAGAGGGAAGATCCATTGTGGACATTATGATCGTTTGGAATTACACTGTTCTATTCTTACTGATGCAAGAAGAGCCAAGAAGGTTATGGAAAGCATGGATTCAAGATACATCATCTACAAGCAGAGAGGGAAATAAAATGGTTGACTTTATTGCTTCATATCTAGTCATTCATGAAGAATTCATTTTCTTTCCCTATAGTTTCCTCCCAGTTCATGTAAATAAATATATAGCTGATAGTAGAGGCATACCATATCATAGAATGTATTATTTTTTTATTTGAATAAAATCTGGTGGGGGACTCCTGCCATAATCCCCAGATTCTTTAAAAAAAAAATAGAGACTATTCTCATCCCCTCGCCTCTGATCTGCTAAGGGATTTCATCAGTTGATGATTTAAGGTGATTTCCGGTATGAGAGGATTATTTTGTAAGTCTCTTTGTCGTGTTGGAATTCTTATGGGCTGAAATTGCTGTGTTTTTGTGGCTTTTAGTCTTTTCTACTCTTTTCGCTTTTCATTGTTGTTCTGTTTGGTATTCTTTACCTTAATTAGTAAAGTTATATTCATAAAAACAAAGAAAATACCTAATGCTTTTCCAGAGGAAGTAGAGGCACTTTTTGTGTCTATGCCATACAACATGAAAGACAATTTCTCGATCTACACTTCTAATATACTGCCCTTTTTTGTATATATGCTTGGCTTTCCTTGAGTCATTTGTGAAAGCTTTCTTATGGATTAAATTTGATTTCTCATTGCCTTATTTGCATGAGGTCTTGATTTACAATTAGGGCTTGTAGGTGGAGTGAAACTGGCTAAATAATTCTAGACAACCCTAGCAAAAAGTTTCATCTACTACATTCTAGGCAGATGTATCAAAAAACCCTAAATGAGCTTAGACCTGTAGAGGTGATTCATCAAAATGTTGGTGGTATATCAATTGAATATCGAAGAAGACAGAAGTGGAGTGGTTCATAACTAGGGTTGTACACGGTCCGGTTCGGTCCGGTTTTGTCCCTAAACCGCGAACCGAACCGGATACCCTCGGTTTTTGAGAATACCAAACCGAAACCGAACCGGCCTCATAAAGAACCGAACCAAAACCGAACCGGTTGGTCCGGTTTCGGTTCGGTTTTTCATTCAGTTTTTCCATATACAAAATTGCTTTAGTTAAGTTACTGTTGAGAAACTACAAAAGTCTAAGCATGTGGGCCAAAAATAATTCCAACCACAAAAGTCCAAGACAAAATAATTCAAACCACATGTATGGAACAGCTGTATACAGCTTGTGGGCCAAAAGTTTTTTTTTTTTTTTTTTTTGGATTTACCTTGATTCATACCTTGTGCAAAATCAGAGATATACCATAATACATACCTTGTGCAAAATCAAAGAAAACAAAGTCGAACTAATTGCCAACTCTTTACACTTTACACTCATGTGCCGAACTAATTAAGAAAACACTTTACACTGCCAAAATCGAAGAAAATCATAGAAAACAAAGTTAGAATAAAATCAAAGAAGAATGGGACCCACAACATGTGCCGAAGTAATTGCCAACTCTTTACACTCTGTCACTTGTTATTGACACAACTCATAACTCCATATACACAAACACTATAACCAGGTCTTGTTGCTTTAATCGAGACACGTCAATGGTTGAGATATTAACTAGTCTGAAAGTTACGCTTTTGCCCTTCACCTTCCTCTCTTTTACTCTACTCTTTGTCTGAGCTTTATTTCCGCCGCTCGAACTAGCTCACTCAATCACTGCGAACTCAAAACCCTAATTAGAGAACGATCGAAATCCTCTGTTTGCGATATCGAGATGAAGAAAACCCAGTTTCAAATTAGGATTTTGACTTTGTTTTGGCCTCAATCTTACACTGTGGTGAATCACGAAGGACTAGTACTAATACACCATTGATGTTAACTTTGAAGAAGAGTTTGAACCCACCAAAATCAGAGTCAGAGAGAGAGAGAGAGATCGAGTTACCTGTGGTTATCGAAGTATGGTGGTAAAGAACTAGAGATCATCCCCAAAGTATCGAAGACTAGAGAGTTAGAGAGACTGAGAGAGAGTGGTAGAGACTCCATATTTAGATCTTATGAAAGAGAGTAGACAGACTGAGAGATAAAATGAGTGATCAATAGAGAATGAGAGAATTATAGATAAGATTATTGACCAAGTTTGCCTAATGTTAAGGTATTATTCTCACCAGCTACTAAAGTTACTATTATAACCCCGGTTCGGTTTGGTCGGTTAACCGGAATGGCTAACCAGTAACCGAACCGAGGCAGTCCGGTTCCCCACTTTTCGAACCGAAAACCGAACCGACACTGTTACAAACCGGAAAAAATTGTCGGTTCGGCCTGGTTCGGTTTCACGGTTTCGCCGGTTTCTCTGTACAACCCTATTCATAACTATTACCACAGTAACTATTCCTCATTAATAATTGTCCTAGGTTTCATAAGTGCTAAGACACATTTTATGTTTTTTTTTCTAGGTAAAGTGATACAATATATAATTAGGAAAATAAATTTTTACAATCTATATAATTAGGAAACTAGATTTTCCTTATTTATTATCTTCTTCACCGGTCTGTCTTCAATCATCTTAAATAGTTGGAATACTCTCTTTGTAGTGAACTTTTCTACTTCAAATAGAAAGAATGGAGGGACGTAAGTAGGTAAATACAATACAACCACATTCTAAGGGCTATCTGATTCTCACGTTTGGGCAAAAACCACTAATTCCATACAAGTCAATTACCACCAAGTCATGACTATCTACAACCCTTGTCACTTTTTAGCACCAAAAAGTTGTTAGGTCACAAAATTCTATAACATGTAAGTGATGACAAAATGAACTTGCATAATCTTAAAGGCACCTTAACAATTTTCGCTTACCTTTGGGTAATGTAAAAATTGCATTTCAACCTTAAGAATTACATTTTATTTGTCCTACGAAGATTATTTGTCACTATACATACCATTGTTAGGATCAAAAAATTGATTTTAAGAGAACGAAACAAATTTCATTGTTGCAATCCTTACAAAATTGAATACTGATATTGAAGATAAGATGGGGACTCTACACTCTTACTAAAGCTCCAAAAGTGATGAGATTTTCTTCTTCTAACTTAGTTAGAAAATCTTGTTGTTCATTGCAGCTCATAATGGTGTGCTTTTTCCTTTAAACATCAACGAACTTAAGATATCCATCTACATATTAAGATGTTACGGTTCTTCTCGGTATGGTATTTTATCTTGTTAGATAGCCTAACACTACCATATATGTCACGTGTCACGGCCCAGCCCGGGACCGCCTCTAGTGCTCGGAGCACAGCGGAATAAGGGACCGTGCAGCGTACACGCACGTGCGGTCGTCGTGTACCAGCCATCTTCACGGGAGCGGCGCGCCAGTGGCATGCAACCCACGGATGCTAGAGCGACATCCGGATAATCCTGGATACTCGTGAGGGGTCATCAAATAAGTATTTGGTATAGGCAACAACGCTGAAGGTTCCCTCAATAATCCCTACAACGTAATCTCTCGTGACGCGCACGAGGTACGGAAAGCACACCTATCCTATAGCGGATCAGGGTAGCTCAATATACCGGTTTCCAGATAAGGGACTCATATATGAAGGGGCGACGAGCCTGGACTAATTATATTGTCCATCTGTAAGGGGCGGTACATCTCGGATAACCCGTGGGGCATAGCGGCGCCATATAAAGCCCTCTTTGGAAAAACGGCCCGCATTGCGAGACAATGTCCCCTAGCCTACCCTAGGCCTAGGAGAACTCATGACTATCCCTTGTAGATAGCCCATGAGCCGGGGTCCTTGATGACCAAGCATTAAATCTCTTTTAGTCATGGGGAGGATTGGACCAAGGTTCATCCTTAATATAGCTACTAAGTAAATAGTCAAGTTCCAAAAGGAAACGTTAAAACATGAGACGAAGCGTACTGACCCTTTTTGCCCCCTTAACTGAATCCGATTTCGACGAAACTTGGCGTACAACTATATTAGGATATAGAGAACATATATACTCGGACAAAACTCAAAACGCTCGGGTGGATTTGGCCGGCGTTCGGTAGGTCGCCACACCCTCCCGCACTTAAAATAATCTCGACGTTCTCGTCGAGAACCTTCTTCAACACGGCTCTGCAAGGATTCAATCTTCTGCATCTTCAAGAAACCAACAACTCTCCCGCAATTAGTTCAGAGTACTATATCTTCTTCTGCACTAGCGGATACTGAGCCCAACTGCTAGTCTCAATGCTGACAACTGTGTCTTCAGAACTGAACCTTAACTTCGCCCTTTCCAACTGAATTGCGTGGTGACTGGACCTTCATACGGACTCTGGAGTCTGCCTTCTCGTCTGGATATTGTCTCGTGGTCTCAAGCCTTCTAAAAATGTATGGGCGGTGCACTCTAGCATCGCGCCCTCTGAATTGCGCTGCATCCTGCTGCAAGCGCCTTCTCCCCTGACACAATGTGGAATGTCGCTCTACTCGACAAACCAAGGGCGTCTCCTCCAGATATCCTCGTCAGGATATCTGCAATCCTGTCCAAAAGTGTGCTCACTTCTGAGTCACCCAATGCCTTCACTGCTCGAGAGTTCAATCTTCTGTGAATCTCGGCTTCAAACTTCACTCTTCTTCTGCGAGTGGTAAGGAACAAGTCTTCTAAAACCAAGGGGTAAACTCTCCCCAACTGCACGGAACATCTGCCGCACACTGAAACTACCTGACTGCCCTTCAATTAACTTTGCAAAGGTCTTCAAACCATGTCTGCCCTTCTTATGGAACATCGGAGACACAACATCAAGATGCGGCACTCTAGCCTTACCAGTATAGAACTGAACTGGTACTCATTGTTCACTTGGGTGAGGGAGGGTAGCTCCTAGAAGGTAGCATACTCTCAACAAGGCGCGGACCCTCTTGTCCTACCGCCAACATAACCACGAGGCAGCCTATCAAGGCGCGGGTACTCTGATCCCTACCGCCAGCTAACCATCGAGGTCCGCCATAAAGGCGTCCTGTGTGAACTTGTAAAACCCATGAGACATCTATATGTGCAGCCACGTTCTGCTCTACCACTTCGTAGTAGGCCATCATCTAACCAATGTAACGCTAGATGGCATCTGTACCTAACTTGGCTGCAGGAAGGGTGATCGCTACTCCGGCGTCACCAAGGTCTCTCAACTTCGGAGGACTCTAATCTGCCTCACTCTCCAAGGAGGACTTCTCAATGCCTCTTCTCCGACGAGGACTTAACACTGGCATCTGTACTTGCCAAACTCTGGTGGTGCTGATCCTTGTTGGAACCTGCGTACATCTGCGTCACAACTTACAGCTCTTCCCACACTCAATAAGCTCGACGTCCGCGTCGAGAACAAAGCTGTGACATATAACTGACTGACTGCTGAAGCGTTTCTCCATCTCTACATCCCTACTCGAACCTGAGTACTTTGGGAACTTGGGAACAAAATACTGTCACTGCACTTGTCGCCCTGAGCTCGTTGGCTTGCCATGTCCAACTGCTATCAAACTCGCGGAGACAAACCTTCATACTGTCGCAATCATTTTTAAACTGAAGCGTAGCCATTCTCTGTCTCTTGAACTAGCTTTTGTAAATGTAGCCAACTCTGAACGGTCACTGGGATGTGGTATTCTAAAGACACTCCATCAATACAAACAAAGAACGAGGCGCGGGAACTCTATCCCTACCGCCAACCACCAAGTGATAAGGAATTGGGAAACTGACATCCAATTCCGCTCAGGATCTTTCATCCTAGAGCATTCTTCCATCTGAGATCATGTCTGAGGTAACCCGCACAACTGACTGTAGCTCAACTCTGTTCTGCGACAACCATGTAACTTACTAACCTTCGGAAACGTGAGTCTTCATCCATCTGTGAACTTAAAATGACCCAGAACCATCTTGTGGAACATCATGGATCAACTCGGCTAGAGCACTCGGACGCCGACAAACCTGAAACTCACTACGGAGCCAGAGAAAAAGCATCACTCGACAACTTACCTTCTTTGAGTGAGTAAAGCAGTGTCCTGTGTAACTAGGGACCAACTGCGGATAAGCGACAACCCATCTTGGGGGTCGCAGTTCATGTCGCGTAACAACGAGAAACTCTGCCCTCGACGTCTACCTGAAGATATCACTGTGTGCAAACTCGGGACCCAAACCATGTCTTCATCTATTACTTCACGCCGTTTCAGCATCGGCTCATGACATTCGCCTCCGGAACGTCTCTGCGTCTGCGTCCAACTCAGGACAATCAAAACGAGTATCTCTCATGATTCTTCTTCAATCTTCTGTAGACACTAAGGAATTCCAACCAAACCAAGCTTCGCGGCTTCCATACGAAAGTACTTGGCAACTGACACTGACCATATCGATATCTGCTGAGGGGCATCGTCCTTGATAACAACTGTTACTAAACTTCGCAGTGCGTATGCGGACCGAATGCAATAACAACCTTCTAGGTCGCCCTATTACTATTCTTCATAGAGCACCTGCCACACTGACCAGCCTTCTAGAGACAACCAACGATATAGATCATCGCGCCAAACTCAAATCTCAATCCTTCTCTTAGCGTCATTGTCCAAAGCACACTTTAACTTGAGCAATCTCGCGCTCAGATATGGAGCCTTTCTCTCGCGTCCAATATCAACTGACATGTAGGCAGCTCGCTCTACAAGTGTTCACAACGGTGCTTGGATCATCAGTACTCGCAACTACGGCTTTGGGGATAACAACTGCCAAATAGGTATCCCATACTACCAACTCGGGAATCATTACTCTGATCTGCTCTGACAGACGCAGGCACAATCCATCTACGCTCTGACAAACAAACGCCCAACAAGCCTTGCTCGGATAAGCCTAGACCAAACTAGTCTAGCTCTGATACCATCTGTCACGGCCTAGCCCGGGACTGCCTCTACAGTGCCTGGAGCACAGCGGAATAAGGGACCGTGCGGCGTATACGCACGTGCGGTCGTCGTGTACCAGCCATCTTCACGGGCGCGGCGCGCCAGTGGCATACAACCCACGGATGCTAGAACGACATCCGGATAATCCTGGATACTCGTGAGGGGTCATCGAATAAGTATTTGGTATAGGCAACAACGCTGAAGGTTCCCTCAATAATCCCTCGTGACGCGCACGAGGTACGGAAAACACACCTGTCATGTAGCGGATCAGGGTAGCTCAATATACCGGTTTCCAAATAAGAGACTCATATATGAAGGGGCGACGAGCCTGGACTAATTATATTGTCCATCTGTAAGGGGCGGTGCATCTCGGATAGCCCGCGGGGCATAGCGGCGCCATATAAAGTCCTCTTTGGAAAACGGCCCGCATTGCGAGACAATGTCCCCTAGCCTACCCTAGGCCTAGGAGAACTCATGACTATCCCTTGTAGATAGCCCATGAGCCGGGGTCCTTGATGACCAAGCATTAAAGCTCTTTTAGTCATGGGGAGGATTGGACCAAGGTTCCTCCTTAATATAGTTACTAAGTAAATAGTCAAGTTCCAAAAGGAAACGTTAAAACATGAGACGAAGCGTACTGGCTCTTTTCGCCCCCTTAACTGAATCCGATTTCGACGAAACTTGGTGTACAACTATATTAGGATATAGAGAACATATATACTTGGACAGAACTCAAAACGCTCGGGTGAATTTGGCCGGCTTTCGGTAGGTCGTCACAATATACACCATGCCCATCGACCGAGCCAGTTACAATTCACCGTACTTCCGACCAATTATATGTTTGTAACCCCATTTAGTAATTCCTCCACTTTGATACATGGATCATATGTAAGGTTTAATCCTGTGGTGGATGGTAAGACACGTCCGTAAAGCTTTAAACTTACTTGTGGTTGAGGAGACAACCTTCTTAAGAGAGAACAACAGAGATATGTCCATGCTTTCTCTCGTCAATACAAAAGGAAAACCCTCACCAGGTACGATCTTTTAAGAAATCCTAAGAAAGAAGCATACTTCAGGTCAGGCCACCAGAGGCACGTAGCTCATATTTCAATAATCTTTTATGTCGAACTGTATGTCATTATTTAAGTTAATAAGAAGATTTCATCTTTATGCTTGCAGATTTTTTTTAGTAATCACAAAAAATCCAGTTGGGATAATTTTGTCAATTTCAAGTGGGATGGAGTATGAGCGTCTAGCTGGTCAGATGTGACGTGAATTTTTCTGGCCATTAGATTGGGCGTTGTGTGCTATGTGTTGTGATAGGCTACACAGTGAGATATACATCATACTGAGAAGCTTTATGCCATCTTGTTGAGTAGATGTGTTGCTTAAGTCGTTAATGTTGTAGGGAATAAGTACACTCTTACAAGCTCTAACAAAATTTATCCAACAACTCTTACAACTAAGTAAGACGAAGGAAATCATTTCTCTCTTGGATTTTTAAGTCAACGGCAATTTAGTCCAACACCACTATTCGTGGAAGGATAAAAGCTAGAGACATTGCTATTTTGAATACTGACACAGCTCAAATGCTCAATCGAGGGTTATGGCTTTTCAAAGCTTTAAGAAATGTAATTTTTGTCTTCTAACTTAATTGTAAATGTTGTTGGATATATTCTGTTGGGCTCATAAAGGTGTATTTATCCCATGAAAAATCGATCGACTTAAGCAACACATCTGCTCAAGATTATACGATGCTTCCCGGTCTGACGTATTATCTTGTTGTATGGCCTAAGACCAGGCATAACACACCATGCTCATCTAACCGCCCACTTCGACCTTCGTAATCCCTCTTAACAGTTGAAATAAAACACCACAACTGGATTTGTTGTTGTTAGAAAGAATAATCAGCAAAATTGAAAATTTCTGATTTAACTTTAAAAATAGCATACCGTTTGCCATAAAAGATGATTGAAATGCGAATTATGCGCTTCTGGCGGGCTGACTTCTGCTTCTTTCTTAGGACTCCTTAAGAGATGGTTTTTCGTGAAGGTTTTCCTTTCTCTATTGTACAAGAAGCAGGGACCAACCGTCTCTATTTTAATTTATCTACCAATAACTTCACTAACTACTAATAACTTTAAAGCTTCGAGGAGGTGCATCACCTTATTAAACTTTAAATTTGATATAATGTATTAGGGTGTAGTAATTTCTTAATGGAATTACAAATATCTAGTTAGTCAGAACTGCGGTGAAATGTATTTGGGCCATTTGATGGGCGTGGTCTGTTAGGTTGTGCAACAAGATAAGACATCAGACCAAGATATATTGTATCATCTTGATAGGTAGATGATACCACCTTACAAATCCACTCGTGATGGAAATATCTAACTAAATTGCTGGAACAACATATCTTTCACTCTACACTTTCTGGAAATCTTGAGCACTATCAAACTTTTGAACACCACCACCTTTAATGTTCTCTCCAAAAGACCACAGCATGATCACGATCATGAGACTCATCCAATTTTGTCTCTTGAGTATTGAAAGCTAGATCCAGAAACTCTAAATTTGATGGTAGAGAAATTAGTACCGTACGATACGAACCATAAAAGATTCACTGAGTTGTACCCCATGAAAACCGAAAGATAGGTTACAAATATACACCATTGTTAGGATCGTAAAACTGATTTTAAGAGAAAAATGAATTTCATAGTCGTAATCCCCATAATTTTGAAATTTGAAATCATGAGCTATGCAACTGGAAAGAGAGAAGATATATTAGCATACCTTTGATTATTTGTGTCTTCTTCTTTGCTCGAGGTGATCCACAACAATGTTTGCGGTATATTAGTTGAATGTAATATATAGAAATGGAGTGGTTATATAGAAGATTTACACGGTTATAAGAGTTTAAGTACTAAATATTTCTATATTCTCTACACTTCCCCTCAAGCTCGAGTATACATCTTGTGTATACCCAGCTTGGATCAAATACCATCATATATGCCTTCATTGCTAAAGATTTGTGAAGATGCCCTCTACTTGATTGTTGGACCTTTTAAGCACTTGGTTATCCATTGTAAAAGAAGGTGGTCCACTGTAACAGTTGTACACCAGGTTTAATAATATGTAATTGAAATAGAAACCTCATCCACTATTGTTCTAGATTGCTAGGTGCTAAGAAACATTTTTCTCTGTTTTTTTCAATTAAAATGGTACAACCTGTTCCTTATTATTTTGTTCACTAGTCTGTCTTCAATCGTCTTAAATAGTTTTAATGCTCCTTTTGTAGTGATCTTGTCTAACTACTACGACCTGCCCTTCAATGACATCCTCGATTGGCGAAAGTTCTCTGTCATACTCAAGGAGCCTGACGTGTACCGGCTCAAGTACATTCTCAAGGATATACCTGATGAGAAATTCGTTGCACTACATAAGAACTTAGTTAAGGTATAATCATTATCCCATTTCCACGGAACTGCTTCACTTGTGCATCTATTTCGAGTTAAGATTTATTTGCTTGGTGAGAAAGTTATTCAGGTTTCATTTTTTTCTCTTCTTAAATCATCCCCATAAGTTGGTATCCAAATTTCTAAAAAGATAAAATCCGCTTTCTGAAATAGAAGCCCAAATGCTTCTACGCTGGAAAGCTAAAATGCTAAAGTTATGCATTATCTTATTTACTATAAGCAGATACCGGCAGTTATTGACCTAAAAGTAAAACATAAATGATTGACATACTTAAGAGTATTTGATTTTCTTCAGATTTTGGTTAAACGTACGCAAAATAATAAGAAAACGTGCGCCAGAGGCTCATTTAATTGCGTTTTTTGCTAGTCCTTTATGGGACTGTTTAACAGATTTTCGCAGTTTTAGTATAACAATTCTGATTCTCTGAATGCTATTTTTTCTCTTCTTCTAAACTCTTGCACTTCTAGCAAATCATTGGGGAGTATATGGTTGGAGATCCAAACCAGTTTTTTATTTTAATAACTACAGATGATGTATTGGCCTTGGGATTAATGGATCTCGTGAATGTGTAAACGTTATTTGTTTCTTACAAGTCTTTCTACAGACCAATCTCAACATCTTCATTTCTTCTAAAATTATTCTTCAAATATTATCGTTTCGTGTGTATTTTACAAAATACTGATTGATTAAGAAATTTGAAATTTTATATTGACATTTGTTCTCTTGACATTTTTACCAGATCCAGAAGCATTTTATATGGAATACACCTCCCATCAGACACGATGCATTCCATATGGTTATGTACGACCTTTGGTTGCGGCATCATGTTATTAAGTACTGATATACAAAAGGACATACCTGTAAACTGGGCGTACGTCCGTTGAGAAGCTAGGGGGCAATATTATATAGTTCTTCATCTATATTAAAAAAATCAGCTAACAGATCTGCACACTTGTTTGCGTCTCTAAAGGTATGAATAATGGAAAAGCTGTTAAGCTACTTAATACTCTCATGAATAGACTGAAGAAGTAAGATGCAGTTCCAAGGAGGAGCTGTGTTCTTTTCAATGTAGGAGATCATCTGAAGAGAGTCTGTAGCCAGAATGATATCCCAAAACTCTTTCTCTAAGCACAAATTCAGCCCCCTCTTGATAGACAACATTTCTTGATATGTGACAGTAGAAGCTTGACCTTGTCCACAGTAGCAGAGCAGACTTTCTCCATTAGAATCTCTAGCAATCCTCCCCGTAACCTCCTGTCTCCTAAGACTGAGCCATCTGTGTTGAGTTTTATGACTACAGGTGGAGGAGGCTCCCAGTTGCACAACCTAATAACAGGCAAAGAGTAATGAGGATACACATTCCATCTATAACACATCTCTATTTCTGTGATTATCATCAGCATTTTTAACTACAAACTGAGCTCTGATGCTGATGTCCTCATAGATTTTAAAGTCAACCCTGTTAGGCCTTATGATTTCATTCCCGAAAACATGGGCATTTCTTGCCATCCAAATGTGATAAATGAAACATGTAAAAGAGAGTTTTATTATTTTGGAACAAATATCTTTTTTAGGCAAGCTACAAATCCAAACAATCTCATTCTGCAAAGTGGAAGTGTTCCTAGTAATACCATTTATGTCCAGAATTCTATGCCAAATGTGTCTAGCCATAATACAGTTCAAGAATAGATGGTGGATGCTCATTAGCAGCTTTACACACTTGGCAAGTAGACACAATCAACATGTCTCTAAACTAACTTATCTTGGTTTACAAGGCAGTTATGTAACATCATCCAACATGTCATTCTATGTCTAGATATGACAATGTTACCCCAAGATAGGTCCTTCCAATCCACTAAGGGCAGGTTAGGCATGAGCTTTTCAACTGTAGATGCTACAGTGAAATCGCCCTTGGTAGATGGGGTCTAGATGATAATATCTTGAGTACTAGATTTAACTGAAATAGTAGGCAATTCATTCATTATCTCAGGAATGGATTGAGCTATATGTTCAGGTATATAGTCCATTTGTTATTAGAAATAAAATTACTCACCTTTGTAGCAAACCCAAGATATGAGTTAAACCTGTATTGTTGTCTAACTTGAGCTTCTAGACCACCAAGTTTATGCCAGGGATCAAACCATAAAGAGGTATTTCTACCATTGCCCAGTAAGTGAATCACCTATCTTTAAGCATCCATTCTAGAACTCAAAATTTGTCTCCACACACTTCAAGAACAGTCCCTAGGGATTGTTATGCTCCACAGATTCCTTCCTCTTAACAAGTTAAGGTCCACCCATTTAGACCAAGAGGAGTTGTCTTTAGCTGCAAGTGTAAATGTGTGTCTCATAATGGAGGCTTTGTTCCAAACACTGAGGTTCCTTATCCCCAAACCACTTACCTCCTTGGGGGTACAAACAGTTTTCCAAGGTGTAGGAGTGGGTTTTTTTCCCGTTTCATGCCAACCAAAAAAAATCTTGAACAAAGAGCATTAATCTTATCAATAACAAATTGGGGGAGAATAAAAATGTTTATCCAACAAACATTAAAGCTATACAATACAGACCGAAGGAGCTGCAATCTACCTGCTTAAGATAAGAATTTATATTTCCAAGAAAGGATTCTATTTGTTATTTTCTTAATGAGGGGAAAGCAGTCTTTTGCCTTAAGTCTTGTAGAGATAAGGGGAATCCCCAAGTACTTAAAGGGAAGGTACTCCTCCCAAAAGTGAAAATATTACAAATAGAATTTTTGGTGGTTTGCTCAACCCCAGAAAAGTAAAGAGAAGATTTAGAATTATTGACTTCCAGCCCGTGAACTTTTTGAACTTAATAAGACAATCCTTAATAACTTTGGCAGACTGTATGTCTCCTTTGCAGAACACCAATAAGTCATCAACAAAAGCTAGATGCACAAGCCTAGTTTTCTTACATCTATAATGGAGGGAAATGGTCCCCTCATCAGCTTTGATGCCCAGTGTTTCCATCACAAGAACAAAATGGTAAGGGGATATAGGGTCCCCTTGTCTCAGCCCTCTAAGTCTCCTAAAAAACCCTTCAGCAACTCCATTTACTGCTACAGAGTAAGTAGGGGTAGAGATACAATCATAGACCCACTCCACAAAGTTAACTGGAAAATTGAGAATAGATCCAATAGTGTGCCATTGAACCATGTCATAAGCCTTCTTAAGATCAATCTTCGTAGTGCACTTGGGGTTAGTAGCACTAGGTCTGTGATAATTCCTAAGTAACTCTTGAGCAACTAACAAATTATCAGCAATGTTCTTCCCTTCTACAAAAGCAGATTGACTAGGACTAATGAGAGGAGATAGCACTCTCTTCATCTTAGTAGTAAGAATCTTAGTGATGACATTATAAGTGACATTACAGCAAGAAATGGGCCTAAATTCATTGAAGTTAGAGGGGTTCTTATCTTTTGGAATAAGGGCTACAATGATAGTGTTAACTTGGGAGAGCATTCTCTTACTTCTAAAAAGTTTTTTATAGCCTCATTAAAATCCTTCTCCATCACCTCCCAAAAGAAGTAAACCCATTAGGCCAGGAGCTTTGTTATTATCAATGGCAGAAAGAGCATATTTAATTTCAACATTTGTGGCCTCTTTTTCAAGCTCAGCATGGGCATCAGTGGGCACCTTGACTCTATACGTGAGATTTTTGATAGCATAGGTGTCCACTGAAGTAGCATGATCCCCTAGCATGTCTTTAAAGTACTCAACAGCCTTGCAGGTTATTACATTTTGGTCAGTGACAATAGAGTTATCACTCTTTAATAGCATTTATAGAGTTGTGATTTTTTCTTGCCATGACAGCTTTATAAAAGAAAGAAGAGTTAGAATCACCTAATTGCAGCCAAGATATTCTGGATTTTTGCTTGAGAAAGGATTCTTCATTCTTAGCCATTTAAATGTAGTGCTTAGTTGCTGCAGATTCTTCAGCCTACAAGGCAAGGTCACTGGGTCAGCCTGGATTAAATTCTGAATAAGGGTAAGTTTGACCTTAGCTTCAGCAACAAGTGCCCTGGTATTGCCCACATTCTCCTTTTTCTAAATAATTAGAGCTTCCTTAACTGCTTTGAGCTTCTTCTGTTAGATAAACATAGGGTAGCCGTAGACTTTTGTACTCCAGGCACACGAGTAATAGTTTCCCTACAGCCATAAATATCTACCCAAAAATTAAAATACTTGAAGGGAGCCACATGAGAACCAGTGAGGCAGCTGCCCCCACTCACTTTTTTTAAAAAAAAGAGGTTAGTTGTTATGTAATTTTGAGTGCAGGTTAGAAAAAAAAAAAAAAAAAAAAACTCTACAGACTGCAGCTCTCCTTCTCCTCTCTCCTATGTTCTTCCTCTAATCCTCTGCAATCTGGGATTTTTAACTGCACAAGCAGCTCCTCGTCATCAAATCTCTCATTGCCATTGATGAAACTCAAGCTCTCTCTCTCTCTCTTTTTATGTGTGTGTGTTTCGATGATGATGGTGACAATTAAATTGGGTTAAGATTGGGGTTGAAAACAAGAGTTAGAGAGCATAGAAGGGTGAGTTGTAGAGAGATATTGATATTGGCAATACCATTGGAGAAACAAATTATTTGCCGAGGGTACTATTTTTGTTTGCAGGACTCCAAACTATTTAAGGTGTCTAGATTGGCTTTGTACTAGACTTCCTTAAAATGACTAGTAAGTCAAAGGGTGAGGGTGAACTCCCTCAGGAACAGATTGGGAGAAGAGTAGGAATGTGACATTCAAATTTTTATAGTCAAAAGCATCTCTAATTCTTTTCTATTTTTTTTAGATATTACATACAGGAAATCATTGTAAAACTTTTTTTTTTTTTTTTTTTTTGGGGCTACCCAAAATTCCCTACCCCCTGACCAATAATCCTAGCTCCACCACTAATATGGTGCATATCCATAAGAGCATCTGCAGCAGCTAGGTGAAGGATGATGTGGCAAGATACATTGCATCCTTCACCTTGATTCCACCCAAAACAACTGTGGATTGGCTGATGTGGCCACCCCAAACCCACCTTGATGTGGTCTTACCACCCTTTGGGTGAATTTTTGGTGGATTGATGCCTCGCAGCTCTGAATTGTGCGTGGCCTTTAACCCAATTACATGATGGCACTTGTCAAGCTTTAAGTGGCTCCCATTCCCTGCACTTCAAAACTGCGCGTAAAGTGTATGCTCATGATGAAGACACGTAGACAGTTGTCACGGCCCTAGCCGGGACCGACTCTACAGTGCCCGGAGTGCAGCGGAATACGGGACCGTGCGGCGTACACGGACGCGAGGTCGGCGTGTACCAGCCATCTTCACAGGCGCGGCGCGCCAGTGGCATACAACCCACGGATGCTAGAGCGACATCCGGATTATCCTAGATACTCGTGAGGGGTCATTGAATATGTATTCAGTAAAGGCAACAACGCTGAAGGTTCCCTCAATAATCCCTACAGCGTAATCTCTCACGACGCGCGCGAGATACGGAAGCACACCTGTCCTGTAGCGGATCAGGGTAGCTCAATATACCGGTTTCCACCTAAGGGACTCATATCTCAAGGGGCGACGAGCCTGGACCGATTATACTGTCCATCTGAAAGGGGCGGTGCGTCTCGGATAGCCCGCGGGGCATAGCGGCGCCATATGAAGCCCTCTAATGAAAACCGGCCCGCATTGCGAGGCAATGTCCCCTAGCCTACCCTAGGCCTAGGAGAACTCATAACTATCCCTTGTAGATAGTCCATGAGCCGGGGTCCTTGATGACCAAGCATTAAAGCTCTTTTAGTCATGGGGAGGATCGGACCAAGGTTCCTCCTTAATATAGCTACTAAGTAAATAGTCAACTTCCAAAAGGAAACGTTAAAACATGAGACGAAGCGTACTGGACCTTTTCGCCCCCTTAACTGAATCCGATTGCGACGAAACTTGGCGTACTGCTATATTAGGGCATAGAGAACAAATACATTCGGACAGAACTCAAAACGCTCGGGTGGATTTGGCCGGCGTTCGGTAGGTCGTCACACTTATGGTTCAAAGTTGGCTAACGGCTAGTTCATGCCGCGCAGTTCTGAACTGTGCGAAACTTTTATTCTTCCCCTTTCCATACTTGTTTTTTTTTTTTTTTGTGATCAGAAGGCCTATAGTTTTGGGCATACTTATTTAACAAGAAGCTCAGCGACTATATTTTTGGGCAAACTTGTTTGGCAAACAGCTCAGCAGCTAGTTTGTTGGCCAAACTTGTTTAACAAGAAGCTCAACGGCTATTTTTTTTTTCATTTATAAAAACCATTCATCTTGTACACTCTATTCTCTTACTCTTCTGCACTCAACTCTATTATCTTAATCTTCTAAACTCTACTTTATTATTTTGTTATCAATTTCACCCAATCATGTCTAACCTAATCATGTCGACCCATCACTCTCATCCTTGTCATCATCGTCTTCATCATCATCCGGAAGCGAAGAGCTCTTTTGACGTCAAATTATGATGATGCATGAGTATAACAAGGTTCTCATGGAGATGGGAGAAGCGGAAGAAAAATGGGAAGTAAAATGGGACATCATCACGGGGGTAGTAAAATGGGAAGGATTGACAAACGGATAGGTCGTGATTATAAATTTGGGTGATTTTAACCTTAATAGGGATTATTTTGGTGTCAACCCAGTCTTCAAAGGTATCCCATTTCGTTGTCGATTTCGTATGAGCGAAGGTGTGTATCAACGTATTCATGATCAAATTATTTCTGCGAACCCCTATTATATTTAAAGAGAAAATGCCGCTAAGACGTTGGGCTTATCGTCGCACCAAAAGATAACGTGCGTACTTTGTATGTTATGTTACCGTACGAGCGCAGACGCCCAAGACGAATACGTTCGGATTTGGGAGTCTACGGGTAATTTGAGTTTGAAAGAATTTTATAAAATAATTATAATACTATTCAAAGCTCAATACCTTAGATCTCCCGATGAAAATGATACATTACACTTGTTAGAAGTGAATGGATCACGAGGCTTCCCGGGGATGTTAGGTAGTTTAGATTGTATGCATTGAAAATAGAAAAATTGTCCTACTGGTAGGCATGATAATATATCGGGTATAAGAAAATACCGATGGTGATTTTAGAAACGGTTACATCACAAGATTTTTGGATATGACACACATTTTTTGGGGTGCCCGGTTCTAATAACGACGTGACCGTCTTGCATCAAGGGTGGCTTTTTAACAACTTGTTTAATAGAGTTGCGTCGTTATGCAATTACAATATAGGCACGGTCCCGCACACTATAGGGTATTATTTAGTGGATAGAGTCTATCCAAAATGGCAAACAGTTGTTCAAACCATAAGAAATCTGTGTAACGATGCCGAAAGATATTTTGCAAAGATGCAAAAAGTATGCCGGAAAGACGTAGAACATGCTTTTGGGGTATTACAAGCTAGGTTCAAAATATTGGCGCACGGTGCGCAATTTTGGAAGCATAGTGTAATGTATGCATGTATAATCATGCACACCATGATCGTCGAAGATGAACGTCATACTTACATCCAACAAGTGGATATTGATCCTGAGTTTAAAAAAATTATGGATACTTGGAAGGAGACGTTAAATCCAAGACACGCGATCAACACTATGGTATAGTACATCGAGAAGATTCATGAAATTAGAAATGAAGGTGCTCATTTCCAATTACGAAATGAACTAGTTGCGCATTTGTAGAATAAAAAAAGGCAGAGTAATGCATTTAATTTCGAAGTTTATAGTTTTATGTTGAAGTTGTAATGTATTTTCTCTACTTGATTGAAGTATGTTTTGCGGAATAGTTACGATTGATAATAATTTTATTTAAATAATGAAATGACATAAAACTTAAGAAATACTATTAACGTTAAGGATTAGATCAATCTTCATCACTAGAAATGTAGTCATCACTTGGATACTGCTCTTTCAACTTATTGGAATAAAGTTTAATTTGCTTTTTCATCCAACGCCTTTGTGCCGGTAGTTGGTTAGTTGTTTATGTTATCATCACCTTAACCAAATACGTTTCTTTGATTGCTTTATTTCTAGTTAGCTCCGCTTCACGCCTCCTTTGAATCTATGCATCTCTGCCCCACTTTTGTTCCTCTCGTGCTCTAGCTCTAGCTTCTTTTTCCTCTTTCTTCTACTTGTCTCGCATTCCATGTCGCATCATGTTTGTCGTAGTCTCAAACATTTTCTTATCCCAAAAGCTTATACTTGACTTTATCGTTTCTTTTGCCTTATATTTTTTTTGGCCGTCCGGTCGTACTTCCTCACAAGCATATAATGGTGCATCCATGTCGGTAGAATCATCCAAAATTACGACATTTGGAGTACCGGAAGTAGTTATAGAGGAATCGGTGCCAAAAGTACCCAGGCTATCGTTAAAATTTGACTTCCTAGCGACGTTGCGGCCGGGTTGCCCGATGTGATGAATTTGTGATCATTTTGGGCAATGCTCCAAAACTTTGTAAGCCTCCCCAAATATAAAAGATTTTTTTTATATTTTTTCGAATGTCTCGTATGCCATACGTTTCAAGAAATCAAGTTTCAAACTCTAATGAGTACGATTTACCTAACAAAATTAATGAAATGAGAAGAAAAAAAAAATACTTACGAAGTCACCCGTTCTAATGCTAGTAAAATATTGGCTTTGGAGGTCTTGAATGATGCCTTTAAAAATTGAACAATCCTTATTGAGCCGCCCCTTATACACATAATTGTCACCGTTGTATGATCGCCACATCGATTGGTCATTATAAAATAAGTTGAATTGGCCACGCACCTTGAACCAAAATGTAGCGGCTTTTTGGTTGTTCACGGTAACGAGGTTTTGAGAAACTTGAGACCAAGCGCATGCGAGATTCATGAAGTCATCAGACGACCAATTTTTAGAGTTAGGTGTCGGTGACGTCTTTCATTTAGGCTTCGCCTTTCCATGCGTATTACTTATCGTGAGAACCGGAGAGATAATCGGAGAGATGACCGGAGATACAATTGTTGATCTATTGAGGTTTAAATCATTTAAACGCCATGTACCTCTCATCGGTGTGGTACTCGAACTTCCATCGGCGTGAGATGAAAAATATGGATTCTCCGGTTGAGAGTATGCGCCCGTATGAGGATCAAATTGGGGGTAATATCATTGGTTTTGGTAATAAGGGTAATATCCTTGGGGGTTTGAGATTGAAATTGATTGTCGTGTGGTGGGAATAGTTGTTGAACACGGTGATCACGATATTGGGAAAGGTTAAGCATTTGTGAAGAATCAAATGTACCGAATTACATTGGAAATACGTTCCCTTGTTGGTTCGTATTGGAGGATTGAGAGTGGTTTTGAGAATTAGATTGGAAGCTTGAGGATGACATGGTGGTTTTTCTTGTAAGCTAAGGAGGGAGGAGAGTGTAGAAGATTAAGAGCATAAAGTATTGAAGATAAATGACCTTTATAGATGAAAAAAACTAACCGTTGAGCTACTTGGTCAACAAGTTTCTACATGAATATAGCCGTTGAACTACTTGGTAAACAAGATTTTACATGAATATAATCGTTGAGCTACTTGGTCAACAAGTTTCCACATGAATATAGTCGCTGAACTACTTGGTAAACAAATTTTCACATGAATATAGCCGTTGAGCTACTTGGTCAATAAGTTTTTACATGAATATAACCGTTGAGCTACTTGGTCAACAAGTTTGCCCCAACAAAATATTGCGTTGTTGATCACCAAATAAACCAAGTATAGAGATAAGGTCATAAAATAACTAAGCACAACAGTGGTTATAAAATAACACAGTATGGTTGAAGAAATGCCATTACGAAAATTCACAAAAAAAACTAAGTATGGAAAAGGGAAGAAATACATTCCATACTTGGTGTTTTCAAGTGTTTAAAGAAATTTCCCGTATAGAAGAGCTCATAAAAAACTAATGGAACTAATTTTTCAATAGAGGGAAGGTGTTTGAGGAAATACTTAAATGAAAGAGGAGAAAAAAAATTAAGTATAAACCATTGCACACACAATAGATGGCAAGGGAAAGTGTTTGAAGAAATGCCTCAAAGAAACTTATAAAAAAAAAACCAAGTATGGAGAGGGAGGAATTTATTCACAAAGTTGCAGGCTCTTACCGCGCAGTTCAGAACTGCGTGACAATCTTAGGAGACACGTGGCTTAATTTGGTCTCTCTATTTGCCTTGCAGTTCTGAACTGCCTAGTATAAACTTGATAATTTAAACAAAACATAATAAATTTTATAGGCTAAGTGGGACGGCCTCTCTTTGTTTGGCCGACACGTATGCTACGTGGGAGACTCTCGTCATAGGTATATTGGACATCCGGCTCTGTCTGGTAGTTAATGGACATATCAGCTAGTCTCTCTCTCGTGACTCAATAATTTCCTATGACCGGCGCAGCTGTTCCTCTAATTTCTCTGTGCGTTGAAAGTATTGCCTCGAATCTTTATATGCCGCATAGCGCATTCCTTGGTTTTGATGCCACAACTCATTCATACTATACCTAGGTAGACACGAGTGTGGTACCTGGAGTGCCGAGATCGGTAGCGGTCTACGTTCTCTGCTGGTTCATGCTATTTCCATGAACCATCCCATATCCCCTACTTCCTCGCCGTATGCCTCAATATCATAGTTTTGCACATGAGAAGACGTGACTAAACTCAAAGTATGTGGCAGAGTTACATCGAGCCTCACTAGATCATGCCCGACCATCCATATATTCCTAGCCCTCTTCACTAAACTACAATCTTGGGATTCAGATGAGCCAAACGCCAATATGTCATGTAATCCACATCATCAATGATATAATTGTGTTCATCGTAGAAGTCCGGTTCTTTTAGTCCCTGATAACACTATCGATCGTATCGTAAAAATTCAATAATATCTTATAGGAGGTCATAGGGAACATTATCATTCCCGGTGTTCTAACGCATACACCAGTCTCCTAAATACCAAAGAGTATCGTTCCCGTATGGGATTGAAACTAATAGAATCCTTCTTTCATTAAGCAGCTTGGCATGTCTTACCTCTAGATGGATTGTTTATCTAGATCTTGCCCATGGTTGCCAATCAATATTGGTTTTATCTTTCCATTCTATCATTTATCTGATCACAGTAAAAGAATGATGGATTTCAGACTCCGAACTAGCCCTTTCATCTCTCCACGCACCCATACGAGGGTAAACATGGTTGAAGCTGAAAACTTTCACCAGAAACATTCCAACGCGATAGTACTCAAAGAACCAGAACTCCAACGCGATCTAGCATGTGACTGATTTCTTCCCCTTCCCATTCTTCAGAATTAAGACTTTATTAGTCCCCGATACAAAACTGCCATAATCGGAATATCTAGTCAAACTTCAACGCACCTAGAATATGGTGGTCTGTCAAAGTTGTAGCATAACCGGCCGGTAGAGATGTGCTAGCATTTGAGAAAAATATATTACCTATCATATATGCAATTAATGCCCTCGTATACACGATATCCATGTCTTGGTTGTAATTGTTGGTTTCAGGATTCAAAGCCTCTTTCCATGTTTTCAAATACGCGAGAGTGATGTTACCGTACCTGATGTCATTGGTTGTGATTATGGGGAACATCGTTTGTGCTTCTTCCAACATCGAGTACTTATCGTCGTACGGGACTTCAAGACCCATCCCAAAAAATAAGCCCGTTAGCATGACGAAGTCTAACGGCGTAAAGTCAAGTTCCCCGCAAGGAAAGTGAAATGTATGGGTGGAAGGCCACCACCGTTCCACGAGAGCATGAATTAAGCGGTTCGTAGAGTTTCTCGCCTTAATCGACAAAAACACTTTGAAACCCATATTGTCGACCAACCTCTTCAACGTCGAATACCTGGCAATCCATTGGTACCTCTTCAATACCTTATCCAGTGATCCCCTATATTGTATTTCATCTCGGTTCTGCAAAAAAAATTATAAAAAATATTAACATATTAAATTTTCATTCTGGCATTTCGTCGAACATTTGACAAACAATGTTAATAACACATAAATTTTACACAAAAAACTTACCGACAATTCCTCCAATTCAATGGAAATATAGACCCAGTGCAAATCCTTGAGGGTTGGGGCGGGATCATTTTTCGTGAGGTGTAACGGCCACATATTCGTTACCAATTCTTTCTCCCTTCGTTTAACTTCGGAGCTTGGCCTACGTCTTGTTTTGGAATAACATAACTAAACTTTTCTGACATTGTTATTCTATTAATGGCCTTAAATTATTAAAGAAAATGTGGGGGTTGGGAAACCTGAGAAATAAGTTGGGTCTGGGAAACTTGAAGTATGGGTAACTAGAAGCAATACTTAGCAACTGTGAAATGAGAAAGGATTGTAGGCAATTCGAAGTAATTTCATGTAGGCTCTTGCCGTCCAGTTCTGAACTGCGCGACATTAATTAAAAAATAAATAAATACGTGGCAAGCTATGATTGGTTGTCCCTCCCCGCAGTTCTGAACTGTGTGTTTGGATTGGACGTTTAGGATGTTGATAAGTGGCTAGATCGTGGACATAAATTGTGCCCTGCAGTTCTGAACTGCGGTGGCTAATATTCACCTTGATTTTATTTTAAACTGCTGTGGGGTGGATTGAATCACCTAGCTTTTGGGTGAATTCACCCACCCTACTGCTGCATATGCTCTAAGGTTAAGGTCACTAATGTACCTTTGGTGCTTCACAGAGTTGAAATCACCTACAATAAGCCAAGGTTTTGTAGAAAATTATGGATATTATTGAGGTCTTTCCACATTCTATATGTTCCTGCCATGCTAGTAGAGCCATACACCACAGAAATTAAAATACTTTTCCCATAGCACTCCACTATACAATGACTAGCTGGGGGGAAAGTGCCTATTATAGTGACATTACACATATTGGGATCCCAATAAACTAAAATTCTGCCAATGGTGGTGTCACTGGCATTACTAAAACTTTGCCAAAGAGGGCAAAATTTGTTCACAACTTGACTTTCATTAATCTTTTTGAGCTTAGTTTCAGTAAGACCCATAAAAGGCATCTTATGTAAACTAATTACATGTTGAACTTCCTTTTGTTTGATGGGATCATTCAGCCATCTGGTATTCCAAATAATTGTACCATTCATGTCAACAGTATGTAGTTAGTATCCTCTCCCTCTGCCGAACACCTACTAAGGTGTAGCTTCACCATATCCTGCATAACAAGAAAGCAACAAGGAAAATAATGAAAAACAACATGTATATTTAATCATTATCTCAAGTTTAAAGAAACCATTCAAACTCTGAGGGTCACACCAGCCCCAAGAGTTTGATGGTCCCTTCATTCCATTAAATAGGTTTATCCAGCTGTTATCATTAAAATCCCAATGCAACTCAATCTTGGATATGAGAGTCTTAGTTCAAGGCAGAAAAGAGATCCCTTATACTCAATGGATCCAAATAACATTATGTCACAAGGGAGGGTATTATCTTGAGGGTAACACCAGCTCCTAGATAATACTTTCCTCTTAGTCATATAGAATTAGTTTCACTAGTAGAGGCAATTTGCTCAAGGCGCTTCCAAAACACTACACAAGAAACAATGGTTAAATATAATCTTTCAGGAGTGATAACACTAGAGAGTAACAGAAAGGTAGCATTTATTTCTTGAGGGTTACACCAGCGCAAAGAACATAATTACATCTTATTGCTCTCAGTGCCAATACTAGATATCCATTTCTTATCATAAACAGGCCAAATCAACTCAAGCTTAGCTAAGGTAGCCTTAGTAGTCTCAATGCAGATAAGAGAACCTCCATACACAGTGGACCCAAATAACATTTTGTCATAAGGGAAGGTATTATCTTGAGGATACCACCAACTCCTAGAAAATACTTTCCTCGTAGTCAAATAGATATTGGTTCCACTAGTGGAACTAAAGTGATTAAATTGCTTCCAAACTCCTACACAATGAACATTGGCTGGAAAAATTCTCACAGAAGTAATATGTTTGTAGAATAATAGTGAGGCAGCCTTTATTTCCTGAGGGTAACACCAGCTCAAAAGACGTAATTGCATCTTATTGTTCTGAGTACATATACTAGATACCCATCCCAAAGTGAACCAAAATAAACTTCTGTCCAAGGGGCAAGTATTATCTTGAGGGTACCACCAGCTCCTAGAAAATATTGCTCCCTGGTGATAACAAAAGTACCACTAACAGAAGGATGGTGGTCATAGTTCTCCCCAACCCCAGCATGAGGAGTGAAGCAAACACATACCCTCTCAAGAGAATTGTGGTTGTACAAGAGATGACAAGTGAGATTGAGAATAAAGGCACTGTGAACTCTCAAGTAAGGAACCATAAGGGTAAAAGTGTTCCAAAATGGAGTATCTTTCACATATATGATTATCTTGTAAATAAGGTTATGCATGAAAGGCAAACACAAAGCTAAGAGTAGTAAGGTGCACAAGAGGTTTGATCAGCTGCTAATGATAACCTGCATAAAAGAAGAAAGGTAAGCACTCTCCCTCTGGGGTGTTGTGCTTACAGTTGTTTGGGGCTAAGATGGATATAATCTTGTAGTAGATGTAAAACATCTCACGATACAAAATACAATCCATTCCAGCCTTTAGCAGGATGTAAACACTCTCTCCCTCACCAAATTCCGTCCCACCCAAATTTGCTCTCTTAGGAAACTGTCCTATGAGGTAATAGTATCCTACAAAAGTAGGACTCTTCTGCTGCTCTAACCCTGCAACAAAAACAGTCAAAGTAAGTAAATGCCCCGCCCCCGCCCCCTTACCTTAGGGTCTCCTCCATTACTATGCCTACCATTGCTGTTCTTTCACAAGTATTTGTTATTAGGGTTTCCATATGTTAAAGGTCAATCTCACCCAATACCAAACTTTCTGCCTCTTGGTTTTTCTTGGTTGCTTTTTACTTTGGTTTCTTGACATGGGAGGTGCTCCTTCAACCACTATATCACTAATAATCCCAGTCCTTGATGAATTGTTATTCTCCCCCAAGTCATTATTAGCATTAGTCTATTCAGTATGGTGTTCTGCAACCCTATTCTGGACATCTTCTTTTCCAGATTGGCTTATAATACTATTTTGGCTATTATACTCAACAGGACCAGTATTAGGAGCTATATCCTCGTTTATAGTATTATTGGTTATAGTTGCTTCTTCAACAAATTCAGCAATGTAATCTTGAGGAATAAAAGATTCAATATGATTCATGGAGCCACTGCCATCTCCATTCTTGTAATGAACTCTATTTGAAACTTTTTTGTGTAACAACCATGGTTTTTGGGAATTTGCTACTTCCCTGTCCTTCACCCCTCCTCCTCCTTCATCACTAGCCCTCTTCTCTTAGTACATTTGTTCATCTTTTTTGAGCCACATCTTATTCTAAATTGTTTTGGTATTTTGAGCTTGCTTAGGACATGTATTATCACCGTGGCCAAAGACTTCATATTTGGAACACTTAATAGGAACCTCAGTTATATCTGCATAAACTGTATACAGCTTAGAAGTGTTGTAAATAAATGGCAAGATGTATGGGAGCTCCTTGCTAGCTTCCACCTCCACAAGCACTCTGCCATAGGATTTGTTAGGTCTATCCTCAGTCTAACTTGATTGGTTTTCCTATCAAACTTGCAATTATAGCAAGTCCCTCAGGATCTCTCATATTAATAGGGATATTTCTCAGGTTCTATCACCCTTTCCTGGCCTATCCTCAATACTCACCTTTTCCTTATCCTCAATACAAAAGAATGTGAAGAAGTAATTAAGTATTGAATCCTTGTGTAGTCATCTCAAAGCTACCTTTGAGGCCCCATAGCTTAGTAAGAGTGTCTCAGTTCTATCACCCTTTCCTGGCCTATCCTCAATAGTGACCTTTTCCTTATCCTCAATACAAAAGAATGTGAAGAAGTAATTAAGTATTGAATCCTGGTGTAGTCATCTCAAAGCTACCTTTGAGGCCCCATAGCTTAGTAAGAGTGTCTCCCACAAAGAGATATGACAAATTCCCCACTAGGAATTGTTCACACTCCTTATTTACCCAAAACATCTTTGACAATAATATTGATATAAGCATTCCTATTTATAATTGTAGGTGAAGTAGCACCAGCTTCTCTTAGTATTTTTGGCTTTCACCTCCTCTTGTATTGTCCTAGCACCAACTCCTCTTGCATAGTTCAGTTAGTAATATTGCATTTACCCATAGTACATCTATGAATAGGCCTTTTCCCCTCAGAACATCTCCAGCAGGGTGTCAACCCAAACCCAAACTTTTGGTCACCCAGCAGCTGAAAAACCGGTGTGAGTTGGCTTACGTGGCTGTGTCAGAACCCAACTGGGTTTGAGCTCCTCAAACTCAAAAAAACGAGTTTGGCGTACTTTTGATTACCGCGCGGTTGTTTTGATTACCGTCGCGTTTAAATATTTTTTTTATTGATGTGAGAGAGGTGATGAATAGTTGCGCGGACTAAAGAATACCGTGCAGACTAAAGATTACCGCTGTGGACTAAATTTTAAAAAAATTTAAATACAACTCACACCCATTGCTCAAAGGAGTAGAGTTTGAGTTGGGTTTTTTGTGGGCCAATTGCCAGAGCCTACACCCACACCTAAACATGTTGATGGAAATGCTCTCAGTAACTACCTCTTGTGTCATACTAGTTGACACATACCAACTTAAATACAAGCTTGGTACCTACGACACTCAAGTAAGCCTAATTATTCGTCTCTCACTACACCAATTTTAACAAAATATCACGGACTTAGTCTGTGGTAAAACGCTATTTGCCACGGACTAAATGTGTGGTGGGGTCTGTAGTAAAATGGGTGTGACAATTTTTTTGCCACGGATCAAATCTATGGTTTTGTCAAATATTGTACTACAGAGTTTATCCGTGGTAATTATTTTGCCACATATATTGTCCGTGGTAGAGGTCTGTAGTAAAATGGGTGTGACATTTTTTTGCCACAGATTAAATCTATGGTTGTCATATATTGTACTACAGAGTTTATCCGTGACAATTATTTTTGCCACAAATATTGTCTGTGGTGGAGGTCTGTAGTAAAATAGGTGTGACATTTTTTTGCCACGGATCAAATCTATGGTTGTCATATATTGTACTACTGAGTTTATCCGTGGCAATTATTTTGTCACAGACATATTCACAGTATATGTCACTAATTTAGTCCGTGGTTAATAATATTGCTACGGATTTAGCATGAGTTAAATGCTTTAAAATTTGCCACAGTTCTTTAATTTGCCATGGCCTAAGTTTATGGCAATTTACTTTTTATTTGTTTTTTTTTCAAATTTTTTTTTAGCAAAAACCTGTAAAATTTGTAATATTCTCGATGCACCTGTCATTTTCTCTTATGAACAAATGTATATAAACAAAAAAGACAATTCATAATAACTAGTTTCATTTATAAATATTAGTAAACAAAAATCAATGTACATTGTTCATATGTATACCAATTCAAAAGGAAACTATACACATCTCCCCTATAATGAATCAAAAGGAAACCGTGGACATACCAAAAAGAACAAAAAAATGGAGATAATATGGACAATAAGCACGGAAGTAGTATCGGATCCAATAATAGGAAACGTCTTCAATCCATTATAAGCATCCACAAAAGTAAGGAATAACAGATCCAAGAGTTAGAGGCGTCTTCAATCCATTATAAGCATCCACAAAAGTAAGAAATAACAGATCCAAGAATAGGAATCATCTTCAATCCCTTATGAGCATATACAAAAGTAAGGAATCCAACGACGGGAAGCACCTACAAGAAAATTAAGATAACAAATAAATATAAAGGTCAAACCCATTATACTTATACTTGATAAATGGATAACGAAAAGAATTTAAAAAAATATATAAAATGGGTTAGGAAGAATAATCACCTAATAGGCGAAACGTAAAAGAATTCTAGGGTACTTGATCTTCGTGTCAATTAAAAGCTCGTCAAAGAAAACCTCACGTTGGCCAAAGATCAGGGAGCCATGCTCAAAAATTATATCAACAATAACCTCATATTCTGCCTCCTCGCTTTCCTGGTAACCAGGAATTACTAACGCCCTCCCAGATGTGCTCGTACAAATTCAAAAAAATGAGCAATTGCCTCTTCTCGCAAAAGAGGTGCAGACATCCAACAATGAAAAGCATGTGGTACTGATATTAGTAAAAAAAAAACAATTTAAGAGAAAAACTACATAATTAATCCATTCCCGTGATCTATCAACATTAGCAGTAGGTGTTGCAACACGTTCAAATGATCTAAGAGATGTTACCATGTCCCTCAAACTATCAAGCTTAACATCATTTTCAGCCTTATATTGTAAAAATCTGTTCTCCAAATCAATATTGGATTCCTTACCCTCCATAATTTGTGCCCTCCAAATCAATATTAAGTATTAAATTCACTTTAAAGCGAAAGAAAGTTTCTATTTTCAGTATTAAAAGAAAGTTGCTTGTATTCAGAGTCAATATCCATGGAAAGAGGTTCAGATTTTAAACTTAACGATCCAGACAAATAAGATGGTAGTTGCAAAGGGTATCGATTGGCATCTTCTTGATTAACAAAACGGAGGAATGGGTCTTTTAAGAGCTCTCTTGCAGGCAATCTTTCAGATGCTGGAAGCAGACACTTCTCTATAAACTGTTTAACTTGGGGGTCAGTTACTTTTCCGAGTGAAGCAGGCTTAATTCCTGAGAAAACTATTTTAAAAATTTGAGCCGGATTTCTGCATTCCTTATATGGACACTCAAAAGTCACCATCTATAAGATACGCATGCCAAATGAATATATGTTTGCAAGTTCATTATATTCCTCCCCATAAAGCTCAGGAGCCATAAACTCTGGAGTGCCAATAACGCTTTAAGCAGTAGGCTTTTGCATAATAGTTGTTAACCCAAGGTCTCCAATTTTGATTTCTCTGTACCCGTTGAAAAAAATGTTATCACATTTTAGATCTCTATGAAGAATTGGAGGCTTCTGACTATGATGGTAATTCAAGCCTTGTAGAATCTGTCTAGCCCAATTCTTTATGGCTTTTATGTCAACATTTTTATGCCTTCTACGATACTGCCTCAGACTTCCAGATGTGAATAACTCAGTAATCATGTTTACAGTTTTCTTCTTATTATCTACCCATGAGTTGTAGAACTTAATAATATTTTCATGTTTTACTGATTTCAAATGATGTACTTCTGAGTATAATTTTTCCAAGTCTTCTGCTAACCGTAACACATTATCAATTTTCACTTGGTTCCATGCCACTTCAATTGCTTTTCTCAGTACATCAATTACTTGTGGGCTACAGGGCATATTTGAACCTTCTATTAATATATGACAACCTGAACTAACCAAATTAATAACATTAGATTACTATATTTCGTACTGTGCTGCACAAGGAAATGCTAAATCACAACTTTCACTATAAGGTTTGGCATCCTCGTAATACTTGGCTCGATTATAAGTTTTATTGTACTATCTTAAATTTTGTTGTTAAGCTTTGATCTCTCTTAAAAGTGGTACCTTCATAAAGTCGAATCCCTCCTCATCCACTAGATAGCCCCCAGATGGTACCTGTGCCAAAGCTTTGGAAAAAGAGCTACTAGTACCTGTGAAAAGGGCATTGGAAAAAGTGCTACTAGGGTCTGTGAAAAGGGAATTAGAAAAATAGCTACTAGGATCTGTAATTGGAAAAATAGTTACTAGGATCTGTGAAAAGGGAAAAAAAAAAGAGGCAAGGATCTTGACAAGGATCCTAGCATTGACTACTGAAGCATCTTGTGTGGCTGGTGATTGCAGTGACGACTTCACCAGATATGAAGCTTGTGTATCTAGTTGTAGTTGTATATAGTAGGTTTCAACGTTATCTACTACTAGTACTAGTTTCTTCCTTTTGTAATAGATGAATGAGCCTCTGAGTCGTAACTCTATTGGCGGGCAGGTAGGGGCGATCACAGAGCACAGCTTGGGAAAAGAAGGTCATGGCCCAGGAGCCTGAGAGACACTCCCCACCAGCTCTACCTATACTATACAGGAAAGCAAGGATTCTTTTTAAAGCTTCTACAGGAAAGCAATAATGCCTATAAAATAGAGGAAAGCAAGGATCCTTTTTAAAGCCTCTATAGGAAAGCAATAGTGCCTATACGGGAATGCAATAGCCTCTGCAATAAGGAAAATACATCTTTTTCTTATGGCTATAAAGGCCAGTTGTCACTGTTAACAACCTATCCTTTCGCGACTCTGCTTTTAATTTATAACAAATTTAGAATAACTTGCGTACGGGATAAAAAGGATTGATAGGATGGAAAGACTAATTGATCGTTAATAAACTCGCAAAAACATGACCTACGTTCACGTACTTTTTAACAATCTTGCCTAAATCTTTCCACAAATCCTTCTTGTTAATTTTAACAACCTTGCCTAAATCCATAGTAAGGTCTTCTAAAAGTTTTCTAAGATTATTAGGCTGCATAAATTTATCAAAGATATCTGTACTCCAGTAATATTTAGGAGGTACTAGATATTTTATTATGAACTCATTGATAATTCTAAGTGGTGATCCAAATTCTAGAAACACTTTGGTATAAATACCTGGAAGCCTCATAGAGTAATATACTGATGAAATGAAATTATCGTGGACAGTGTTACATGGAGTTGGTTTTTGGAATAGAGTTTTTCCACCACTTTCATTACAATATGGGCATTCGGAGTATAACCCTCCTTCTCTTCCTGGTAATCCGATCATAAATCCAAATTTCAACAGTCTTACTATGCATATAATCCTGTACAGTTGCGAAGTAAGGGGTACCATAGACTACTGGTTTATCAAGAGCTGAATAGATCCAACCTATTAGGTTGATCATCTTCATAAAAATTTTGATTTTAGGAAATCGGTGATTCCAAAAATCATAGCAATGTTTAGCTATAGCTCCACAATCCTTCTTTTGTAGTAAGGGGCCATAACATTCGATAATATCGCCACTCATAGCTAAAATTGTCTTACCATAGATAAGTGGCATAAACAATTGTTTGACTAGTTTTCTCGTCAACATTGATTCTACGATAGTATACTTGTCCTCATCCAATTTACCACGCAAGTAATCCTTCAGCTCTTCTTTCATAAACTTATACAAATCTTTAATTTTATTATCAGAGGAAGGAAGAAGATTTGTTAACTCACCCATCTCTATGTTGAGCAACATTAAACTCATGAGTTTATATGCACTAGCTGAGGCATCTTGAGTAACTGGAATGCTAAGTAAATCATAATATCTCTCTTTAGAAGTTAATCCTTTGTCAATTCTTTCGCTGGATATAACCTTTGCTAGGAACTGGAACGGTTCACTAGCATCCTGTGCTAACTCAATTAGACTAATGTCTAAACTATTCATGATTGGTGAATTTAGCTTATACCACTCGAATGCCTCATCTAACGATGTAATCTTTTTATACTTGAAGGTAGCAGCAGCCCCTAAACATCCCTTTGAATCTATGGTGCTAATATCTATATCTTTATTATTAAGGATTGAGGAAAATCTAAAAAGACTTCTGGATAAATCACGCTCGTGAAAGTGTAATACTCCCGCTCTATAAATTCTACTACAAAAGTCCACGAATGCTGGCAGATAAAAAATGTAACCCATGTATGCTTGCACAAGTGATATTACAAAATACTCATACCTAGCTAGCTGTATCATTTTGGCTAATTCCGTTAGCAAATCAGAGCAGGTAGATACTCTTTAATATCTGGATCCTTAAAGTACAAACTCCTCAAAATGTCGGATGCTTTTCCTACGTCAACATGAGCAAGTCTTCTATCCACAAGAACCCCAACCCCTTCTAAGGTAGAACGATTCTCCAAAATGAAAGTCAAGAGCTTTGAGTTAATCTCAAAGGGTTGCATCTGGAGACTATTCAAAGCGGCACACACTTTTTTATAATCTTTCAACTCGATGTAGAAATGGTTATAATCACGAGATGTTAATAGACGAAATCTATTATAAACATCCCCTGAGAGTATTTTTAAATAATCACCTTGAATATCAGCTAGAGCTCTAGAGTATTTACTTTGATTCTTTGATACCCAAGCTATTGGAGGTACAATCATTGGAAGATTCAGTTTGATCGAAAGGAACCTAAAGTCAAATGCACACTTAGCATAACAATTAGAGGGTATATAACCCTTATTTCTAGAAACTGGTAATACCTTAGTAGGATCCCAGGTAGGATCCTTGAGCCAGCGCTAAAATGCGGGTGAGCGGGGACAAGTCCAATCCAATGCTGATCTAAGCGTGAGAGAATAGTAGAAAAGAAGAAGAATAGCGCACTTCAGTTCTTAGAAAATGATTCGTGTGTCAAAACCACTACTCATCAGAAGAGGAGTTAAAGAAAGAGTTGTGCCAGTCTGCTTGGTTCAGATGATCTCTATGCTTACTATTAAAAAAGAAGCAAAGACGAAAGGAAAGGTAGCCAACTCCGGTGTTAATTAGAGCACGAGAAGGATTTACAGTAAATGAAAGATTTGTAGAGGGGTCTGTATCATATAATGCATATGGGTTTTGATAAGATATGGATTGCCACTAACACTAAGAGGTTATTGATGTATCTCCAGAATCTCTAGAATAGGAAGACCTTGGGACGGTATTGCTATCCACACTGACATTTTTGACAAGCTAAAGTTATTTGAAGACTGTTAGTTTTGCCATAACTACAAAGAAGGCCTCGAAAGTACACCAAACCTATGAATATTCTTTGCTTTTCTATGATAAGAGATAAGTCTAATTATGTGATTTAAATGAAAATCCAGATGTAGCTCTAATATGCGAATATAAATCTTACCACTTTTTCTGCTACAAGAGCCGTGGGGAAAGTCCCGTCACCGCGAGTATGGCCAACTAAGAAGGAATAATATTGTAGTAGTTGGATCTACTTCCATCTATCAATAACATATAGAAGACCACTCAAAGTCATCATCGATCATAAAGAAATAAATAAAGTCAAAACTGTAATCAAAGCTAACCATTTCATAAGCTACTATGAATACCCCCTTTCTTCGAGTCGTATGAGGGGTTACCATATTTGACCTATTTATCTTGTTCCTTTCCCGACTAGCTTTAACTTCTTCTGTAGAAGTAAGGTCGATAAGTTAAACCCAATTTTCAGCTTTAGTCTTTTTTGAGCAGTTCTTCTTCCTTGCTTCATCTGTATCCCACTCATCGTACTTTTTCCTAAGTGTTTTCTTTCCATTTCTCCACAAGTTATTAGCTGATTTCATTAGTTTTCTTTTTGCCTCTTCAAGAAGTACATATTCTTCCTGTAATTAGTACAAGGTATAATCATTAAAAAAATAACGACATTGATTCAATACACGAAGAATAGCATCACAAATTTTACTTACACATATTATCTGCCAAACGGTATCTTTAAATCTATCAGGAACAATGGGCCAATCTGGATAATATGGGGGGATATGTTATCTCACTAAATTGCCCAAACGAGACATAAATTTTGTTGAATTCTTTCCAACAACATGCCCTTACAATGATAACTTTAAAGGTATCTTTGGTTTTGATGAATCTATGGAGAAAATCAAGTATTAAGGCAAATTTTTGGAAGTCTTATAACTTCATGATTTAAGGTAGAAATAAAGAAGAGTAACATCTTACTAAGCATCATTATGTTATATCTACATACCTAGGTCTTTATAGCCCTAAATAGTAAATAAAGTGTTATAGAACTACCTCCACCTGATGTAGTGGTATGCTTATGCGATCCCCCAGCCGATATAGACAATGGCTCCAAAGGGTTTGGCGTCGATTGTGATGGTGATATCATCCTAAAACCAAACAAAAGTAGATACGAAATTAATACCACAAATAAAACATCTGTACAATACCAAAAAGCAAGTTAGATTAGTAAACAGTTATATGAAAAAATAAATATTGGGGGGATAATGAAATGCAATATACAAAAATAGATAAAAAAAACTACAAAAAAAAACCCATTCCATGTGTTGGATTATATAACAAGTTTGGAAAATTGACAAAAGATAAAGTTCACGTTTTAAATACAACTATGATATAAATAGAACTCTCTACATCCAGGATCCTTAAGTAATTTCTTCATCTTCATCTACATTCTCATTTATTAATCCCATCATTGAAGAAGTAAAAGGATTTCCTATCTCAAAAATCAATGGTTCTTCATACGCGTCAATTTCATTATCTAATCTTTTTGGAGCATCAATTACTATAGACCAATTAGTCCTTGTTGGACCTTGATAATAAAAGACTTGCAAAGCTTAAGATGCGAGACAATATGGCTCATCGCCGACCTTTGAGTTTCTCTTTAACTTTTGTAAGTTCACAAAAGTTAAATTTGCTTCAGCGTCAAATGTACATCCATTAACTTTATCTTCAACCTGCACCCAATCACAATAAAATACTGTTTGGGGAAAATCATAATAATCTAGTTCGATAATTTCCTTTTCAACCCCATAGTATATGGTTTCTGGTTCTCGTGGATTTTGATCTCTTACGCTAGTAACAAAATTGGTCATCACTTTCATATTAACCCCACTATTTTGTGTTGTCTTGCAAGATTCAGAGTCCGCTGTACAAAACACAAATCCATTTACGCGATAGGCTTTATATGATGTCGCTTTAAAGCTCGGCCTGTCGACTAATCTTTTCAGTGTAGACATTTATGAGTTCTCAAACTATGAAAGAATAAATAAATCCAAGATTAGTTTGTTTAAGATTAATAATTATCATAAAATGCATTAAGAATGTATGTTTTTTTACCTGTTCCATTAACCATAATATATAATCCAGTGGTTTTCCTAAGTTTGTGCTTCCTCTACGCCTTGAAACTCTCATGTAATCTCTGAGGTATATATCATACTTCCTACATATTAATCAAGTATTAGGTATGATCTACATAGATACATCAAATAGAAGGATATCTATATATACTTACTTTTCCCATTCATCGATTTCATCATAAGAGCTCAAAACCCAATGATGCACCTATTCGTACTTAAGTATTTCAAGATGAATGACGTTGCCTTTGTTAAAAGGTTGTTCCGTATTTGCATCATCATCCATGAATGTTGGTCATCCACGTTTATGGGTCCCTTTTCTACCATTAGGTATATACTCCATGCAGTACAATATCGCTTCATCTGAAACATAATGATTTGCGATGCACCCTTCTACACGCTTTGGATTCTTGACATAATCTTTGTATGTTCTCATTTTTCTGATGCATGTAGTAAATCATATACCAATTTAAGAAAATTGTACTCTATAGATGAAATAAGCTTTAAACTACTAATAAACCTCTCGAATCCATACATCCATCTAAATCTGACGGGTCCACATCTCAATGCCTCCTCCCCTAAGCGCACTATAAGGTGAACCATGGAAACAAAAAAAGATGGAGGGAAGTACTTCTCCAACACACATAGAGATTTAACTACCCATTTGACCATGATTTGTAGTTCATCTTGATGAATAATCTTAGAGCATAGCACATTGAAGAATGAGGATATCGTTCGAAAAACGATAACTAATGGCTTCTGTTTCTTGAAAGTATGCATTAAGACTACTGGTAAGAGTTGTTCTAATAGGATATGATAATTGTGTGACTTAAAAACTTTTAGTTAATGTTGCTTCATGTCTACATTATGTTTCCAATTAGAACTATACCCAATAGGGACCTTTAACGAATTTAAGGCACGACAAAAGGATTCCTTTTCTACTTGATCTAATTCGAAGGGGGCCTTTGGTATGAAAGTCTTATTGCCTCTATGTTGAAGCCATAATGCTGTCCTTATTTTCAAATCTTCCAGGAACTTACGAGCTTTAATGCCATCCTTAGTTTTTCCTTTAGTTCCCATTATCGTTGCTATGGCGATTGAAGCAAAGTTACTTTCCACATGTATTACATCAAGATTATGTGGCACAGGTAGATACTGCACATATTAAATAAAATTAGAATGTATACTTTAACATCTAATATGTATTGATTCTACATAAGTATTTTCATACCTTCCAATAAGGCAAGTTGAATAGGTTTGTTTTCTTTGACCAGGGAGTCGGGTCGTCATCTTTATTAGTAACTCTTTTTCTCTTCTCTCCTACATTTCCCAATTCTGTTACCAACTTATCTACTCTGCTTAATACCTCTGAACCAGTCAGACGTATTGGTGCCCTTCTATGTTCCTCAATCCTATTGAACTGCGATTTTTGTTTCCTAAAAGGATGATCTGCTGGTAAATTTTTTCTAGTGTCCATATTAACATGCTTACATCCATATTTTAACCTCTTTGAGGATATGCTTTCGCTGCAAACTGGACACCCATATTTTCCTCTAGTTCTGCAGCCAGAGATATGTCCATATGTAAGAAAATCATTGATCGTCCATAATAAGATTGCTTTCATTGTAAACATGGCCTTCTCATGAGCGTTATAAGTTTAAATACCATTATCCCACAAATCTTTCAACTCTGAGACCAAAGGTTGGAGGTAAACATCAATGTCTTTTCCTGGACCACTCTTACCTGGAATAAGTAGAGTAAGTAAAGTAAAATCTTTTTGCATGCACAAAGATGGTGGAAGATTGTACAGAACAATCATCACTGGCCAACAACTATACAAACTGCTCTTATTACCAAATAGGTTAAACCCGTCAATAGCGAGTCCAAGGCAAAATTTCGTGCTTCCTTTGAAAATTTAGGGTACCTAATATCTACTCCTTTCCAACACAAAGAATCAGCGGGATGACATATGAGACCATCATTGGATACATCTTTATGATGCCATTTTAAACTCTTAGCAATCCATGGATTGCTGTGAAAGAAATTGAAAAGATATAATTAATGCCTCTTTAGTCGGTACTTTTCATAAAATAACTATCAAGTTATAAGGATTAACACTAACCTGTAAAGTCTCTTCAACCTAGGTGTTAAGGGAAAATACTTTAACACCTTTACCTGTATCTTTCTTGATTTTTTCCTTGCAAGGTACTCTGATTTCCATCTACTTACACCACATATAAGAAATTTTTCCTTAGTTATATGCTTGCTCCAATACAATTTACAGTTATTTGGGCACGCATCAATATTCTCATAATTCATACCCAAACACTTTATCATCTTCGTAGCAGCATACATACTTTCTGGCAAAGTATTATCTTTAGGAAGAAGTTGTTTCAACAAAACCAATAACATTGTGAAGCCAGAATCAGACAATTGACAAGATGATTTCAAACTCATTAACTCAATTGTTGCTGACAACATTGTATCAGCTGGTGAACATAAATGGTATAATGGACGGGAAACATCATCCTTTAACTTTTGATACTCGATTTCCTCCTCCGGGAATTCATCAGCACCTTCATAAGAACCATTTTTGGTGCCTTCGTTAAGGTTTTCAGGGTGTATATAACCAAAGGCATCGTCAACTAAATCAAACATTCTTGGTAGCTCAATGTCATCATGTTGAGTAAGTAAAGATTCATTAGGATTCTGAATATGTGCATCAACAGTAGCATTTATGGACTTTCTGTGAAAATACCAAGTCGTATATGACTGATCTATACCATACGTTATTAAATGGGTTCTTATTTCATCCTGTTTTTACCCCATTGACATTACGACATTTGTTGCAAGGACAATATGCCATATCTCCTAAAGTTTGTTTTACATAATTAATGAACGACCGAACACCATTGAGGAAATCATATGTCAATCTACTTGCTTTCATCCAATTCTTGTTCAAATTCACAGAAGACATGTTCACGGAACTTCAATATCTCTGGCTAAAACAAAATTGTCTTAAAGTGAGAAAATAAAGATAGAACAAGTAAAATGGCGAATCATATCTCAAAGATCGATTTATGTTCATTTAAAGATCATCCCAAGATTTTTACCTAGTAAAATTATGAGAGTTTTTTCTGCCTTTTTTCTCTTCAAAATATATGCATCTCCTAAGTACATCCCAGTTAATATGCAAATAATCTATAACACAACTCAGAATAATAGATACTACGAAAGGAACGCCAATGGTAAACTTCGGCATACATATAATGAAAAACTTTTTATGCTTCGATAATATTAACAATTGAACACTAAAAGGAAGTAAGCTCACTTGTACTATTTTTTGCATCTTCTTTCCACTTAATAATCTTGTACTGTAGCAACAACCAATTAAGCTTCAACTGCAACATCACATCATAATGATTGGTCAATATATTTTTTTAATATTACAATGAGAAATTGAAGAATAATTTTAAGTGACCTAAACAAAAGGTAGTTAAATAAATTAAACATATCAATTTTTATTTTTTTTAAACCGGAGCCAACAAGATCTGGGATAATAAAGTCAATGACTAGGGTACAAGTTGTGTATCAACCAAAGGAGGATGGTCAATGATTTTGTCTTAAAGGCGAGTTGGTTAATATTGTTGTCGAACATTCTTTACTGCTTTCGAATATCTCCATTTGAAATGCCAAAGTCCACCAAGGATGATAGTTCTTGAGTGTCAAAAATTTGTTTTGACAAATTATGTTGGTCTTCCAAGGGAGACAAATTCCCTCCAATGTGGCTGGAATTGCTTGGTAAACTTTCTTGAGCATTTTTGTTTGGTGAAGCTTCAATACTTGTAGCCTCAACATTAGGAGCATTGTTGAGAAAAGTAAGATGCTTTCACAAGCATTTACAAAAAAGTCAGAAATGTTAAAGGTTAACATTTGTTAGAAACCGGAGACTCTATCAACAATATATTACTACCACCGTAATGTATAAGCATATACAAATGCCCTATACTTCTTTTAGTATGAAGAAAGAGGCTTCATGTAGATTTCATATTTCTTCTTCTCCACTCTGGTAAGCATCTACAGCTACTGCTACTGTTCCTTCTTTGGTTGAATTTTTGATGGCTCTTCCTCATTGTCAATGGTATTTGAGTCCATCCAAGCTATACTATCAACATTACTTTGGGGGGTTACTGCTTCATCAACAATCCAGTCATCCATTGGATCAATCATCTCATCACTGTTGCCATCTCCTTCTTTCGCATTTGACTCATAATCCCGTAACCTTAGAATATGATGAAAAAATGTTATATCAAGCAAAGTTGTTGTTCTATATTATTCCTTCCAATCTTGTGCAACTCTTCAGATAAATTCTTCTGTAGACCATATCTTAACGCACCACTACATGTCTGACTTAGAATTTTGACGGCAAATCTTTGCAATTAAGGATACCATACTCCATACAAGGACCACCATTTTTCTGGAGGAATCTCTGATCTTTGATCAACAACATTAATCCAACCAAAAGGGCCCTTAGCCTCTTGATATTCATCTAGCTGTTGTAGTATTAAATCCTGAATCTTCCTATCCTCTACCATACGTACAATGCAACACAGAAGTTCACCTGCTATCTTGGCATCAACAACAAAATCATCATAATAAAACAGACTTGGGTTCAAAAAATAGCCGGCCGCATGGATAGGACGGTGAAGAACATTGTTCCAAATTCAATCGAGAATCTTCTAAAATGGCATGTAGCTTACTTTCTTGTTTTCAAATTCTTCCTTGATTGTCTCCTTTACTTGATCCATAGTTTCATATATGTAACCCATTTGGGGCTTACTATCTCCTCCATTGACTAAATGGAGAGCACGGACCAGCGGAATAGTTGCTTTCAAGACCTTTTTCGCTTCACTCCAGAAAGGCAGCCCTTCTATCAAATTAGCTACCCTCTTTCCATCAGCTCTCGATGTCCATATAGAGGTGTTCCACGCGGATGAGCCAATCATTTTTTGTAAGTTCTCCTTTTCAAGTACTATATTCTCCAAGGTTAGAGATGGTCTCATTGATCTGATCCTGGAGGAGTTAACTGGAGACCGTTCAGAAACATGCTTGCTTACAAGCTTTAAAACTGTTTCACGACTGTAAAGGAATTTTCTAATTATCTTCGCTTTACTCGTCACTTCTTTAATAGGGCTCATCGTCTCAAATTTCTCCAACATGAGGCATATGCAATGAGATGCACACACAATCCAAATTATATTCTTGAGTTTCTCAGCTAATTGTTTACCCACTTTCTCCATACAGCTCAACATAGTAAACGTGACAACTTGAACAACATTGTTTGCCCCGATCTCCTCAATAACTTGTTCAATCAATAAGACCAAAGCATTGACGTCTCCAATGCAATTTGAAATATTGGCAGACCTCAGAAATATAGGACCATGAGGGCAATCCTCTAGAAAATGAATTAGGCTTCTTCCCTTCTCATTCATCCACCCATCCAACAAGATGCTACAACCCGTGATCCCCCATGAATGTTTAACCTCCTTTACATTACAGTCAATCTCTTTCTTCTCCTTTTGGAGGATCCAGCCACTGAGCTCATTATATTGAGGCACGTTGTACCCAGTGGATCCACACCTAACTGCAGCATAAATCATTTTCAAGAAGCTAGGAGATTTCACCACGCTAAATCAATACCATTTTCATAAAACAATCTCCCCACACTCCTCTTAGCATGCATTGATAAGTCTTCATCAGTTTCTTCAGTCTTAGCAGCACCAGGTGAATATCCCATCTAATTTGAATGCAAAATCCTTTTTGGTACATTCTCCCTCGGCGTAACGCAAGCCACATTATCCTTTCTCTTGCAATTGGGTTGAGCAGGTACAAAAGGGCTCTGCTTAGACTCATCACTGGAGTTACAACACACATCCCTCGTCAATGGAACATCAGAGTCAATTAATAGCAAGACTTCCCTTTTGAAGTTTGTACTCCTTTTTTCAAGTAAGTCTTTTCTCATTTTGACCAAGATATCTTGAGGAACTTGTTCACATGGCACTACATCTCCACGTATACCTCCTAAATGTTGCTTCAGGCGAGCAAATTCACTTACTACTTTGGCACAATAATTGCATTTAACTCTATGTTTTTGTTCACTAATGGCCAGACTGTGTTGGTGAACATCATTGGATTCTTGAGTTGTTGCCATTATGAAAAAAAAAGGAAATACCTTTGGGTTGGAAATTATCTTTTCTGATTCTCTGTTGCTGCCTGGGTTGGAACTAAAATCAAAACCCCTTCCTTTCCATGCCCAAATCTCAAAATTTTTTTACTTTTTATTTTATGAAAGGCAAGCCGGTTTTATATAGGAATTAGAGAGGAGAGGAGAAGATCAAATCTAATTATCATATCTAATTATATCATAAGAATAGTTCAATCACATTACTATTAGCAAATCTCCAAAGGAATTAGAGTTTGAACTTGAAAAACTTACCCATCATTCAACAGAACTGAGAGTAATAAATTAGCAAATCCAATGGCATCAACTGAGATATAGACAAAATTGACTAACCCATTGTTGAGATCAACAAAGTTGAAGAATACTTGAGTTTTATTTTTGGCTTTAGGGTTTCTGATCAAGTAATTTTGATTTTTGAGAAGTTTGAGAGTTTGGTCCTCTGTTTACCAACTCTAACAACTCTAACAAAGAAACTAAAATTAGAACTTGAAAACCACGCGAAAGAAGAAAAAAAAAATGAGGTAAAACTAAAAAATAAAATTACCACGGACCTAACTCTATTTTTCACGGATAAACTCTGTCTCATATAAACTGCAGCAATTATCTGTGGTAAAATAAAAAAAAAAACTATGAAAAATTTCCTATTTTGTTATAGTGTCTTTCAATCGTTTTTTAAATACAACATCACATAACATCACATAATTTCAAAGCAACACAAACACTGTACAAAGGGTCTTTGAAAACATCATTTCATTTATTTATCAACAACAATTACAAAGCTTTTATTCCTTCTTGGATGTATCAGAGTCAAGTCCTCTACATATATAGCTATTTAGGAAATAGATAACTTCTAAAAGAAAATATCAAAGTTGGAGACGAAGCGTACTCCCCCTTTTGGCTAACCTAAACTTTATAGAAATAAGCGAAAATTTATACAAGACTTTATTACAACCTAAAGATACTATTTACAAAGTTTGGGCTCAATCCGCTGAGGCGTTACACTCTCTCCCACTCAGCTTGGAGACGCCCTTGTCGACTTCTTCTTCTTTTTCCATATTTCCCTGTTCTCTTTCCTTTCTTGCTTGGCCTCAATCTTCCTTAGTCAGACCAGAAAGGGATGAGAATCTTGGTGCTCCCAACTGGCCTCTATGTTTGGCAGATCCTTCCACTTTACTAGGTACTCGTAAACTTCCTCCTTGGTGTCTCGGTTAATATGGGTCACTCTGTGAGCAAGAACACTTTCTGGAACTTGGTCTAGGTTTACTGGCTTGAGAAGAACCTGAGATCTGACGGTACATCTGCTTAGATCTTCCTTGTCTTGGTGGTAAGGTTTTAGAGCACTGACATGGAACACTGGATGAGTGAAACAAAGATTGGGTAGAAATTGAAGCTTGTAGGAGACCTTTTTAACTTTGCTAATGATCGGCATCAGACCGATATACTTGGGTACCAGGCCTTTGTGTACCCTATCACTTTGGTGCTTGAGGAGGGAGTTCTTGATCAGAACAAGGTCTCCAACTTGAAAAGGATCTGGTCGTCTCTTCTGATCAGCCCATTTCATCATTCTGGCAGACGTTCTGCAATACAATTTTATTGCGGTGTTCTGGGAATAACATTATGTCTCATAATCTCGTTTGATACGCAAAAGTCTTCAAACTCGTCACTACAATATTTATCCCTGTTATCCGACCTGAGACACTTTAGTTTCAAACCAGTTTCATTTTCAACTAAAGCCCTCAATCTCTTGAATTTATCGAACACAACTGATTTGTTCTTCATGAAGTAGACCCACAATTTATGAGTAGCGTCATCGATAAAAGTAACATAATAATAAGAACCACCAAGCGAAGATACTTTGGTTGGCCCCCAAACTTCTGTGTGTACATGATCCAGCTTTCCAGATTTCCTTGATCTTCCAGATTTTTTGAAACTAACATTCTTCTACTTCGCATGAACACATTCTTCATAAAAATTGAGATCAACCGCAACAAGACCCTATAGTTTTCCCTTTGTTACCATTATCTTCATCCCCTTTTCACTCATGTGACCGAGCTATTTGTGTCATGCACTTGTATCAATCCCCGTAGTGGCCACACAAATAGTGAAAATTATGCTTTGCATTGTATACAACGTCTCTTGTCGCAAGCCTCAAGATGCTAGCATATCTCCCTTTATAACCTTCCAGAAGGTAGTACCAAAAGTACTCACATATCCATCATCATCCATCAATTTGCTAACTGATATAAGGTTATTCCCTAATTTAGGTACAAGTTGCACATTCTATAAAACCAACGTTCCCGCTAAAGACAACAACAACCTAGCATTTCCCTTTTCAGTAATATTGCGTGTACTCTTATCTGCAAGAAAGACCGTACCAAAGTTACCTTTAACAATATTAGTTAGAAAACCTACATTTGCAGTAGCATGGAAAGAGGCACCCGAATCAACTATCCAAGATTCATTAACATCATCACATGACAGTAGTAGAGCCTCGTTAGAACTAACCTCGTCAGTAAGGTTCATTGTATCTTTTTTCTTATCATTATCTTTCTTAGAAGAGGAATTGTAATCTCGCCTGAACTGACCCTTCTTTTCACAAGTCCAATACGCCCCGGGCGACTTAGACTTTCCTCTTGACTGTGATCGACCCCTTCCAAATTTCAGACCTTTTATGTATGACCTCCCTCTTTCCTTGACATTTAATACACTACCATTTGAACTCGGTGAAGGTTCATATGTTTTATGCCTATTATCTTTACTCATAATCAAAGAGACTATAATGTCAAATTTAATGTCTTCCTCCCCCGATGAGTTGCTCACAGCTGTAATAAACCCTTCCCAGCTCTCATGCATCTGCCCTAAAAGAGCCCACGCTCTCACCCTCCTCGGATAAAAAAATAATCCCCGAATAATCCATTATGATGATTAAACAGGTTACAACGATCTTTCTATGCTTCTCAAGCTTTAACAGAGTCTCTCAAATTCTAGGTTTCTAAAATTAAACTCACGTAGGAAGGATAGCTTAAACAAATAAACAAAGTTCCTTTTATGTACTAGGGAACTAAAATATAAGTGGAATGGATCTCGAGGCAAACCTAACGTCTCAAAATAACATCCAAAGTAAACCTATGCATAGCTCGTTTGAATGACTCCAAGCTCGTTCGAACGACTTTACGATAATTGGTCTCTAGCCCTAGAAACATGACTACACGTTTGAACGATATCCAATCTCATTCGAACGACTTTGACGGACAAAGTTCCAAACCGCGAAAAGCTAAGATCTCGTTTGAGCGACTTTGAAGCTCATTCAAACGACTTCGACAATTTCCATCTTCGACAATTTCATCCTTCACATTCGAGTTCACACCCAACTGAGTTAGGCCAATAAAATATAAGTACAATTTTTTTTCAAAGGTTTATGACTTGTACTTGGTGGTTGGACCCTGTCTGTGAAGGGTACCATTCATGGTGTTGAATGGAAAGCTGAAAAATGAGGCAGTAGTAGGGATAAATTACTCCAACACTAAGAATTGAAAGCGCGAGAATGATGATCGAGAGGCTGGTTCTCATGGTCGACTTTTAAGGCTTTAGAGCCATTGTGATAAGAGTTTTAACGACTTTATAGCTCGGCTCCTAGCTCGAAATCTTATTGGATTTCTTTATGCTCCTAGCGTAAGTTAGCTTTAGCATCCTAGCACCAGCAAGGAATCCTTGAAGGGGATTTTGTGCTAGGAGTTTGAGCATCCTAGCTCTAGTAAAGAATCATAGAATATAATTTTGTGCTAGGGTTTCAGATACTGGCTCCTAGCGCGAAATCCTCTTGGATTTCATGCTGCCAAAGAATCTTGATTTCTTGCTGGTCATAAGTAGAAGGGCTTCCTATATTACATAGATCCGAGCTCTAGATATCGCGCGCGTCAGCTTTATAATGTTAGCCTTTTCTTTCTTGTTGGGCTTGGGTTCCTTGCTAGATTCCTTTCTTCTAGCTATAACTTCCTTTTAGCCCGACCCGATCATTTAACAACATGGCTCCTTTCTAGCTTGGCTCCTCACTCAAGTAGGTTTGCTTTTTTGTTCTTGCCATCTAAGTGCACAAATTCCAGGATCCATTAAGCCTTAGATTTCCTTAAGAAAATGAGCTAATTCCCAGTTGGAGTCGCCTTTGTTAGGGCCATATGTTTACAATATGACCCGCTTAAGATTGTTTGTCAGGCATGTCTGCCAAAGCCGAAATGAAGTTGCGGCATTGAGATCTAAAAATGGAAAGAGGAAAAGTGAAGACTTGGCCCTCAGTTCTCTAGTCTTTGCAACCCAAGCTAAAGTACCCATGAATAACCACAGTTGACCTAGTGGGATTTCTTAATTCAATGACTGTAACTGCAATCATATTGGTCTAATCGTTCGCTTCGAATCCAAACTCCCCATAAACCATTGCTCAATCTAAAGGGGCGAAGTGTACATGCAATACTCTTAGCCTATGAACTTTTACTCTCTACGATATCCCGCTCACACCTGCATATTGTTACGTGTTAATGTTCACCGAGCAACAGTTATGACAAAGTGCCGAAGTTATACTGTAATTGTAATATTTTGTATTTCATTAGCAATAATACAACAAAAAGGTGATTGTCTAGTTTGTGAGGTGGTAGCTATTCTCTAGTCTGCACAATGGTACATGTATTTCTCGCAAAATATATGGCCATGACCATAATGGGGTTGGTGAATGTTCTCGAGGGTTTATACGGCTTACAGATCACTACTCGACTAATGTTCTACATATTCAAACCTAATTTTTTTTTAATGTGTCGATAATATTAGAAAAATAAACTGTCTACATATCTGTCCGCGAAGTCAAGCGTTTTTCATGGAATAACAATCTAGGTATTTCTTCTGTCGCTAGTGTGCTAAACGTGATGGTTACAGAGAAATAAATCTAATATTTTTCATGAGAATTTATGGAAAAATTTAAGTAGAAATATGTCTGAGAAATTTTAATAATATATTTAACCTCATTTGAAAATTAGGCCAAATTGCTCTAATTAAAAAAAAAAACAAAAACCAACATGGAAAACGGGTACAGTGGTTCCTGCTCTAATGAAAGGGATCTATCATCTAAACCGTGCTCTGATTCTAAAGGAGTAAGAAATAAAAACATGGAAAACGGGTACAGTAGGCCTTGCTATAATAAAAGGAATCTATCATCTAAACTGGGCTCTGATTCTAAAGGAGTAAGTAATGAAAACATGGAAAATGGGTACAATAGGCCCTGCTCTAATGAAAGGAATCCATCATCTAAACTGGGCTCTGATTCTAAAGGAGCAAGAAATGAAAACATGGAAAACGGGTATAGTGGGACTTGTTCTAATAAAAGCAATCCATCATCTAAACCGGGCTCTAATTCTAAAGGAGTAAGAAATTAAAATATGGAAAATGGGTATAGTGGTCCCTGCTCTAATGAAAGGTTTCTATCATCTAAACCGGGCTCTGATTCTATAGGAGTAAGAAATGAACTTTTGTTCAACAATAGAAAATTTTGTGCCAAACACAATTGTAAGCATTTGGTGATTGTTTTATATAAAGGATAAAAGAAATACCATAAAAAGGATAAACGATGAAACATCTGCATGGTTAGGGCTATTAATGGATCGGATTTGAACCGGATCTGCTACAATCCGAATCCGATCCAAAACTTTGTAAGTAACATCCATATCCGATCCGATCCGATCCGATCCGATCCGATATTTTAAGGTTAAATCTAAATCCGATCTAGTCCAAAACTATTTTCGGAGGTTCGAATCCGAAATTCGATCCGACCATAATTTTATTTGATAAATAAAAATATGGATGCAAAGGGCTTGAATTTTAATAACTAAGTACCACTTAGCCACAAAGCTAGGCACCATCCGAATCCAATCCAAAATTGTTTCAGATGTTCCTTAATCGGATCGGATTCGTATTGGGAAAAATGGCATCCATATCCTAAAATGGAATATGATTTCGGATTATATCAAATCCATTGACCGCCCTATGCATGGTATAATAATATTTTAGCTTTACATACTTTGTCGGTTCAACTTCACCCGACTTTGGTGAGATTTCACCACAATTTGCCAAGTAAGAAGAGTGAGAGTAATTAGGACTAATAAAACCATGGGAGAATACGAGAGATCACATAAAAGTTTAAGCAATTAGGTATCTAGTTAGGCTAGCTAATATGGTGGCCGACATCTTTAGTTGATGTTTGTCAAAAAAAACTAAATTATTTTAAGGAGTGATTCCTCCGACATACGATAAAGATGTTGTGTTTAATTAACACCTAATATGGTTATACTCCAATACCGTATGAGGCTATGATTTGGAAAATGGTAACATGCATGTAAGTACTTGGTGAAGATATTTTGATTTGGGTAAACGACATAAATAAGAAGTATTGCCATCCATTATGGCTTTGCTTGCTAATTGATCGAGTCTGATAAGAAGTGTCACGACTCATGAAACTCCTAAACCCAAGGCAGTGCCCTCGTGTACGTAACATTCCCTCAGGTGACTCAAGGGCAATACTCTCAGGTTCCTGGGCCAAAATGAAAAATGAAAAAGAAAAACTCACGTGTCCACTATTTTTTACAGTAAGAAAAATTCTAGCACCAAAACTTCATAATTCTAAAGGTTCTTGGACATGAGGTAAAAGATGAAGAAGAAGAAAAGGGGTTCCAAACTCTTCATTAAGATTTCTCATATGCAAAGAAGTCGAGGCCAAGATCTCATCTTAGTGGTGGGTGATGGACGGTGACCTTTTTATATCTTAAGTGATGAAGATCTTGCGATTCCTGCCTTAGCTGCATTGTACAACAACTAGATCCAAATCATGAGAATAATCTATATTGATTCAATCTAAACTATGTTGATTAATGATAACAAAATATTATCCTGCTAAGAAGAAACAAAATGTTGAGCTTATAAAAAAGTTGTATAAAGTGATCAAAATACTATTCATCGTGAAATTAATATGAAAGTTATCCTACTTCGATTTCTTAATTACAATTGATTTTTTCTTAAATAACATGTCTTATAAACATGAAATGATTTTCCCTTTCTAATTTAAGTTGTAACTAATCGTCATTTGGATTCTCCCTAATTGAGTTACATCAATGGGTACAAAAATATAAGTATCTCTAAGGATTGTTTACTTTGATGCAAATTGACTAAAAAAAAGTATGGCCTAATGCCAAATTTAAGAAATTTTATAGGAAGTTTATGATATCTGAACTTTGGGAGCAGATCCATGGACACTCCTTTTTGGAACGCTGCCATATCAATAACTATCACAACGTTTATCATTTATATACAAAATTAAGTAAGCTGAAGAAGAAAGAAAATTTATTATTGAATTTGAATGTTGACATGGAACTATATAAGGATAGGCACCTAATTTAAGTTTTTGTAGATCAAACAATCATTTAGAGCATCTTCAGCAGTTATGTGTGAGCTCTTGCAGCTAGCCTACACATAAGACAGAAAAAAAACCTAACCCAAACTCAACTCTTCCAGCAATTGGGCTGATGTGTATTTGTTTTCTTTAATTTATCAGACTTCAAAACACCGCGCGGTAATGCAAAGCTCACGTGGTAATTAAAACACTGATGCTTCATCTATTAAACAAAACACACATTACTTCGTTTCCTCCCCAAAACTATTTCTATCCTCCCTCGCATTTATGTTCAAAACCAAAAAAAATAATTACCAACCTCAAACCCAATCAAAGTAAAATGCCATGGGGAAACCCCACACGCAAGTTGTGACTATAATTTTAGAGTGACAAGAGATTCAGAGGAAGCCGTAATTCGGTCGAGGTCGGAAGAAAAAAAAGGGTTGTATTTGAAGAGGTAGAAGAAATTCAAAGCCAATCACATCCGATCCAGGATAAGATTTCACACATGCGGATTGTTAGTGCTCTTTAAGATGGCGTGACACATATTTTTTATACTGACAAGGATCTCACGGTACATTTTTGTTTAATGTGACTTTGTTAATTTTGTTAATCAGGTATTTGACAAAATGCTCTAATGAACATAATTGTGATTCGATATGTCCGCACGACACATTCACTACGCTTATAAGAGTTTGGAATGAGATTGACAAGATTTCGACAATTAGGGATCCTGTGGTGAAGATATTCAAGAAGTTCATAGAGATAAAATTGGGTAATTCTAATAATCTACTAATTTAGGCATTGTAATGGCATGTTTTCCCTGATGGTAAATTTTACCAATACTTCAGTAAAGAGATTGCAATTATAAGCTAAGACACAATAAATTTTACGTAGAAACATTGTGAAATCTAAGAAAAACCCTGACCTCGAGCAGGATTTTTGTGGATAAATCTAATATGTGGTAGGTTATTACAATTACGAAGAGATTTAGCAGGTAAAGTTAAGAATGATAGTAAAAAAATGTGCATCCCTGTTGTTCTAAGCTCTGCCTATATTTATAATGGATACTAACAATTGCAAATAATTATTCTCCTAATTTCCTGGGTGGTGGGCGAACTTTGCGGATCGTGTGTAACAACTCTATTTGACCAAGTGTAACAGTTACTGTAGAGGGTCGAGATCTGTAGACGTGGACTTGAAACCTTTTTGAATGATAATATACCTTTGACATGGTTGTACTGCCTTTTTCTTTATCAAATCTGGGGAATATGCTACTACAATCGCCCCATTCTCGATACAATTACTTGTTGTGTCGAGAAGAAATTTTATATTAGGGAAGGGTCTCGAATTTGTTGTATATAAACAGTGTGACAGGTTGAAGGCAGTTGTCATTCCAACGTCTTGTCGTAGTAGAGTTATTTTGACCATGTCATTACATGGTTCCAATGCTTATTAATGGCAGGTTGGGTGACTATGGGGAATGTGAAATTAAGTGTGGCAGGTTATAAATAGCCTTGTAGAAAGATAGGAAGGTATTCCAATCTCTCTTGTAGTATGGTGAAGACGCGAGCTCAGATTATTCATGAGGAATTTGTAAGGCATGTGGACGCCAAGTATTGGGAGTTGAAAGAGCAATATTTTGGCCGACTGTCACTGTCATCGTGGATACCCCAACCTACTGAGTCTTTATATGAAGGAATAACAAACTTGGAGGCAGAGCGTGCTAAATTATATTTCTTTTTCCCTTGCCAGTATTACTATGTGCTTCTAACGGAGGCAAAGCGTATTAATAGTCCTCGTGAGTTAGTCTACGCGATGGTAGAAGATGAAGATGCCTTGGTGGGCAGGGCTAGCTGTGGGGGATATTCCGGTCGTTGTCGTATTTGTAATCCACATGGTGTGTAACTATTTGGTTAATGAAATAAAGGTGTTTTTGTTGATTTTTGTTATGTTCTTTGACTTTATTGCAGTAATTGTTCTGCTAATTGTTTTTTGAAAATAGTTGTAGCAAGATGACTATGGCCTTTGTTAGTATCGAGAAAAATTCATGCATAATGTGTTGGAAGGTTCTCGTAGGTAATGAGAATACGAATTTCAATGTTTATCGATGATAGGCTATCAAATATATGGAAAATTTTAATTTTGAATTTTGGTTACAAGTATTTCTGAAAAATAGGAGGTGGATAAAAAAAGAAAGATATGAGGGTATTTGGTTAAATCTATTAAAAATGGCTAGATGTGTTCCAGTAGGTGATGTATTGAGGTAGAAGGAATTAGATGTATATACTTTTTTTATGAATAGTAGGACGACTTTGGTAAAGATGGATAAAACAGAGGTGGTAGAGATGTGTTTAGACGGTTTAGACCTGCAGTGCAATAGCCTGTTATCGTTTAGGAGGCAAAGAGTTTGAGAGTTCGAGAAGAGATGTGTTAGACATTATGAAAGGAGGGTAATTGAGGGGTCATAAAGGGGTGTGATGAACAGTCGCATGGGGCGTATAAATACTCTCGTGGGTGGCGACTGTTAACACTCCACTAATCTTAAAAATTTTGTAGGGACTTCTGATTCTCTGTTCTCCTCTCTTGCTTCGCTTTCCACCATTGGTACTGAGAAGATTGACATTCTGATCAAGATAGTAAAACTCACAAATGATAGGGATTTAGAAGCTTTGCGACAACATGGTCGGCATTTTTGAGTTTGCAAATTTTTCTTTGATTCTATTTTGTTGTTTTGTGATGTGATTTGGGGAAACCCATTGTAGATAAAATTTGCAGGAAGGACTTTGTAATAATGAATTTGAGTAATTGTTGGATAAAGAAAAAAGAAAAAAGCTTTAGGGTTTTTCAGGATTGCTGCATTTGTGGGAGGAAATTTTGTATGTGGTGAGGTTTATAAGGTGTCGTAAATAAAAATGGAGTATTGCGATAAAAGGGTGTAGTCCAAGTGTTGGTGATGTGGAAAGAGAATGAAAATTAGGCACCGTAGGCATTATGGTGTGGTTTGTGGATAGTTATGAGGGAATAGGGTGTTTGTAGGGTGTAGGATTTAGGGCAAATGACTTTTGCCTGAATTCATGTCGTAGATGGCTGTATTTCACGCCGGAGATAACGAAGAATCCAAAAATATGGATTCGGTCCATTTTTGGCGGGAATATGGGCGGCAGACGAAACATCTTCGAGAAATATGTAGTTCCTGAAAAAACTTCGAGAAAATTATTAGGTAAATCGTCTAGTTCTAGAAATAAGATATTATCAATGTTTAGACTTGTATAAAATTGGTGAGATTCACATCAAAAACTAATGTAACATGATTGAACTAAACAGAACATAGTTGAATGATGGATTGGTGAATAATACTCGACAATGGTAGCGATACTAACAAATGAACATATATGTAATTTATGACATTTTACTAACGTAAAAATGGGAATATGATTTTCAGGTTTTATTAAAAAAAAATGGCCAACCGATTCAAAATATTAATTGCCCTGTTGCTGATGCAGATGGAGTTTATGAAAATATTGTCGATGTAAAATCCATAATAATGGACGTGACTGCCTATATATAGGATTTGGGTAAAAATTACAGAGGTGGGGAGAGAGGTATGGACATTGCTAAAGAGAATCGAGCAAGGTTGGAAAAAAGGGTCGTCGAACGGTCTATTGACGATAGAACCAAAACAGACGTAGAACATGAGCCACAAACTAATGTCGAGAAGAATGCTCGGGGATAGGTCTAGAGAGGAATCAGACTTGGCTGTGGATGATAATTGTTATGGAGATGCTGATGAGACTAATGAAATATTAAATTTTAAAAAGAAATATGGTATTCCTGTAGAGATTAGGCTAGAGGACTATCTTGATTAGATGACTGACCAATACCTCCCGATGGAAGGGATCCTTGTTCATCGAGAATAAATTAAAAAGGGTTTAAAGTTGCCTCTTCGAGCTGACCAAAAATAGTTTTTAAACTTCTTCGATGTTGCCCCTGGTCAGTTAAATCCCAATGTATATGACCTCTTTAAGGTGGTAGCTGTGCTGAATGGTTGTTTAAAGGAGAAGGGAAAGTAGTAGATTTTGGTTGATGAATTATGTGTATATTACACTTTAAAGAAAAATCTTCAAAAATTTGGCTATAGATACATGACCAGTTTTCTCAAAAGACCTTTATTTTACAATATGGTCTCGACAGAGGGGCAATATTTTATCGATCGTCTACTGGTTTCGTATAATTATGAGTTCAATCCGAAAGATCCTCGGGAGCCTCTAAAGAGGAAAAGTTTTCATTTGGGTAAGTAATAAAATTGTTTATGTTATTATAGAATATGTTATTTTGTAAAGTATTGATTTTCACTGAAGTGTTAATTAAAGCTATGCTTTTTGTACCTGAAAAGGACGCGGAGAAGGGCTCGAAGGTGAAAGATAAGTTGAATCAACCTAGACGAACTACTTTGGGTGAGTGGATTTGATTGTAGCAGATCAAGAGAAAGTCGAAGAGCTTTTTTGAGAAGTTGGTATAAAACGATCTCGATCCAAGGGTTCTAAAGTTCTCCTAATCGACAAAAAAATGTCAGCAAAGAACATGCGGGCTATTGAGTCAAGTTTACCCCTCAAGAGCCGTGCTCTTAGTGGGTACACCACTGACTCTGTTGTGGCAGAGAGAGAGTCCCTACTGAGTGGGTCCTTTGCCAAGAAGAGAAAGAGAGCTGCCAATCCACTTGCTACATCTGTCCCCTCGCTGAAGATAATGACTTAACGATCTCCCATCAAGCAGGGGGAGAATGTTAGGATTGAGGGGTCTGGGACTGCAACTGTTCCAGAGGGGCGACCACCAAAATCGGCCGCTACTTCGTAGCAAAAGGCTGTATTTGGGAAGAAGGATTCCCATGTCAAGTTAAAGGATGGTTGGAACTTTGGAGGTTCCTTCGGGGAGACCCAGCGGACTATTGAGTCTTATGATGATGGGAAACATTCCTTGGAGGAAGATTTTTCCAACTGCTTGAATGGAGCTAAAAGTCTATCAACCTTCTTCATCGAAGGCCATCGTACAATGCACCAGGTTAGAAATTTTCATGCTATGACTCGTTTAATAGCTTTGGTACCTTCATCGAGGTCTCATTGTTATACTCTGATGCAGATCTAGAAGCTACTTTTTGATGCAAAGCTTCAGATGGTTGGTGGGCAGAGCCTTACTAATGAGCTTCTGGTCTCTAAGAACATCGAAAAGGAGCTGATAGCTGAGAAGGAGGAGCTAGAGATTAAATTGGAGAATATGAAGGTTGGAGAGACTAAGTTGAAGGAGGCTGCCATTACTGACACCAAGAAGTGTCTGGGAGAGAAGAAAAAAGAGATCGCGAAGATTAAGGCTGATCTGGCAAAGGAGAGAGAGAGGGAGAAGGCCTTGGATCTTCAGAAGTTTAATTTTGAGGACAATGTTCAGGAAAAGATCTTATCTACCTGAAGGTTTATGGAGGCAGAACATGCCCAGATCTTCGCTGAAGCTAAAGCAGAAGTAGATCGAATCAACATTGACTCTCTCAAGCGTATGATGGCCAATTTTACTGGTGAGTTTGAGTTGATGGAGGAGAGAAAGGAGTTTTATAAAGGCTTGGCTACTGCAACTGGGTTAAGTTTTGTCGATTCCGATGCTGAGGATGAGGTTATCGAGGTGCCTGAATCTTCTCCTACTCTTCTAGAAGGCGCAGTACAAGAAGAAGTATTGGATGAGCTGACTCCTAGTTTACCAATGAAGGATGCTACCCAGACCCCTCCTGACAAGATTGAAAGTGGTTAAATTTTTTTTTTTTTTTTTTTTAAATTTAAATATGTGTACAAGTGGTCGATGGGATCTTGACTATTTTTTGAATATGCTGAGAAATGATTTTTGAAGTAAGTTTATCGAGCCATATGTTTTGAATTTTTGTGATTGAATAAGTAGTTGAATGTGATGTGTGAGTTAAAGAATAATATGCAAAGTGTTTGATTTAAGGTGATCAATAGTTTGACATCCCTTTGGAGAAGTTGCCAGAATGTTGTTTGGGGCAAGTATCTGAATTAATGAAGAAGATGGTCATAGGAGGGATTTGTCAACTGAAAGATGTGTGTCAGATATGTTCCTCTATGGGATATCTGGTTTTGATGAAAATGACAATCATATCATGTATTGTTGAATTAGTAATGATGTGTAAACAATTTTCTTTGAACTAGATATCTATTTTATCGATGAAATGAAACTTAATTTTGACAAATATTTTTCAAGTTTTGTCAAAACAAAAAGTGTAGAATAGATGATGTAAGGATAGGAATGAAAACTTCATTTATCGAAGAAAAATGAAATAGATTACAACTTTTATCTATAGAACATCTTTAGATGAGTTGTATTCCATGGGGAACCAAATTGTACTTTATTTTTAGTCATCAAGCAGTATGTACCACTGTCATTCTTGTCACTTATAATACATGGTCCTTCCCAATTTTCTAATAACTTTTCAGAGTTCCTTAGTCGAGTACTGTCTTGGATTCGTCGAACTACAAGGGCACCGATATCGAATTTGTGTTTTCTAACCTTCTTATTGTATGCTTTCCTTAGGGTATCATGGTATCGCCCCAAGTATCCGATGGCATGATCTTAATTTTCTTCGATCCAATTTAGATTATAGAGAAGTCCAAGCTCATTGTCTTCATCTGTGACGTGTCTTCTAGCTGTTGGGAGATTGAGTTATGAAGGGATGGCAACTTTAGTACCGAATGTCATCATAAATGGTGTGTAGCCTGTGGATGTTTGAGGTGTTGTTCTATATGCTAATAAAACACTAAGTATTTCTTCAGTCTATCTGCCCGTCTTTTTATTAAGGCACTTTCGTAACCCAAACTTGATACTTTTATTGATAGCTTCGGCTTAGCCAGTTCCTTGGAGATAATAAGGTATTGAAATAGTCAACTGGATTTTGTATTTATGGAGGAAGTTGGGGAATTTGCTGCTGATGAATATTTTCCCATTATCTGAACTTATCATCTCCGGACAACCAAATCTAGTGCTGATGTGCTCCCAAAGGAATTTTATAACTTTGTTCTCGTCAGTGTAATAGAGTGGTACAACTTTGACCCACTTTGTGAAGTAGTCTGTAGCTACAAGAACAAATTTTTAGTTGTCGAAGTCTGGGTGGAAAGGACCAATGATATCGATTGCCCATCTTTTGAATGGGCAAAGGACATTATTGACATGTAAGTCAAATGCTAGACTTTTGATATTGTGGGCGTGGATTTAGCACTTGTAGCATTTTTTGAAAAAGTCTTTGCTGTCTTGCCTTATCTTTGGCCAGTATAACCCTTGTATGAATGCTCGTTGTACTAGTAATCAACCTGAGACATGTGCGATACAGATTCCTTCGTGAGGCTCCTTGATTTTAATTTGGGCTTGTTTTTGAGAAATGCATTCGATAAATATGCCTTCACCAGTAATGCGGTATAGTACTCCTTCCTAGACCATAAACCGTAGACATTTTGCTAGTAGAGACCGAGTTTCCACTTTATTCTCGGGGAGGGTATGAGAATCAAAATATGTAAGAAAGGGTTTCTTCAATCATTAGAATCACCATCTTCGATAAATTAAATTTTTATGGTATGACTTGCATCGAGACTGGAATGTTATCCTATTTTGATGTCCAAAGTCCCGTTTTCGTTGTCTTCGAGCATAGTTGTAACGTATGCAAGGGAATTGGCATGGCGATTTTCTGCTCGAGGAAGGTAAAAAATTGCGACTATTTTGAATTTATTCATTTTTTCTTCAACCAGTGTAGCATAGTCGACCAGTATGCCTGATGTCTTGAATGTCTTGTTGTAGTGGTTAGCCACTAGTAAGGAATCTACATAAACAACTATATCTTCTGCTCCAATTACTAATATGAGCTCTAGGCCATGCATGATAGCTTCATACTCTGTTTCGTTATTTGTGGCATAGAACTTGAGTTTGATAACTTTTTTAATTTTGTGATTGGATGGTGTAACGAGGATGATGCCCATTCTTGATCCTCTTGGTGCAATAGACCAATCTCTAAAGAGTCTCTAACCTGTACTCTTCAACCATGCATCTTGTTCAGGAATAGAATCATCGGCCAACACCTCTTCGAGTTCCTCCAATTCTGGGTCTTCTACGGGGAAATCTGCCAAAATGTTTGCCACTGCTTGTCCTTTGACGGATATTTGTGGTTTGAAGGAAATATCATATTCTCCTAGGAAAGCCGACCATTGTTGGACCCTTATGGACTTCTCTTTTTTGGAAAGTACTAGCTTGAGATGGAATTTGGTGATGACTTTGATGGGGTGTGCCTGGAAGTAAGGTCGAAGTTTTAGGGAATTATACACAAGAGCTAGAAGCTATTTTTTAGTGGTGGTTGTAGGGGCCTATCCCTTGATCTAACCCCAAATCGAGCTATTCTAGTTCGAATTACCTCAATGTTAAACTCATGTATTCTACATATGACATCAACAGTCAACATCGACACCTACTCCACGGACTGATGAAGAACGTAGGTCAAGCTCAAATAAAAAATCATGAACAAGTCAAAAACATTTGTCTCTTACAAACTCAATAGTTACTCAGTCAACCACCACTAACCACATTGTTCGGAGAGCGTGCTTAGGCATGATGAGGAACTGGGAAGAAGACTTATATAAAGAAAAAGTTCCAGAAGTCATAGGGGTGGTAATGGGTCAGTTTTGGGGCGGGTGAAGCAATACCATCCTCATACCCGCCAAATTACCCTACCCCCAAACCCGCCCCAATACCATTTAACTTAAATGAGGAATACCCAAACCCGCCCCATTTAAATTTGCCTATACCAAACCCGCCCCAATACCCGTTTAATACCCATTAAAAAATCATAAATCACCTGTAAAAAAAAAACGAGCTGCTAAGAATAAGTTTGAGATAATTTTTCATTTAATCTTCAATAGAATGAGGATAAACGAGCTGAGGATTAGAGGCAATTTAGCCTTCACTTAAGCCAATTATGGATCATAGGCAATTTAACCCTCACTTCTGCATTGAGCCATAACTGAAAACATGTCTTCGGAATAAGGTTGAAATGAAGCCAGCTAGTTTCGATATGTCTGTATAAGAAGAAGAGAAGCTGATGGACAGATAGAGGTTGAAATGAAGTTATGAAGGTAGGACTGTAGGATAGGTGGAAGTGACAAGTCTTCTATCTTCAGAGTTCAGAAATCAGAATCAGGTATAACTTGTATATAAGGGTATTTATATCATATCATGTATAAATGGGTCGGGTGACAGGGCCCCATTTATTTAAGCCTTGAACCAGCTCCGTAAGAAAGAGCTCGAAGCTGAGTGACAAGCTCGTTTGACAGCGTTCAAACGACATAATGACCAGTTGACAACCATGCAGACTACCTTACAAGCTCTGCAAAATACTCAGGCTCCTCCAATAAGAGATCGCGATCAATTACAAAAAACCTCCCATGTTTTTGTGTGGGAAAGGTTAGAACCTCGAGGACCCACCAGTATTGCTTTTTCTAAAAATATTTAGCAAAAACCTCAGCCTTCCATTCATTTGGGCGGTAAAGTTTAGTCTGAGATCAGTCGAGGTCATCGATTTTGCATACATCAGGAGGAAGAACAATGACATCAACCTCGAGTTCCAGTACGTGATTCATTGAGTGAAGGTACCGATACTCACAATCCTCAACCTCCTCTTCAAGCCACTCAACTGACACGTCAATATGTTTCACAAGAGTATATGTATCAGCTTATTAAGGAGTTAATCAAAGCACAAGTTTTGGGTACTACAGATGACCTTACCAAATTACAAGAAAGTCTAATTGCCAAAGAACTATTTGATATGGAAATACCGAAAGGTTTCTATACTCTGAAAATTTGCAAATACAAGGGTACCGATCTATAGGAGTACATTCAACAGTACTGCGATTCATTGGGGTTGTATTCCAACCTCAATCACATCCTCTACTGTTTGTTCGTAACAAGTCTATAGGAAGAACCACTCTGGTGGTTCCATTCTTTACATGAAGGCTCCATATACACATTCAATCAGCTGCAAAAATAATTTATCAAGATGTATGCTCACAACAAAGACAAAGCGAAAAATGTATATTCTCTTATCAGTCTTAAACAGTCACATGGAGAGAAGCTTGAGGCTTTTATGAAGAAGTTTTTGGAGCTCACACGTAAAGTAGACAATCTCGATGAGAAAATAGTTGTTACTATTTTCACCAATGTGCCCCAACTTGACTTTAAGGCTAAAGAACAACTCTTCCTCAACAAACTTGTGACATTGGAAGATATGATCACCAAGATCAATATTACGTAGACCTAGAAAGGATGATGTCTAAAAGGCATAAATTTACAAAATCCATCCTAACCACGAATGGTCCATCTACATATCGAAACACTGAACCAAAAGAGGATCAGGGTGATAAAAAGTGCTCCAAGGGAAACACTGGCAACCCTCGGAAAGACAATTCACTACCCAAATCGGTCCTCCCAAGGATTAATGTTTGAATCTCCACAATTTTTCTAATCCTCTCTAAGGATGAGCTCTATCGTCTCTCTCAACCATTGGAACCTATCAAAACCCCCCCGTACTGCATGCATCATAAGGTAAGCCATCATTCTACTGACAATTGCTATGCTTTATAGAGGTTGCTGAAATACATTTTCAAAGAGGGATGGATGTTTGAATACATTATTGACCTGGATTCATACAAGAATGGTAGCTATAAAAAGTAGCTTAAAGTGATCCAGGTCGAAGATCAAGCTGAGGAAAAACATCTCTACCACATGTACCACAACAACATGATCAAAATCCATCAAATCATCAACTCCTGCCGATTCAAGCGCAGAAGACTGTTAGAATGCTGCGATCTCATACCTTAAGAGAAAGAAGCCAAACTTATGTATGAGTCGAGCAATCGCCGGCTTGGGGTCTCATTCGAATATTGCTACATTAGTCATATAAAATTTCTACATTATGATGCATTAATCATAATGCTCATGATGAAGAAGTTTGTCATGCACATAATGATGATTGATAATAGAAGTGGTATTGAGATTCTCTTTCAGAGCACTATCGACCAAATGGGATTGGTCGATCAGGTTATTCCAATCGATACCGATATCAGTGGATTCAATGCTTCTAAAGAAGAGCGAGTAGGCAAGATCATCTTACCAATTATGGTAGAACCAACCACCATCGACGTCATCTTCTACGCAATCAAGGCCAAATCTCGTTATATCGAGATTATGGGCCGCTGCTGGATTCACAACATGGAAGCAATCACTTCCACCTATCATCATATACTCTACTTCAAACATAATGATTGTATCTATAAAATCTAGGGTAGTCAAAAGATTTCTCGAGCTTGCAAAAACACCGTCTCAACAATTTTAGATTCCTCAAACAGATACGCTGCATAAAAATTATAGAAAGCTGATCATCTTCATGATCAGCCTTCCACAGAAGAACCTACAGAATACATAAACATTGATGGACCTAGTAGAGGTACTTTCATCGGTACTAAGTTGGTTCAGTACGATAAATATACTCTTATGCAGTTCTTACGGCTAAATCGAGATGTTTTTGCATGGATTTTCAAAGAGATGCCTGGGGTTGATCTGGCCAAGGCATGTCAAAAATTGGTCATCAATTTTAACGCCACAGTGGTCAAACAGAAACAACGGCGACTATCACCTCGACTTTGAGATGAAGTTAATATAGAGATTGAGAAATTGATTAAAGTGGGATTCATTCGAGAAGCTAAATATCTAGATTGGATATCCAACATCGTCGCTTTCCCAGAGAAGAGTAAAAATTCTTGATTCCACTGTAGGTCACGAACTCCTATCTATGATGGACGCTGTTTCAGGATACAATCTCATTCCACTCTTAGAGAAGATCAAGAAAAGACCAATTTCATCACTGAAAGATGACTTTACTGCTATAAAGTCCTGCACTTCAGACTCAAAAACGCAGGCACGACTTATCAACGGTTGATGACTACTATGTTCAAAGCATATCTTGGGAAAGTCATGGAATTCTATATTAATGATCTCTTGTGCAAGAGCATACAGCCAACCATATTACAGATCTTAATATAATATTCAACATTCTTTGATCTTACAGGATGCGTCTTAATCATGATAAGTATTAATTCAGAGTACATTCAGGCCAATTTCTTGGCCATCTCATCAACAAGAAAGGGATTGAGGCCGATCCAGATCAAATTCGGGCTCTCCTCAACATGCCATCACCAAGTACGATAAAAGACGTACAAAAACTTAGCGGCAAGATTGCTTCTATCAACCAATTCATTTTGAAATCTTCAGATGGCTGTCGTTGGCTGTTCCTACTACTCCGCGGTTGTACCAAATGAGGAAAAGTTCATCCAATTGCAGATGTCCAATGGACATTAGAATGCGAAGCAGCTTTTCAGGATTTTAAAATTTATTTGGGGAGGTCTCCCATAATGAGTTCCCCAATAGATAATAAAAAACTAATTATCTACCTGGCAGTTTCTGATACTTCAATCAGCTTGGTTCTCATTCAACTTGAAGGGAAAATTGAGAAACCAGTCTACTTCATCGGCAAAACCCTCACTCTAGCAGAAATGAGGTATTATAAAATTGAGAGACTTCTTCAAACTCTTGTTTATACTTCACAAAAACTTAAAAACTACTTCCAAGCTCATTCACTAAAAGTCATGACGAACTACCCACATCGAGAGGTTCTGTCCGAAAAAGAAAAATTAAGGAAAGTACAATAATGGTTAGTCAGTTTTGGTGAACATGATATCAAGTTTGAATAACGTCATTCCAAAAAGGGTCAGAACATTGCCAATTTTCTCATAGATTTTCCAGTGGAAGATCCAGAGTGGGAGGAGCACAATCCTGACCTTGCAGAGAAACTTACAGAAGGTCCACCTCCTAAAGCATTTGACGAGAGAGCTGAATGGATTACAAGGAAAGGGCAGATACTTCTTATAGATAGATCAGCAGGACCCGTACAGACAAGAATTGGAATCGTACTGATTACCCCTTCTAACAACAGAATCGAGAAATCAATCCGCCTAGATTTTGAGGCCTACAATAATGTCACCGAATACGAAGCTCTCATTTATGGACTCGACCTCGTACTTGAGCTCGGTATACCAAAACTCTTAGTTTACACACATTCACTACTCATCGTCTACTATTACTCTGAGCAATACAAGAAGAATGGCAAAATGATCGAACAAGCAACCCTGGTTATAGGCCTGAGATCATATTATCTCATGATAAAAAAGGAGTTCACATCTCATATCCTTAGAAAATAGGTGACTGAAATGGTACTATCGTTAAGTCCCTCACTACTCCATTTCAAATTCTTACTTTTTCCATTCTAAAAATAAGATTTTCATCTCCATCCAATGTACATCCTTTTCTATTCAATGAAAACTTCCAAGTTTTTTCCCACACAACTCTCTACTTACGTAGACAATAAATAGATTAAAGCATAGGTAATACTGGCTTTTAATCGACCTCTATTCCGATTAAAACAAGGATAACACTTGATTTGACCGAATCTACTATACTCTGAGATTAAAACAAAGGTAATACTATTTTTCAATCTAGGAACTCTACCGGACATAAGATAAAGCAAAGGTAAAACTAGCTTTCGTTTCACTCAATATGGCTGTGACATTATACTGGTTAAAACAAGGATAGCCCTTGATTTGATCGAATCTACTATACTCCGAGATTAAAGCAATGGTAATACTAGTTTTCAATTGAGGAACTCTACCAGACATAAGATAAATCAAAGGTAAAACTAGCTTTCGTTTCACTCAATATGGCTGCGACATTACTACTCTACGATTAAAGCGAAGGTAATGCTAGATTTTAATCAAAGAAATCTACTAGACATATTTCATCTCTTAATATGTCTGCAACAGATACTTTTTTTAAGTTACATATACAACTACTACAATAGATTATTTTATGCTGTTGGGAGGTCAGCCACACTTTCCCTTACAACAGGAGGATGACCAGCCATAAATTCTCAAGCTCGAGCAGTCACAGCAATCTTGCCCTATTCTACCAATTCAGCAGGTCGAGATCCTAACTCCATTTCCATGGTGTTCATATAATTTGCTCGATCTATATCAGCTCTACAAATACATCCCCTTTCTAACAAACAGTCGTGCTAGGTATCTCTCTCTAACTCAAACCTCTTTACCTCCTCTTCAAAATAGGTGATCACCGCCATCATTAATTTTGAGCGCGATGCCTCGGGCATGATCGCCTTAGAAAAATTTATTCTCGCCATCTGAAGGCGATTATGCAACCTATTATACCATTTTTCATTCCATTTCATTTCACTATTTATTCGAGCCTTGAGCGCGATGTTCTCTTCCACCTTCTTGTTAGCCTTAGCTGATTCAGCCTAATTAATCACCTTCAAATTTTCCACCTGAGCACGAAGTTCCTCAAGCTCCCTGTTTAAATTTTCCCTAGCCAGAGACTTCTTTAACAACTCGCCTTACCTCTTAATCAAAATCTCATTATCCCTGATAGTCTGCTCGAACCCTTATTCCCTGGTAAGAGTAGCGTCCAACTTATTTTGGCACTCTCTTAATCGCTCGTTTCCTTTTTGCACATGACCTTGAGTTCGTGCTATAATTCCCTCCAACTCTCTTATTCGAGCTGATAAGCTAACTGCATCCCCTTTCACAAGGAAAACTTTGATATCACTCTTATTCTTCCTCGAGTGCTCTCCAGCCTTGGCATTTCTGGCATGCGAATTGGCATACGCCAATTAGGTCTTCAATTGTGCCACCCTTTCACTCAACTCATCACACTTTATTTGTACCATCCAAAACTCCATATCTTTAGTTGGTAAGGCTATAGTCAACTGCTCAACCGTAACTTCTGAGGTAAATAGGCCATCTTGAGTTTTTTTTAGCTCGCTATTTTTCTCAACCATTTTCTTCTTCAATCACTCCAGCTCATTTCTAGTACTCACTAAATCAGCTCGAGTTTGCTTCTGATTGTTCATTTTGCTGATTATTTGGTCCTTCAGACTGGCCACAAAATGACTTAACCCTTTATCTCATTTTTCTAACACCTGTATACAGTATCGATCCCTGTCAGCATCCCTACTCTCTGCCATCAGCATATCATTCTAGCTTTTGAGATTCGTTGCATGTTCTTTCATCCCCATGAGCTCTCTTTGCCCTTTACTAATTTTAGCATCCTTCTCCTCGATCTTTCGAGCAAGGTCGTCAGCAGTTTGGGTTGACTCAACAAACTTGAAGTGTACCTTTACATGTTGATCTTCACTGTCTTTATTCGCCTCCCTCATCCTATCAAACTCCTCCACAAATTCTTGGTTACATTGGAGTATCTCATCTTTACAAAAGTGAGCTGACTCCAATTCGACCTGCACATCACAGATACAACATATCATGTTCAATTTCAAACATTCATTCAATACATATATTTCATTTCTAACAAAGTTTCAATTTTTTAACATCTACTGTGTGAAACTAATTCTAAACTTAAGGTTGAAGTGCAATCTCAGCTCAGTTGGATGAACAATAACACATACTTCTAATTCTAAGGTACATATTCTCCATATTTTAATTTGTTATTGTTTTGCTATTTTTTATACACCATTGAGTGCCATTACCCATAAACTGGTAACTGGTTTTTGGTTTGGCCTATACTCTACTTTTACTTTGTAGCTCTAGGCTAATGAAGCATACAAGTCAAATATTTCTTGCTCTTTTCTAACCTGTAGCTTTACTTGCAAAGACAACAGGAATGATGAGTCCTATCTCTCCTTAACGAGCTCATTCTCTAAATCATTTATTATGACGCGCATTTCCTTATGTTCTTACAACAAGGTCTACAAAGGCATCTTAGCTTACAAAATTCTATCCAATAAATAATATTCTATCAAATTATAACATTCTAAGCCATTCATACAATCACAGAGTTAACATTCTACTCTACCTTCACATTTTCTCCCTCTAGGCGCTCATTGTCATCCCCCTGGTTGTCTCGTATCGTTTGGGGAGAGACAACGTCCAACCCATCCACAACTCTAACATCAACATCTTCTACCTCGTCATCTTCCTCATCCTCAACATAGGTGTATGCCATAATACATTCACCTCATCGTCGGAATTCCCCCTGGTTATAAGGTAGCGCCCGAATCTGTCGCGCTCAATAACCACCTACTCCATATTCCTTCTCGCATCCGCTGAAAGATCATTAATCTCCACCACTTGAGAAGACTTCAGGGCCTCCAACCGCTTCCCCTCCTTAATCAAGTTAGCTTTTAGTCCAGCTACCTTCTTATCAAGCTCGACCTTCCCCTTCTTTCTTCTCCTTGATCCTGAGGCATATCCCCTTCATCAAACGAGTAGCCAACAAAAGCAAAGAACATTGACCTCACTATTAGCTCGAATCACTATACAAAATTCATCACATATTCAAACAAATGAACTTACCATTTTGCTAATCTCTTCCTCCCCTTTGAGAGTTGCATGCATTACCCTTTCTTCTACCTCTTTCAGCTCATCGCCTATAATAGGTCGATCTTCTATGACCTTCGCCCCTATCTATTCAGAAGGCTTGACCCTTATCTCTTTTGCCCCTCCTTCGACCTCACCACTTCTTGTAGTTCCAGAGGTTGAACTACGCTTCACCATCATCTTCTTTGGAAACGCCCGAGCTATCTTGCTCGACGTAGTAGACTCTGGCACACCCGTAAGGTCCACTCGAGAGGCTTTGGTCAAGTTCACTCGCTTCTCCCCATTAGTTCCCTTCTTCTTGCTGCCCTCAACACCCGCCATTATCCTCGCTGCTTGAGACTTTTGCACTTTCTCAGACGGGCTGTTAGCACGTGTCTTTCATCTAATACTGAGTTCTTTTAGCTCAACCTCAAACTCTATCCCTTCCTAAGAAACAATGTCTAACAGAGACTCCTTCCTCATCATCTGTAATTGAGGACCTGTCGGTCAACAATACATTATCATCAGCGGAGCAATATACAATTTTAACATATCAATCTTATACATTTTACATTGTTATACTTACTTTGTTTTACAGTTCTACACAAAAAATCTATGGGTTCTTCATATTCCCTCTTATGACGGATGACAATCACCCTTCACCCATATCACATTATCATTCCATATTTGACCTGCCGAGTTTAGATCGAAGAAACGGGGCCGAGTCGAACTTAAAAAAAATATGCCCCTCCACTTGCAGAAATTTTTTTTACCCCATAAAACTGCAAGACATCCTCAGGAGATCTCCTTCTCTTAATCTTATCCTCTTCCCACAACTTATTCAAAAATTCACAAATATTTATCACCTCCTACATGTTCCTATTCTACTGAACATGACATGCCCCGATGATGTTCATAATCATTTTCACCAAATTGCTAAGGGGAAGACTCAACCCGTACTCCAACTGAGACACGTAACACAAAAAATCCTCTGTCAGGTCACCTTGGATGTTTCTGTTAAAGTACTCCAAAGAGATCGATTCGTCTAAACCTCTATCTTGTTTCTCCTTCTCCAAATAAGCCAAAAGAAAAAATATTCCTCTCCAGTAGTTAAGATGCAACTCCTAAAATTCCTACCGGCATGCTCTATACAACTGCCCCATCTTCCCCCTACAGAAGCCTTGGCTTTACAAAACTCTTTGAACACATCAGAATTGGGAGGGCAGGTTACCAATCTTCTAGGGAAATCTAGAAATTGATCAATCCTTACTCCTTCATCCCTATAAGATATTACAACTTTGGACTCTGCCGATCGACCAGAGGTCGACGCCTCATTAATAGTAGAAGTCCCCATGTTAACAAAATCTACAAAATATGGTTTGATCCTACCCAAACACTCCTCACGATTAACCTACATACAGGTCCAGGTTCCCATTATTATCTTTTACATATACATCACCCACTCACCCACTCCCCCCACATATATATATAATCTTTCATATATCATACATCAAACAGATTTTATAGATTGCTATAAATGGTAATTTTTAGATTTTCTTAAACACAAAAAATGAATTTCAAAAATAATACATTTACAAATATCACAAATACACTACTAACCTTCTATGTTAGAATGTGAATCTGATGCAGCACTAAATCCTTGCCTCATAACGCTGCTGTATAACCATCTTCGTGACTCTGTCTTTGCAACTCTCTCCCACTTTGACTGTTGATCACTCTCGATTAAACTTTCACGAGATTCTCTGCTATTTTTTCTCTTTCCTCTCTCTCTGCTCTTTAAGTTTCAGAAGTTGAAAAACTTTTGAATAATGAAGATAAAGCATTCTTTATATTTTTTCTCTCTATCTGCTGGCAGTTATTGGGCCTCGCACAAGCCGTCCTCAGTTTTAGAACTGAGGCATCTCCTCCACAATAAATCCCAGATGTCTTGCACCTTTTTGGTGAAAATACTTTTCCATCATTACCCTTTACCTTATATTTTAGTCTATTTTCATCTCTATTTTCTAATTCTCCCCTTGTGATGACTCACACTACGCAATCGGGCTTTCCCTGCTTTTACACAGAAGACAAAATTAAAAGCTATCTATATTTTTTATATATTTGCTTCTTCTACTTATAGTGCAGATGCCATTTCTAAATCTCTCACAATTTCAAAAATATTTAAATTCATTTTTCAAAATAGTCATATACAATATTTGCAATAATAGAGGACATATTCAAACTTCATTCTTATTTTATTTCGTTAGAAATTATTTGAACTCATATACTTATATACCATCCTTATTTACATTCACTTCATTAACATCACACTCTCACATATAATTACACCTAAAACATCCCTGATGTCCTGGAGAACCGCACCCAATCATTTTGCCTCCAACAATCCTTATATCTTCCAGTTCAATCTCTTCTTCAGCAATCAGTCTTACAACATCTTTTCTAGCTGTAGGTTCTACCATCGTTTCTAGCTCCTCATAGAAATGACGTTCATACTCACGTTCCCTACCCCATCTATTATAAACCCTCAAATTAACACCCCCTCACTAGCAGTTCAGCATCATAGTCCAGTAAGCCCAAAATCTGCTCCCGCACTTCAGCTATCTTTATTTTAACCGGCCCCTCAGCAGCATAACAAATTCTCACAGATCTAGTCCATTTCATTTCTACTCTCTTCCACCTATTTAAATCTCATTTCCCCCTATTTATACATTTTTGTTGTGAATCCCCCATAATTAGTGAGATTATCCTATTCTTTCATAACAGAAAACCCTAGTATCCTGAGAAAAGTTATTTGAATATATCTCTCCCTATCGACCTCAGAACATTTAGCCTATTCCATATCGAGCTTATTATTTCCAAATCTAATTGTCAAAACAACCTCACTGAGCTCAAATTTCCCATCCTAAACATTCTACAATTTTTTACTCTCCCCCAATAAATCGCTGTCACTCAGCTTGATTATTCATTACACATATTTCGCGTTGAAAACATATTTTTACATCTTGATTACTATAACCAGGTTGTAAGTTCTAATCTCATACATCACATTTTGTCCTATATTCGTAAATCTTTGAATCATTCATAGCTCAATTTCTAGAGTTATTCTATTCATAAATCAACACAGAGTTTGGTTAATAAATTTTATTAAGCCCAAATATCAATTACAGGTACTTTAAAGCTAACAAATCTTTCAGGTAATTTACATATAACAAGCCTTTCAAGTACTCAAAATCAGGTACTTTACAGTTAAAAAGTTTTAAGTGAGTAGCAGTTGTTAGTTTTATGGCTATGGACATTATGATATTGACATAAAGGTTTATTTGGGACATTCAAAATCTCCTGGGCTTCTCGAAAGAGTTTATCTGTAGTAGCCTACTCGTAGCCTTCTAATACTTGTCGAACACTCGAAGGCTACATCAAAGCCTATCTAATGACTCAAAGCCTAGTAAGCCAATAATCAACTCCACAAAACCTTCCGAGACTATTCGAACACTCGAAGGAACCATCGAACCAGAAATATTTTGACCATGGGCGTATATGATCGAAGGGGAACATGTTAGGCAACCAGCTCACCAGACAAAATAGTAGAGTACGCCACTCGACAACTACGGTGCCAGATCAAATAACTACAGTGTCAGTACCAACAACTACAGTGTTAGACTCGATAAATTACAGCGTCAGAACAGACTCCGGGTACAAGTTAATTATCCCCGGAGGATACAGATGTAACTTGACCTCCCATGGTGACTCAGCCCATCCTATGTCCTATAAATAGGAGGGAGGAGGAACTATGAAGGGGTTAGAAAATCTCTCCCAATAGACCTTACAAGTTTACCTTCGAATACCCTGTAATCACGCAATTCTCGATACTTTGACTACTCGATATTTATAACAGTACTCTTAAAAATCCTTACCAGAGGTCGTGGAGTGACCCATTCTAGGCCTCCATGTAAGTATATTATTAGTAGATTAGTCTTATTATTATTGATTATATGCTTAAATCCTCTGGCCAAAGATTAAATTCATAGTGTAAGATTCAACTTCTCCACACGCAAAGTTAGGCCCCTATATTTGGCGTCGTCCATGCTATCCCACCCTACTAGTCTCCCCCTACCTTTTTTCCCATTCTAATCCTACCAGCCACCTTCAATGGACCCCACCCTCTATTTTACTACCACCCTTGCCTGAAACTCTGCCGACGGAGTGGCCGCTTAGCTCTCCCTTTTTACCCAGTAATTCGCTCAAGCTGAGGAGCTACATAAAACCCATTTACACCAGGAGCGCGAAGAACACCAGCAAGAGTTCCAAGCCAAACGGAAAAGCCATTTGGGTGATACGGATAAACAATACTGTGCCCTTGACAATCTGCGCAATACAGTTCATGAATTGTAACGACTTCAACCTCAAGTTGCCCCTTCGTCGTCTCGAGCGCCCACCCCATTGCGTGTTTCTACCCTTGCCTGGCTCGGGCCCCAACCACATCTTGAGTACCCCTAGTCCATCTTGGAGCTGAGGATTCTCCTCCTTACCATTCTACCTACTGGTTCAATCGACCTTGACATACACCCCACGGATGATTCATCCGATTCCACTTTTTGTACTACCAGATACCCCAAACTCTGCCCTGCTCGAGAACATATCGGGGAGCACAGCGCTGAGCATACGCCAAACATTCAGCCTTATCCCTTTCAACAACAAAGATCCACCCCTCTCATCCTGCCTATCTTACATAGAAAAAACTCGTCCAAAAACTCCACACTACCATCTGCATCAGTGCGATCCCCACACCAAGCTCTTGGAGTCGGTTAAACAACCCCCTCTGCCCCAAACTCCTTGCTATCGAGGGGCCTCCAAATTTTCATGTTCCCAAAATTAGCAAATACCACAATACTGACCCTCAATCCTACATCCTCGAATTTTAGAATGCCTTAAGCCTATACTCCATGGCCGGCCACCTATTGTGTCACTTATTTCCCACCAGCCTCACAAATAGCCTTCTTAGATGGCATCATAGCCTCCCCAATGGCTCGATCCGAAGCTTCGAGCAATTATCTAGGCTATTCATTGCCCAATTCGCCTTCAACTTCTGTAAATCCCCCAATGAAACCCTCGAAGCCTTCACCAAACAGTTTCTTGATGAGTCGCACAAGATCAAAAATCTCGATTGTGCGAACGCTGTACTCGCTTATTCTAACGCTCTGCCAGATAACAGCCGTGTTAAGGAGTACATCGTGCTCTACAAACCTCAAACCCTCTAGGAGATATTATCCAAAGTTAATGGATACATCGACCTCGAGCGCCTCCATGAGTCCAATTGTCAGGGGCAACCTTGAACTACCAATCAAAATAAACATCGATAGGGCAACCTTCTACACCAATGATCGCCCTCGTCTCACAGGAGACTGAGAGCCATAAATTCCCCACGATGACGACACTACCACCGAGGCTCGCAAAAAATGGCCAAAGCCGGTCCTCCCCAAGCTTACTGCTCTTATCAGTACCATTCTACCGTAGATTTAGGTAGACCCCATATGATGTACCCCTTACCCCATTGAGGTCAAACAAGGTGAACCTTACTACCAGAATCATAAGTGCCACTGCCATCACACCTACAAATGCTTCGCTCTGCTGTGCTCTCTCAAAATAATTCTTAAGGTGGAGTCATCTACATCAATATGTCACGGACCTCCCTAGTTACCTCGACGGGTCGTACCTCAAGCCTCAACCCGCCCCCATTGCCGACCCAACCGAGGTACACATTTACCAACTTCATCTAATCAAGGTTAACAATATTAATAGCAACTATTCTGAAAGAAAATGCAAATGTTTTGAAGAATACTGTAAACTTACCTACCTGGAGAAGCTACCCGCCCTTCTGCCATAATTGAGCCAATACCCTTGACCCGAGGGTATCTCATTTTTCGACTGTGATATATCGCATGTTCGTTTCCCCCATTCCGACCCTTTAGTCATTATGATTAAAGTCGACTACCTCATCCTCCATACCATGCTCATCGATATGGGAAGTGCAGCTAATATACTATTCCTTTAGACTGTTCAAGCCATGCAGAAAACAGACCTCATCACCCTGGCTAATGTCGAACTTAAGGGCTTCAATGGCGCTACTGAAGTCGTTGTCGATCGCATTAGTCTCCTTGTCGCCATAGGGCTAATCACACTCCAAACGAGCTTTCTTGTCATCGACAAGAAATTCAAATACCTCGGCATCCTTGTCCGAGACTGGCTCCATACCATGCGAGCCATACCTTTGACTTACCATCAAACCCTTCATTTCACTACCCTTTTTTGTACGTAAAACTTAAAATTCTCCCAACGCCTTGCCCGCTCATGCGAGCATCCAGAGATTGATCAGACCAAAAAATTTGTCAAACAGCTATAGCAATCAATGTTTCTCTCCACACCCATACCATTGGCACCAGCTACCACACCCATCAAATCAACTGTTTATATCGAACTTGACGGTCCTGGTGGAGGGACATTCATTGGTACTTTTCTAGATGAGGCCGAATACCTCGAACTCGCCAACTTCCTTCGAGCAAATAAAGATGTCTTTGTCTAGACTTTCTACGAGATGCCCGGTGTCGGCCTCATTTTGGCATGTCATCGCCTCGACCTCTTCCATCACTATACAACAGTAAAGTAGAAGAAGCGTATATTGGCCCCACAAATTCGTGAAGCCGTCAACCTCGAAGTTGACATACTCCTAGCCACGGGATTCATCAGGGAAGTTAAGTACGCTGACTGGATGTCAAATATCGTTACGGTCCCTAAGAAGAACAGTAAGATCTGAATCTATGTCGACTTCACAGACCTCAACAAACACGAACCGAAGGAAAGCTTCCCCTCCTGATCATTTTAGTACTCCTGGATGCCACAGTCAGACATGTACGACTATCAATGATGGACGCGGCTTCGGGAAAAAAAGGTACCCCTCCTCCCAGATGATCAACTTAAAACATCTTTTATCATTGAACAAGGCCTTTATTGTTTTAAGGTCATGCCTTTTGGCCTTAAAAATGCGGGTGCCACTTACCAACGGCTTGTCACCACCATGTTCAAACCTTTGCTTGGCAAGTTGGTCGAAGTTTATATCGACAACATGTTATGAAAAAGCCTCCAAAAACACACCTACATTTAAGACTTAATCGAAGTTTTCTCGATACTTCGAAAATATAATATGAAACTTAACCCAAACAAATGCCAATTTGATGTTTCGTCTGGTAAATTCTTTGGCCACCTCATCAGCAAACTAGGTATTGAGATCGACCCTACTTATATCTAATCCCTCATCGATATGCCTTGCCCCCAAACAAAAAAATATGTCCAAAAGGTGGCTGGAAAGATAGCGGCCCTCAACCGCTATATTTTGAAATATACCTTGGTCGACCACCCATCATCAGTACCCCCATCGAAGGTGAAATGATTACTTTATACCTCACTGTCACTGATGCTTCTATCAGTTCAGTCCTCATTCGACTCGAATCTAGCATCGAGAAACCTATATACTTTATTAGCAAAACTTTGACATCTGATACGCAAAACTTAAGCGTTTGCTCCTTACCCTCGTCTACACTTCTCAGAAACTCAAACCATATTTTCAAGAATACCCTATCCGTGTTATTACAAGTTACCCCCTTCGAGAGGTACTTAGCAAGAAAGAAAAATCCAGACTGGTACAACAGTTGTCTGTTTATCTTGGCGAACTCGACATCACGTTTGAGAAGCAGATATCCCACAGGGGCCAAACAGTTGCCGATTTCCTTGCCGACTTACCGGTCGAAGATGATCTACCCAAAGACCGACCTGAACAAACTGACCCTAGGAACCCTAATACAGATTGGCACCTCTTTATAGATGGATCTACTGGACCTAACAGTTTGGGGATCGATATTATCCTGGTTACTCCCACCAATGATCGAATCAAAAAAGCCATAAAGTTAAATTTTGAAGGCTCCAACAACGAGGCCGAGTATGAAGCCTTGATCCATGGCCTTGACCTCACACTTGAACTCGGTGTCTCTAAACTGTCAGTATTTACTGACTCCCAACTCGTTCAAAGATAGTACACAAGCAAAAATTAGGCCAACGGTCGCATGGCAGAGTATGCTGCCCTCGTCTGCCAGCGCTTGGATCGTTTTCCTAAAAGTTCATTTATTACTCATTGCCCCCGAGGTGAAAATAGACATGTTGATGCCCTCGCCTTCATAGCAGCCATGTTAGGCCAGCCCGAATCTCGAATACTCCATATCAAAGTACTTGAACACCCAAGCATCGACCAGATGGAAGTTAATGCCATCAATACTGGAGGTGAGAGTCTCAATCCAGATGACTGGCAAACACCATTTCCTCTGAACTTCGTATCTTGTCTTCCGGTGAATTTCTTGATCTAACCTAAGTATCATGTTAACTCTTCGACCAGACTGATACTTGGGGGTGACCTCAAAGTTTTTTAAGTCTCCAAATTAGAGGAAACTCGAGGGGCATGAATGGTCGATAGAGCAGACCCTCTGGAATGCATTGTGGGCAACCACGTTATACTTCGTTTAGGCTCAGTCCTTCGAAGTCCAGTAAATTTCTTGATCTAACCTAAGTATCATGTCAACCCTTCAACCAGGCTGATACTTGTGGGCGACCTCAAAGTTTATAAAGTCTCCAAATTCGAGCAAATTCGAGGGGCATGAATGGTCGACAGACTGAATCCTCGGGAATGTATTGGAGGCGACCACGTTATACTTCGTTTAGGCTCAGGGTTTCGAAGTCTAGTGAATTTCTTGGTCTAACTTAAGTATCATGTCAACCCTTCGACCAGATTGATACTTGGGGACGACCTCAAATTTTTTAAACTCTCTAAATTCGAGCAAACTTGAGGGGAAAAAAATATTTGACAGACCAGACCCTCTGGAATGTATTGGGGGTGACCACGTTATGCTTCGCTTAACGTCAATCCCGCGGACAGACTCGGGGGAGACCACGTTATATAATACTATTGCAAGTGTTATATACTTCCAACATACACAAACACAAGTATACATGAATATCAACAATTCAACTATAGGTATCTCAAACTCATTACAGTAGAGCAATTCAAACCAAACACAGACAGATAGTTCAAGATCAAATAAGTTACAAAGTGTTCAAATACAAACCACCACTCCAAATTTCCAACACCACTGCAAGATAAGAGAAAGGAGTATGTTACAGCAAGAAGAAAACTATGGGACCTCATACAGGGGTGGCAACATCACCTCCCACAGACTCTTCGGCAGTAACGCCTCCAGCACCTTCGACAGTCAGATTGGGCCCAAACATGTCGGCCACTCCATCCACTACCGTACTAGCAGCAGTATCTTCAGACATAGGAATTTCCACGCTCTCCCCCATACCTCCACCACTAGGATCTACGTCCATCTTTTCTGCCTGCACAACACCTTCGGCAGGAGGCCCTTCGGGAATAGGAAAGCGCTTCAGAGTTATGGAATCATACCCCAAATCCTCGATGCAAATCTTTAACCTGGTACTTGTCTCATATTCCTCATCGAATTCCCCCTGGAAGGTCTCCCACTGTTCTTCCATTTCCATCTCCTTCTCAACAAGCTTCGACTCCAGTACCTTCCGCATTTGAGTATGGTTGTCACCTTGAGGTTCGAGTTCCCTTGCACAATCAGTTTTGATTTTCAACTGCTCTTGCTTTAGCGTGTTAACCTCGGACACCAGCGCTATCTCGGTACCTCGGACATGCTCTAGATTTTTAACTGCCTGTCTCAGCTACCTCGTTGTAACCTTCTGGGCTTTGATAAAAGCTTAAAACCAAGCATGTGACTGCTAGAATACTTGAACCATAAGTACTTCTCCAAGCATGGTGAACTTTAGCAAAATATCAGAATTTCATAAAATAGTTACCTGATGAAGAGACTTATTCATCTGCCTCCCAGCCTCCTCTGTGTTATTTCTCCAGAGAATTGCCATCGAAGCAGCTGTGGCTTGAGCCTCTAGTTCAGCTTCTATTTGTGCTTCGTCCACATCCTCCACATCATCATCCCCCAGCTCCTTATGCCTCTTACATTAAATTACCTTCGGCTGCTAGACCATCAAAGATTCGGGAACGACCTTGCCCTTCCCTTTGTCAGCCTGCTTCGATGCCTACTTTGATGCCTTATGAACTACTTCGGGCACTGGCACTATTTGTTGCCCCCTTGGTACATAATTCACTTTCTGCGTCAATCTCACTTTTTCCATTTCTTCGACCCCTCTCGAAGCACCTTCTTCTCCCTTCTTTTTTGCTGGCTTAGGAACGATAAAAATGTTTTAAAGCAATGAATCTGTCCTCTTCCGCCTCTTCCTTTTGATACCTGGCTTTCTGAATACCTGGTTTATCCACTCCTTGTCAGAGTCAATAAGTTCATCAATGTATCTCCGCGAGTTCTACAAAGTTCTCGTATCTGGCTCTATAAAACAAAATAACACACACAGTTACCAGTTTATTTAACATCCATTTTACAACTATCTTCGACTGTGAACTTACTTGGATTATAGATCCTATGCTGCAGCTTATAAACGTCCTCCGCTTCAGTATTCTCATAATTACCTCGCACTATAACCATGTCTTTATCCCACCCTCGACCCGTCGAGCACAAATCAAATAGCCACGGTTTATCTACATGGCATTGGATGTGATATGTGTCCACCCTCTTGTTGGCTTTCTTCGAGTAGAACGATATAATATCAAACTACTCGATCAACTCCCTTTTCTCACGTCTTAGTTCTATATTCATACCCTCAACTACTCTCATCATTTCATAGAAGTTTCCATTCATCTAGCACAGGGCAACTACCTAGAAGTTTAATACCTCCTTTACCAACCTTCGAAAATGTAGTTGCATCCCTAGCCGAATATGGCCTCTAAATACCATGAAATCCTCTCGAGGGATAGACTTAAAGGTATACGCAGATCCTGCTGCATATAATTCTACCCCTACCCTCGACAACTCCAGCTTAGCCATAAATCAATCTAGTCTCAGCTTCTCTCGAGTTGAGACTGACCCCGTAGCTCCCCCCGAACCTGTTGAACTCTCACTACTATCACTCTGCTACCCCTCTTTTCTATCATCCCCTGAAGGCTCGATACCACCTTCGTATTCCCTTATCTCACCTCCCTCCATCTCCTCTCCATCCATCTCCTCGATCACTCAAACCTTATTACGTTTACTACTCGATGCCATACCTTTGGGCACTACCACAACCATAGGACATCTACTGCAATACCTAATACCTCTGCGTTGCTGCTCTCATCCCTTGAGCCATGACCAGATACACTTATCTCATTTACCTCCATCTCCTCATCTATCAGCCTCAGCCTCGAAGATTGACGGGTACGCATTATACCCTACAGAAGAAGAAGCACACAATTACATCGATATATTAAACTATTAGGTTTCAATAACTTATTTTTCTCTAACCCCTCCAAACATCCCAAACCACAGCCGAATGTTCAACTCCAAGCTCGGTCGCACCCTCAAGACCCTCAAAATTCCAATGGGCCAGACCTCTAGACACATGGGTTACCCTTTTTTTTCGGATATATCATCACAAATATCAATCCTAGCAACCTCTACCCTACTATGTTAACCACATACAAAAATAGAAGAAGAAACAGCAGGGCAGTTAGGAAAATTAGATATTATTCATAAGAAGTTAGATGACATACTGGTTTGAATGGCTCCGATCTCTGAGCAACAACCTAGTGTTCTTCTCTCTCAGCAATAGCCAAGCGTCACTTCAACAATGGAGTATGTTTTCCTCTCCAACTCTCTATTTTTCTTTATGAATGATAAATTAGGAATAATGATTTCTTTCTCCCTTTATAAGTACCTCCTTAAACTAATAATAAACCGCCTCGATTTCTAAAACTACCATCATTACTACTTTGCCACTCCCCCTACTACTTTCGGCTAAGTTGTGTTTTAACGCCTTTACCCTCAGCTACTCCCACGTGCGCTTCCCACGCCCACATTTAAGCAATTTTATATTCACCGAGTCGAGTCTTCTAGTACCCTGCCCGAAGTTGTCACATTAAACTTATACGTCATGTCAACCTTTTTCCCATAATCCAAGAAAATGTTATGATGACCTATAGGGCACTCTGCCCTAGGAATTGTACCACTTCTGACATGCCTGCTATTTTGGCTGTCAGGTTGTGCCGTCGAAGCCCATCTACCTTCGACACAAGGAAATTTCCAAACCGCTCCTGATCCCACCTGCGAACCATCATCTATACTTTACGCCAAACATTCGTCTACACATACTTGATATTCGATACGTCGGCCTAAATTTTTCGGTTATTCAATTTTATCTCAGTTGGATACAGTTTTCTAATCATCATTCCTACAATTCAATATTTGACAAGTTGTTATCGTTTCTAAATTACCATTGTCTATTGTGTTTGTCACACTTATACATAAATAGTTCAATATCATACCTCGTCAATTGTTTCAATACATTCCATTTCTTTCGAGAAACTGTCTTTATACCAATTCAAAAAAATATAGCAAACAACATCAATAAAAAACTAAAAACCTTCTCGACCACCATCCCACGCCTGCACCTTTACCATAACCAAGGAGCCCCTATTTGCAGATAGGGAAATTCTTGCAAACCCCAGTCTCCTCATCAATTTGGTCTTCTTCAATTATCAAATCTTCAGCCATACACTGTAGTAAGTTGAATCGGTTACTGGCAAGTAGATTTATCCATTGCAGCACCCTCCACCAGTGAGCATACGGCATCCTAGAGATCGGCTCTTCTGGCTCTAGTTGCACCATGTCAGGCATCACCCAGCCTAACTCATGGTCTCAAAATAATTTCTCAATCAGCTCATACATCTTCACCTCTACTTGACGCTCTCTGGCTTCCATTCACTTATATCGCATATTAGGAGTTGTATCCATAGTTTGACTATTAGGAGAAGAAGATGCATAAACTTTACTCAGAGAAGACTGTAAAGATATTTAAAGCTCTCTTAACACCCACTACATATACTTGAAGGCAAATGTATTTATTCCCTCCTTAATCACAACCTGTATTAATCACAGTCTTCAATTACCTTCCTCAGAATTGTAACAGTCAAACTTTTCAACTTCCCAGACTCAACCATTTTCTCAGCACGCGCAATCTATACCAATTTTTGAGGTCTTGCCGTTGACACATCTCTATCCTTGATACCCTTTTTTCTCGAACTATCGATAACTCCCTATATATTATCACAACATTTTCTACATATATAAAGTGCCTCAAGAATTCAGGGTCACTTATTCATTTAAGCTTGAATCTTAATCTATATCTTCGATCACTACATTATCATTCAAAGTAACTTTTCTGAAGTAAATTACTATCTCCACTCTTTACCCTTCGTTCGAAGGTGGAGTCTCGAATCCGCGCCTATATACTATTTGTCTATAATACTGTCGGTTACACATTGTTTCATTGAACTACTATTTCATTCCAAAATTTCAATACTATAACAAAAGAAAGAAACATTTAGAAACCAACAAAACAAGAAAACAACAAAACAAAAAAATAACGCCACCACATTTGCAAAGAACCCCCTATTTAAAGACGGGGCAGTTCTTCTTAGACAGCCCTGACTCGTCCTCCAGCAACTGGTCCTCCTTTTCTACTATACACTCAGCTAAGCTCTGCAAAAATTAGTACCGGTTGTCGCCCGTTTGGAGCAACCATTGCAAAAACCCCCACTAGTATGCATACGGCTGCCCATTGATTAGCTCTTCGGGCTCTAGCTCGACCAGGTCTGGCATGTCCCAGTCCAACCCTTTATCGCCAAAAAACTTCACCTTCATTTCTGCCATTTTTCTTCCTATTCGGCGGTCCTGTTCAGCCATTCTCCTTTGGTGCCGGGTGTTCGGTGTGGTCTCCATGCTGTGTATTACTCAACGAGGAAGAAGAAGAAGAAGCTGAAGAAGATTATGGTGCATTACCTCCTGCTAACCCCTATCTTATACCACTATTAAGGGTATTTATTACCCCATAGTCACCAATCAAACTTAATTACCCCCTCAGAACTACCACATTCAACAATCAACCCTTCAACTTCTAATGCTTAACTACTTTTCTTTGCAAATACCCTCTACACCAATTTTTGAGGCCCCTGCTGAGAGGGGGAAAATGTACTAGTCTACTCACAGCCTTCTAATACTTGTCAAACACTCGAAGGCTACATTGAAGCCTACCTAATGACTCGAAGCCTAATAAGTTCATAATCAAGCCCACGAAGCCTTCCAGGACTATTTGAACACTCGAAGGAACCGTCGAACCAAAAATACTTCAACCATGGGCATATATGGCTGATGGGGAACATGTCAAGCAGCCAGCTTATCAGATAAAATAGTGGAGTACTCCGCTCAACAACTGTGGTGCTAGATCTAACAACTACAGTATCAGACTCGATAAATTACAGTGTCAGAACCAACTCCGGGTGCAAGTCAGTTATCCCCGGAGGATATAAATGTAACTTGACATCCCATGGTGACTCAGCCCATCCCATGCTTTATAAATAGGAGGGAGGATGAACTATGAAGGGGTCAGAAAATCTCTCCCGGCAGACCATACAAGTTTACCTTTGAATAACCTACAATCACCCAGTTTTTGATACTTCAACTACTCAATATTTATAATAGTATTCTTAAAAATCCTTACCAGAGGTCGGGGAGTTATCCATTTTAGGCCTCTATGTAAGTATATTGTCAGTAGATTAGTCTTATTATTATTGATTACATGCTTAAATCCTCTGGTCGAAGATTAAATTCATAGTATAAGAGTCAACTTCCCCTCATGCGAAGTTAGGCCCCTACATCATCTCCCCTTAGTATCAGCAAGATAGCTGATAGGATGGTCGTCATAGGAGGTATGATTGGGATAGGTCAATCTTGTTTTCTGTCTTTATGTCTGATATTGTCGTTGTGACGCCCACGCTGTTTGGCAGTAACATTGTTTGTTGGTTTTGAGTGTGGTGGTAAGAGAACATCGTTTGAATGGATTCCAGAAGAACTTTCAATCTTATCTTTCCTAGATCATTCGAGTTTTATGTAGTTATTAGCCACATCGATCATCTCTATGGCGGTTTTAGGTTTACGGAGTGTAAGTTCTTCTCGAACTTTACAATTGATGTGGAGATAAGAGGTGAATACGAGTACAACAATCTTGGGATTTAAATTCCCAATTTTGCTTATTTCTTGCAGGAAGCACTTGTAAAAGTTTGCCAAAGTTTCCTCGTGCCTTGTTCGAAAAAGAAAAGAGATTCAACCGTCTTCTCACGTTCCTTAGTATGTACGTAATTCGACTCAAAAAGTCATTATAATCGGGTAAAGCTATTAATCGAGCCTTCGGGAATGGTGTGGAACCACCTTAGAGGCTCTTCCTTAAGGCTCATGTTTAACCGTCTGTACATCATATGATCGAGTTTTAAGTACAGGCCTACGGCCGCTTTGAAGTGATGGATGTAGGTGAGTGGGTCGGTGAGGCCTATATATTTGTGAAACTTTAGCATATGGAAGTTGTTTGGAATTGGCATGACTTCGAGATGAACGGAAATTAGGTTAGCCTTGATCCTATCCAGAACGGATCTTCGACTTGTATTGTCTAAATGTATGGCTTGAATCCTATTATTCAAGTCGTCTAAGGTAATGAATTATTGGAGAACGTTTGGTTCAGGTGCTGCTTGGGGATCAAAATCTCCTTCACCATCTTAGCCCAATCGCTCTCTAACTGGCGTCTTGGAAGTGGTGGTGGGTTTTGATAATGTGTTCGTAGACTTCTTTGAGTTATCGATACTAACGACGTAAGGCCAAAATGTTGAGATATTATGTCTAGGTTCCTGGATCGAGACTTGGAAGTTCGAATTTTCTTTTCCCTCGATATATTTTCCCTTTGAACAGCTCATGACCGATGGTCACTTCAGGCCCGTGGAGGTGATCTTTGTTGACCAGTGAGCCAAACTTGTTGCCTTCGTAAACTTTTAATTTCTTTTTAACGAGTTTGTCTCTATTGTTCTAGGGCCTTCATCCTCTCATCCCTCTCAACTTGGAAGGATTGAGCATAAATTATCTGATCCTCCTGTCACTGGTTCCTGTCAGATTCTATCTGCTTCTGAGGCTCGGCAATAACTTTGTGGAAATTGACAGTTTTTGGCTGGATGGTGACTAAAATATTATCATTGTTTCCCTAAGTACTGGAGGAACTTCTGAGGTTCATGTTAGTCATGAAAATGATTGGGTAAAATGAGTATTTGGTAAAGAAAATATGGATATCTTCCCACAGATGGAGCCAATTGCCGTATGACGACTAATAAAGTATTTTATCTAAGGCGATAAAATTGCTCACCCACATTACACCCAACAATATAAAGAATAGGAACGTCAACATTACATATCTAAGGACATACTTGACAATCACAGATGATCGCTCTAATGATATTACGATGACTTGTACTTTTATCTTTTTTATGATGAAACATTTATGTTTCCAAATGGCCAACGACACCGTACCGCTTGGATATCTCTAGGCTATGGCCGATTTAGGCACAATTCCCTCATATGACTGGAGTTCTATTATTCTTACTTCTCTGTACAATGGCTTAGATACCACAGTCATGACTAGGGGTGCCATCACTAGATTTTTACAGCTTATTAAGGTACAGTGAAACTTTTTCCAATAATACAAATCAAATATCTTACAGTAAACATCTTAAATAGAATTTATAAGTAGTTTTTGTGTTGTTCCAAAATGCAGTATTGGTTCGATAAGTATTGTTGGATTGGTCACTCCATTATCAGCAATGTACTGAAGATGATGTCGTATCCTCACCTCAAAGCATGGAAGAAGGGGAACAAGAAGAAAATAAATGACCAGGCAAGAAACTTGTTTTCAATAGTCAGTTACCTTATTAACCACTGAATTATTGATTCGATCAACTGGCGTCCTTGGGAAACATCTATGGCATTAGAGTTAGATGAAGTACATATTACTTTAGAATTATCCTTAAATAGGATATCACTTCAAGTCCCAAATGGAAGATGCGAGTATTACTTTAGGGATAGATGTTGGAGGCAGTTGACTAACTATGCAGATATTCTAATGGATCTTTCATCCAACATGTCACCACATTTTAGTCCTACTGATTTAGAGGCTTTGTGAGAGTCTGACTTCATTAGCTGTAGCCAGTTTGTGATGGACGAGTCGAGGATGACTTACGCCGACTACTATAGTAGTATAGCTACTGAGGTTGGCCACTTATTGGTAGATTCGTAGGGGTTGGGGAACATAGATCTGTTTGGGGTCAGTGCACTCAGGTCTGGTATTATAACCATTGTGGTTACGTCAGTAGAGGTTCATAGCTTGTCCCAGGAATTTAGTCTGCCCGGCTTGGATATGGGCTAGACGCAAGGTAGAACATAAAGTGGACAAGGACGCGTTAGACGATCCCCATCTACTGCTTAAGGGACCCACCACACATACCTCCATCCAACGATTCAGAGGAGTTATGGAACCTGAGTCTGGGTATGTGGCAAGTTGCCCTTACAGAGTCTGTGCGGGATGATCAGATGATCACATCATTGACTGGTCAGGTTCTTACTTTAACGAGGGGTTATAACATTATCAACGAGTAACTATATCAGCATGTAAGAAATTTATTTATTTATTATTATTTTTTTAAGACATATTTATTTTGCCCAAAACTAAATAAATTTTCTGTCCCTTTCAGAACTTATAGCAGAGGACGACACCGAGTTTACAAGTGGTGTCACTACTAGATGGTAGTGACGCAAGGACTAGACAGGGGACCCGTAGAACTTGTATTCGAACAGGGGAGCTGGTAGTATCAACAAGGGGAAGCGTACTAGATATGATATTTGTCCATCTCAATAGATATAGTTGTGAGATGAGTGTTACTGTAGACTTATATTTTTATTGTACGGCTTTATGTTAAACTATTTGAAGGTGTACTATACAACTTTTGCTTTTTTTATATAAGTACTCGTACGACCTAATGCCCCATTTCTTTAAATTTAATTATTATCGATCAATTTTGGCTCAATCTTGAATTTAAATGGAAATACAATTGCAATTCTTAAATATTAGTTATACGCACGAAATTAAACTAAAAACAAATACAATTACAAGTCTTCTTATGCGTCTAATTCATTCTGTAATTACGACTGATATAGAGATTAAACTCAGACCATTTAGTATGGGAGAACGGATCTCGTTTATAGTTTACTAGTCAATAATTTGCAGAAGGATCGGGCGGGACGTAGTTCTGGTAAAAAATATTGTATGGAGTCTCGAATGGGAACAACTGGTTATATTTCTCATACCATTCATATCTGGCTTTACGCAAAATATAGGCTAGTGGAACACCTCTGACCCGTTTATCAATACTCTTTCGTATCTCATAAAATTTATCACATTTAGCCTTAAGTGTATTCTACCTGTTGTATAAATCAACAGGAGGGTATCAAAGTTCCATGTACTCTCTGAATTAGACATGAACTCGGTCCCATAATTAATTGAAGTTGAGTTATCGGAGAGGTGGATTATCAATAAATTCCTGTCAAGACGCGGAGACGGCGCAGTCTTCATTCCGGCCAAAATACCACTGAAGAATCCACTGTTAGAGCTAAAAAAACTCGGCCTTGTTGAGTTAAAGTGGAGGGAATGTTGTTAATCTATCAACAACCAACATATATATAGCAAGAAAATTTAAGCTCTTGAATGTGAAAAAAATAGCCATTGGGATGCCAAAAATAGCAGCTGGGAAGTAACACAAAATATATTACCGCGCGATCTTTTGATTACTGCGGCGGTCTTTTGATTACCGCGAGGTCTTTTGATTGCCGTATTGCTATTGTGGGAGTTTAGGGAATGCGGCAATCTCAGATTACCGCGAGGTACTTTGATTACTATACGGTAATCAAAAGACCGCAGTATTTTTTAAACTCTAAAACGACTAGTTCTTCTTCCCTTTATATATCAATACTTCTCTTTGTTTGTTCCATTTTCACCTTCTACCTGATATCTCAACTCTACAGCCTCATATGCCTTCCTCATCATCCTTTTCATCTATTGATGATGCTCCACTTGTATTATCCTCATCTAAAAATCTTATGTTTGATTGTGCTACGACAATGGCCATTATGCACAAAGTTGTAATGAACCTAGTAGTACAAGATAAAACTTCGGCTCACCGCGGGAGTACCATAGGCCGTGAGGATAAGAAAAAGATACGAGACCGCAAATTGGGGAATTATAGTATTATGGAGGACTACTTTAACACTCCTTGGATATATAAAGAGGTAGATTTTTTTCCATGTTTTTGTATAAGTAAATAAATCTTTTTGCGAATATTTGATGCAATAGTCACACCTAATGATTTTTTTGTCCAAAAAGCCAATTACATAAAAACTATTGGGTTATCACCCTTCCAAAAGATAATTGGGGCACTACGTATGTTAACTTACGGTGTCGCAGTAGATCTTTTTGATGAGTATTTGATAATATTATAAAACACAACATTGTTAAGTATGGATGGGTTTTGTGTTGCGGTTATAGTATTTTTTTGGAGAGGAATATCTTCGAGCACCAAACGCGGCCGACGTAAAAAAGTTAAGAGCGGTAGGAGAGTCACAGGGTTTTCCCGACATGTTAGGAAGCCTTGATTGCATTCATTGGATATAAAAAAAATTATCTCATAGCTTGGCACTGTCAATTTACTCGTCATTACCCCAAGGTGATTATACTTCTTTAAGCGATAGCTTCACACGACCTTTAGTTTTGGCATACTTTTTTTGGGTTACTAGGGGCTAAAAATGATATCAATATCCTACAATAATCACATCATTTTTCCAACCTCGCGGATGGTAATGCACTGCCTTGCAATTATACAATTGCTAGAAAAGCTTATGATATATGTTATTACCTAGCGGATGGCATATACCTCAAATGGGGAATACCTTTCCAAACCATCTTCAATCGGGTTATAAAGAAACCAAAATTCTTTGCTCAGCAACAAGAAAGTTTCAGAAAAGACATAGAACGGGCATTTGGGGTTTTACAATCATGGTTCAATATTATAAGAAAATCCAGTTAAATTGTGGAAACCCAGTGTTTTGAGCAATGTCATGAAGGCGTGCATGATAATGCACAATATGATCGTCAAAGAGGAACGATGTTCATTCCCATCATAATTAGGCTACGATCTGGAGGATCCCACAACTATCCATGGGGATCCTATTGTACGCGAGCGCAGAACAATAAAAACTTTTATAACGACAATGAACCGAATTTGAAGTTGAGAAATACACTTTGATCTAAAGAATGATCTAATCGAGTATTTATGGGCCGTGAAGGGAAACAATGCTTCCTAGTATTATAATCAAGTATTATCTAAGAACTATATGTAATTTAATCATTTTTGGCGTACAAGCTTATGAATTATTAATTTTTTATTGAACAAGTTTTTGATATTGCATTAATCTTATATTTGTTTTAACACAATATTCTCAGAAAAAAACATTTCTTTAAAAGATTACATTCTTCAATAGCAAAGTACATTCTTCAAAAACATATATTATTATAAAGTAAACAATGTTCTTGGATATTAAATAGCATTCAACAAAGTTAAATTATATTTAATAACCTGAACTGGTACTTGGTCCGCTATTTTTGTTGAGATGTTCCATGACCTCTGCTTGCCTTTACTGAAAGTATTATAATACATGTCCAGAAAGATTACTCAGGTCTTTATCCATGATTTTGCGATCTTCTATTGCTCTTTCCAAATCCATTTTTGCTTGCCATTGTTGATGTTCTTCTACTCTTTTTCTTTCATTTTCTTCCTTTACTTGTCTCTTCTCCAACCTCATCTCCGTAAGCATTGTCGCCATATTTTGGCCAAATGCAATATTTTTATCCATGCCCTTATTTCTTGTAACGCTTTTTCTAAAAAGTTTTTAGCCAATGGGCCTCACTCCACCCTCATATAACAAACCATATAATTCAGAGTATTGGTGAGTGGATTGAGGTGCAAGTGGGTCATCAGGATCCTTCGATAGGTTGTTTGATCCGATCGATTTCCCCAGAGAAGAATTACGCGATGCTTTCGACGCCATATTTCTAGGTCGATTCCCCGCATTGTTCAAACCATCATCCTTTAGGATGACCCATCATATTTATCTTACTAAAATGTTATACGCTTGACGATGTTTAAAGTTATTGCCACCATTCAATCCTTGATATATCCTGTGTACGTCATTTTCCTACAATTCCCAAAATTACCAAATATCTAAGAAAAATAAACGAAATTGAGTTAAAGCAACTTAAAACGTACCGATCATCCTCAGTTTTCCCATTTTCGTACCGAAATTGTACTTGAGCAACTATCTGCATGTAGTTCATACATTGTACATTAATGAGATACCATTGAGATTTGGTCAACCCACATTATCGTCGGCCAGGGCACTCGGGATCTCTGTTAAAGGTAATATTAACCTTTTAATGGAAACTAAAACCATTTGTGAGGTCCATGGTCTGAACAGAAGCCACTACCCACACCCTTACGAGACACGTGATATCTGCATCCATCCAATGAAGTAAATTATTATCTGTCTCGTCCAAAAACTTAGCATCATCCAATACTTACACGTTTTGTCTTGGTTTTGCGAGTGTTCTTTTCTTTTTTTATTTCACTACACTTAAATATTAAAATTGCCATGGTCTATTTTTAATTTTGCCATGGATATATGCCAAGGTAACCTTTGCACAGGGCTTTTCCATGGCAAATATCATTGTTATCCGTGGTTATTTTATTTTCTCCTTAAATTGGTATCACCTTATCTAGCCCCTTCACTTCTCTTATTCCCTTCTCTCTGGTTACACTTATCTTTGAATCTTTTTTATAGGATTTCCACATCATAAATCCTAATGGTGAATCCAATATTTTTTTTATCTCTATCTCTTTTCCTGAAATTGTGTAAAGGGGTATCGGTTTTTGGTGGAAAGGAAAGAGAACAACTGCAATGCCATGATTTCGGATCAGTTGTTTATGAGTAAGACTAGCAAAGTTCTAATTTCTCTGTGATTTACTTTAGGAAAGGAAAGGTTGGTTGATTTTTCTTTTCCCCTTTACTAGGTTTTAGTTTTGATTTAAATGGTGATACTGGAGTTAATTGAGATTGTTGATTATTAGGAGGTCGATTGTTATGATTATTGGAGCAACAACTGATAATACTAGAGTTGATGATGTACCTGCGATCAAAGTTATTGCTTTGAGGTTTACTAAGACTATATGAGAGGGGACTGAAAAGGTATGAAATGACCAAGTGGTTGTGATTCAAAAAGGGAAGAAAGATGGTGAACCATGTGTGATAACTGTGAATTGTCCTGATAAAACTTAACTTGGGTGTGATCTTTGCATAATTATACTTGCTTTGGACCATAATGTTGATAATTGTGATGTTTATTTGCTTGGAAAGCTATACTTCGATTATAAAGAGTATCGGAGGGCTGCACATGCTTTACATGATCAAAATGGGAAAAATGCAGTGTTCTTGCGGTCTTACGCACTTTATATGGTTTGAATTTTGACTTATAACTCTTTGATTATTATTGTTTTGTGTATTGTATGTTATCTGTTTGATTATTTGAATCCTTTTTACAGGATTTCCAAATTGTAAACACTCATAATGAATCAAAATTTAGGATTACCAAATACTAATGGTGAATCCAATATCTCTTTTCTACATTTTTTCTGAAATTGCATGAATGGGTATTAATTTTTGGTGCAAAGGAAAGAGAGAAACTTCAATGCCATGATTTTGAAGTACTTATTTATGATTAAGACCATTAGACCTCCAATTTCTTTGTGATTTACTTCATCAAAGGAAAGGTTGGTTGATTTTTTTTTTCCCCTTTACTAGGTTTTAGTTTTTCATAAAATGGTGATACTAGAGTTAATTGGGGTTGTTGATTATCAGGAGGTAGATTGTTGTGATTATTAGAGAAACTAGTGATGATACTCGAGTTGATGATGCCCTAGCGATCGTAGTTGGGACTTGAATGAGGAATTTCCTTTGAAAAATACAATTAGAAAAAAAGCTTGAAAAAATGGACGAAGACCATTAGAAAAAATGTTTGAAAAAATGGACGAAGACCATTAAAATAAAGCCTTAAAAAACTGACGAAGACCAAGCTTTCTGGGGAGAGGGAATTGGAAAGAAGGATGAATGCCAAGAAATTTTAAAGACCACTGGTTGAAGCCAAACCACCATGGATTTGCTCTGACTACAATCAAGACCCTTTGAAGCGACTACGTAACTTGCGTATGTTAAATAAGATAAGGAAAAGGAGCGTAGGTTGGAGATAAAGCCAATGGTGTAATTTTGGAGCATAGGTTGCAATCCAAAGGTGTAGTTTAGGAGCGCATAGGTTTACTCCAAAGCTCATAAAGAAAGCTCGTAAAACGTCCTGTATTGCTATTTTTCTTTAGTTAAAATCTTTGCAAATCCTTTTTAAATAGAAATACCCAGCTACTGAATTTACGAGCTTCGAAGTAAAGCTATGTTATAACGAAGTTAAGAATGTTTTGGCAAGGTAGTGAAAACACCCAGGCGGTTAAGAGGTAGGATTTGTAGGAGGTGGATGCTGCCCTTTAGGGATAAAATCTTTAGGAGTAGATGCCTTTTTCTTATCCTTCTTAGAATCTTTATTCTTGTTCTCGTGAGAGCTCATAGCTTGAACCTTGGGAGGGGTTGTATCCTCTAGCGATTGTATCCTTTCACGTTGTGTTACAATTTCTTGCTCACGAATAGCTTGAACCTCGAGATGGTTTGCATCCTATAACAATTGTATCCTTTCACGTAGTGTTACTATTTCTTGCTCAAGAATAGCCATATACTTAGAATATTCTAGATCTTTCTTCACTAATTCTAGATTTTTGATAGCTAGTTCTTTTTTATTTTTTTCCAGCTCATTCTCAACTATCTGTAAATCTATTTTAAGAATAGTAGTTTCTTCACCCACTAAATCTTGGACTTCTTTAGGTAACGTTTCTAGCCATATGTTATTCTCATCATACACTGGATCCCTTTTATTACCCATTTTGAGTCTCAGGCTGAGTTGAGTTACCATCTTACCTATATTTAGTTTCTCCCAATCTATTCTGAAGTTAGATTCAACACTGATGTTTTAAGTGCTAGATGGTGTTTCTATTGTGAGTTAAACCAATCAGCATTGACATAGTTCTTTGTAGGACCCTTATGTTTTATAATTTTTTTATCATCTTCTGTTACCAATTTATAACACTTTGGTGCTAAGAATATGCCTTCCTTTATAAAACACTCTTGCTTTAACAAACCTAATACAGTGGATGATACATATTCTTCAGGAAGGGGATTTCACAGAATTGCTGAATTCCGTATCGATGTAATAACAGTCATCTCTCGACGTAAATTGGTACATATAAATGTGATCATAAGCTGTGACACCCTAAAAAGGTTGTCTATGTTATTAGAATTTAGGCATTGTTTCCTACATGAGGAATTAGCCAGCTATTTGTCAATTTGGATGTTTAACATTTCTAGTTATGACAACTAGAATTTATTCCTTCCAGAATGTTGATAGTCTCCATCTATGATCTGAAATTCCGAGGGAGAAACTTTCAGAATTACCTGGGAAGTTTGCCCGTCCTGTGGAGCTGAGTAAGATTTGAAATTTTAGCAGAAGTTAACACTTTTTATAATGTACAAAATATAATATCTCTAGTTAATTGTGTATATAATAACAAAGTTATTTTGTGTTCAAGGCACTTGCGGGATATTGAGGTGGAGACAATTGGTATGAAGAAAACTCCACGACGCTGTTCCGATCACCTATGTAGGGCGAGACTTAAGGACACAGTTCTTGATTGGGAAGTAAGTCAACTGTTGTTTCTCTTGGGGCTAAGTTATACTTTTACCATTTCCTAAATCTTGAAAAGTAGCTTGACATCTCTAGAGGCGAAGAATCCTGAGCATCTTCTGTTTCTGTATCTATCGTCCTTATGATACTCTACGCACATGACATTTTTTATTTCACTTATTTAGAGACATACATGTATTATCCATGCTCAATCAAATTAGATTTTCCTTGTGGTATAATTTGAACTTGGATTTTGTAACACAATATGGTGCCTAGTGCCTACTTGAGAATAATGAGCAGATCATTAGAAAAATGAATATTTTATTCTCACATTATGATGACTACTTCTTTTATTGTTTTTTAGTTTTTTTTTTGCATAATGCATTTCCTGCAAAAGATAATATTCCTGCAGAGATGCACTATACAAGGTCTGATCTTGTATTATGTTTGGGGACTAGGTAATCATAGGATAACTCTATGTTTGGGGACCAGGTAATACAGAGATGCACTATACAAGGTTTTCTTGTCTTTATAGAGTGTCGGTACATTACTTATAGCAAGCTATGATCCCTATCTGGAGGACAATTTATGTTAGCAAAACAAAAGTTTGTTTTCATTCTTCAGGACGTTTGAAAGTTCTGGTTCATGCCTTAATAGTTGGATTATCTGCTACCATTTTAGTTTCCCTGGTTATGACCATCTTACGAGCAATCTGCACACTCCAAATACATAAAATATATAAGGACACTCAAGATTACCAGCATTCATGGGCTTAAAGCTCCATTATCATTGAGTAAAGTTATTTGAAGAAATACGATGGATCGTAATTTTCAATTTGAAGTTCTCTTAATCTAACACTTATCCATGAATATTTACAATCTAGGTTTC
>JACGCM010000286.1:0-20115 GCA_014058105.1 Kingdonia uniflora
GAGTTGACGGTAGCAAAGCTTTTCAGAATTACGATCTAAAACAACGGAGAGGTGTAAAATCCGTACCGGTCAAAAATTTAAACCTTAAGTATTACTATTCATTTGGTAACAATCCTAACAGGTTTTGATCGGAAAGAAACTCATAAAAAAGATCAAATCTCAAAATGAGTGACGGTAGCAAAGCTTCTTAGAATTACGATCTAAAGCAACGGAGAGGTGCAAAATCCTTACCAGTTAAAAATACAAATCGCGAGTATTACTATTTTGGTTACAATCCTAGCCTATTTTGGCTGAAAAGAAATTAATAAAAATGATCCAACCTCTCAAATGAGTTGACATTAGCCATGCTTCTTAGAATTACGTCTAAAGCTGCGGAGAGGTGGTAAATCCGTACCAGTCAAAAATTGAATCTGGAATTAATATAATTAATTTGGTAACTACCTTCCTGTTTGCCGGTTGAAAAGAAACTCTTAAAAACTATAGAACCTCACAAACGAGTACTGGTAGCCATGAATCGCAAAATTATGATATAAAGCAACGGAGAGGTGCGAATCCGTACTGGTCAAAACTAAAACCCAGATTATGTTATTCATTAGGAAATAATCCTGCATGTTGGCGTGGGATAAAAATACTTAAAAATGATCCAATCTATCAAACGATTTGATGGCAGCCAAGCTTCTCAGAATTACGATCTAAAGCAATCGGAGAGGTGCGAAATCCGTACCGCTCAAAATTCAAACTACGAGTATTACTATTCATTTGGTAACAATCCTGTCATGTTTTTGGTCGGAAAGAAACTCATAAAAAGGTTCCAACTTCTAGAAAGAGGTTGACGGTAGCCAAATTTCTTTGGTCGGAAAGAAACTCAAAAAAGGATCCAACCTCTAAAACGAGTTGACGGTAGCCAAGCTTCTTAGAATTATGATCTAAAGCAACGGAGAGGTGCGAAACCGTACCCGTAAAAAATACAAACCGCGAGTATTGCTATTAAATTGGTAATAATCCTAACAATTTTTTGGTTGAAAAGAAACTCATAAAAAGACCCAACCTCTCTAACGTGTTGATGGTAGCCATGCTTCTTGAATTACGATCTAAAGTACAGAGAGGTGGTAAATTCGTACCGTTCAAAATTGAACCTTGAAGTATTATGATTAATTTGGTAACTATCCTAGCTTGTTGGCAGTCGAAAATGAACACTTAAAAACTATACAACCTCGCAAACGAGTACTCGGTAGTCAAGCTTCTCAAAATTACAATCTAAAGCAACAGAGAGGTGCAAAATCCGTACCGACCAAAATTGAGCTGGGAGTATTACGAATAATTTGGTAAATATCCTAGCTTGTTGTGGTCGAAAAGAACTCATAAAAATGATTCAATCTCACAAACGAGTTGACCGTGGCCAAGCTTCTCAGAAATACGATCTAATGTTATGGAGTGGTGTGAAATCCGCACCGATCAAAAATTCAAGCCGCGAGTATTGTTATTCATTTGGTAACAATCCTAGTATGCTGGCGGCTGGAAAGAAACTGGTTATAAATGATCCAAAACTATAGAACGAGTTGACGGTAGCCAAGCTTCTTGAATAAAGATCTAAAGCAACAGAGAGGTACAAAATCTGTACCAGTTAAAAATGAAACTGGGAGTATTGCGATTTAATCTGGTAACTATCCTAGCTTGTTGTCTGTCGAAAAATCTCATAAAATGATCCAACCTCTCTAACGAGTTGACGGTAGTAAGCTTCTCAAAATTACGATCTAAAGCAACGAAGAGGTGTGAATCCGTATCGGTCCAAAATTAAATCGGGAAGTATTGTAATTAATTTGGTAACTACCCTAGCGTGTTGTCGGTCGAAAAGGTACTGACTCTTAAAAACTATACAACCTTTCAAACGAGTACTCGTTAGCAAAAAAATCATAATTTCAATCTAAGCAACTAAGAGGTGCAGATCCGTACGGTCTTAAAGTCAAACTGGGAGAATGCGATTATATTTATTTACTATCCTAGCTTGTTGTCAGTCGTAAAAAAACTCTAAAAAATATATGTAACCTCTTAAAACGAGTACTCGGTAGCTAAAAATCTCAGAATTCAATCTAAGCATCGGAGAGGTACGGAATCCGTACCGATCAAAAATTCAATCCGGAATATTTGCGATTAATTGGTAACATCCTAGCTTGTGACAGTCAAAATGGAATTCTTAAAAACTATACCAACCTCTCAATGGAGAGGTTCGAATAGAAAAACCATAAGCAACGGAGAGGTGCAAAATCCGTACCGATCATAAATTTAAAACTGGGAGTATTGCGATTAATTTGATAACTATCCTAGTTGGTGGCGGTTAAAAAAGCACACTCTTAAAAATTGATCAACCTCTCAAACGTTTTGACACACTGCAAAGCTTCTCAGAATTTGATATAAAGCAACGGAGAGTTGCAAAATCTGCATCGGTAAAATATTTTAAACCGCAATTTTTTTTATTCATTTGGTAACCTTCCAAGCATGTTGTCGGTCAAATAGAAACTCAAAAAATGATCCCTCCTCTCAATTGAGCTGACAGTAGCAAAGCTTCTCAAAATTCGATCCAAAGCAACGGAGAGGTACGAAATCCGTACCTGTCAAAATTGAAATTGGAGTATTGTTATGATTTGGCAACAACCCAAGTATGTGCTGGTCAAATAAAAAACTCATAACACTAATACAAACCACTTAAATGAGTGACGGTAGCCAAGCTTCTCAGAAATACTATCTAAAGCAATGGGAGAGGTACGAAATCTGTATCGGTCATAATTGAAAACCGGGAGTAATGCGATTAATTGATAACATCATAGCTTGTTTTCGATTGGAAAACAACTCTAAAAACTATCCAACCTCACAAACGAATACTCAGTAGCCAAGAATCTCAGAATTTTGATCAAAAGCAACCGAAAGGTGCGAAATCCGTACCAGTGATAAATCAAACCGGGGTAGTATTGTGATTAATTTGGTAACTATCCAAGCATGTTGTCGGTCGAAATGAACTCTTATAATCTACATAACCTCACAAATGGGTAGTCGGTAGCTAAACTTCTCAGATTTTGGTATAAGGTAACGGAGAGGTGCGAAATCCTGCACCGGTCAAAAATGAAATGGGGAGTATTGCGATTAATTTGAAATTATCCTAGCTTGTTGTCGGTCGATAGAAACTCATAAAAATGATCAAAACCACTCAAACGAGTTGACGGTAGCAAAGCTTCTCAGAATTACGATCTAAAGCAGCGGAGAGGTGCAAATCCGAACCATTAAAAAACTCAAACCGCGGTTTTTTTATTCTTGGATGTAATCCAAGAAAGTTTTGGCCGAAAAGAAGTCAAAAATGATCCAACCTCTCAAACTAGTTGACTATAGCCAAGCATCTTAAAATTTGATCTAAAGCAACGAGAGGTGCAAAATCGGTATCGTTCGAAAAATGAATCTGGAAGTATTGAAATGAATTTGGAAACTATAAAAGCTTGTTGTTGGTCAAAAGGAAAACTTAAAAACTATACACCTCTCAAACGAGTACTCGGTAGCCAATAACTCTGAAATTCAATCTAAAGCACCAGAGGGTGCAAAATTCTACCGGTCCAAAATTAAACCAGGAGAATTACTATTAATTTTGTAACTATCTAGCTTATTGTCAGTCGAAAAGGAACTCTTCTTAACTATTCAACTCTCAAAGTAGTACTCGGATGCCAAGAATCTATGAATTACGATATAAAGCAACGGAGAGGTGCGAAATCCGTATCTGTCAAAAACTCAAAGAATTTTTTATTCATATGGTAACAATCTTAGTATGGTTCCAGTCAAAAAGAAACTAGTAAAAAATGATTCTACCTCACAAATGAGTTGACGGTAACCGAGCTTCATAGAATTACGATCTAAAGTAACAAGAGGTAAGAAAATTTGTACCAGTTAAAAACTAGAATCTGGGGTATTATGATTAATTTGGTAACTATCCTAGCTTATTGTTGGTCGAAAAGAAACTCATAAAAATGATAACCTCTCAAACGACTTGACTTAGCAAAGCATATCGAAATATGATCAATAGCAACGGCGAGGTGCGATATCCTAACGGTCAAAAATTCAAGCCACGAGTATTGTTATTATTTGGTAACAATCCTAGTTATTGGCGGTTGGAAAGAAGCAGTTAAAAATGATCCACCCTATAAAACGAGTTGACGATAGCCAAGCTTCTCAGAATTTCGATCTAAAGAAACGGAGAGGAGCGAAATCTTACCGGTCTAAAATTAAAGCTAGAAGTATTGCAATTAATTGGCAACTATCCTATTTTTGTTGTCGATCGAATAGAAAATCATAAAATTGATTCAGCCTCCATACAGTTGACGGTAGCAAAACTTCCAGAATTACGATCTAAAGCAACGGAGAGGTGCGAAATCCGTACTTGTGAAAAATTTAAACCGCGAGTATTGTTATTCATTTGATAACAATAATAACATGTTTCAGGTTGAAAAAGAAACTTGTAAAAATGATCCAACACTGAAACGATTTGATGGTAACCAAGCTTCATAAATTATGATCTAAAGCAACGGAGTGGTGCGAAATCCGTATCTGTCAAAATTGAATCCGGAAGTATTGCGATTAATTTGGTAACTATCCTTGCATTTTTTGTTGAAAAGGAAATCTTTAAAACTATACCACTTCTCAAACGAGTATCGGTAGCCAAAATCTTAGAATTCAATCTAAAGCAACGGAGAGGTGCGAAATCTATACCGGTCTAAAATTGAAACCACGAGTATTGCGATTAATTTGGTAACTATCCAGCTTGTTGTCAGTCGGAAAATGAACTTTAAAAACTATACAACCTCTCAATGGAGTAACTCGGTAGCCAAAATTTAAGAATTATGATATAAAGCAACGTAGAGGTGCGAAATCGTATCTGTCGAAAACATAAACCACAATTTTTTATTCACATGCTAACAATCCTAGCATGTTGTCGGCAGAAGAAAACACAAAAAAATGATCGAACCTCACAAACGTGTTGACGGTAGCTGAGCTTATCAGGATTACGTTTAAAGGAACGGAGTGGTGCGAAATCTGTATCTGTTAAAACATAAAACCATAAAATTTTAATCATATAGTAACATTCCAAGCATGTTGTAGGTCGAAAAAGAAACACATAAAAATGATCCAACCTCTCAAACGATTGACGGTAGCCGAGCTTCTCAGAATTACTATCTAAAGCAATGGAGAGGTGCGAATCCGTATCTGTCAAAAACTCAAAGCAAAATTTTTTTAATCATATGGGTACAATGTAGAATGTTGTCGCAAAGAGAAACTAAAAAAAATGGTCCAACCTCAAAAACGAGTTGACGGTAGCCGAGCTTCTCAGAATTTCGATCTAAAGCAACAGAGAGGTGTTAAATCCGTCTCGTCAAAAATTCAATCCGTGAGTATTTTATTCATTTGGTATCAATCCTTTTATGATGGCGGTTGAATAGAAACAGTTAAAAATGATCTAACCTATAAAATGAGTTGACGGTAGCCAAGCTTCTCAGAATTACGATCTAAAGCAACGGAAAGGTGTAAAATCTGTACCGACAAAAATTGGGATAGAGAATATTGCGATTAATTTGGTAACTATCCTAGCTTATTGTCGGTCTAAAGAAAACTCATAAAAATGATCCAATCTCACAAACGAGTTGATGGTGGCCAAGCTTCTCAGAATTACTATCTAAAGCAACGGAGAGGTTTAAATCCGTACCGATCTAAATCAAATCCGCGAGTATTCTTATTCATTTGTTAACTATCCAAGTATATTGAGAGTTTGAAAGAAAATGTTAAATGATCTACTCATAAAACTAGTTGATGGTAGCCAGCTTCTCAGAACTACGATCTAATGCAACGGAGAGGTGCAGAATCGTACGGTCCAAATTAAAATTTGGAGTATTGAGAGTAATTTGGTAACGATCCTAGATTGTTGTCGGTCGAACAGAAACTCTCAAAATGTTCCAACCACCTAACCGAGTTGACAGTAGCAAAGCTTCTTAGAATTTCGATCTAAAACAACGGAGAGGGGCGAAATTCGTATCTGCCAAAAATTGAATTCAAAGTATTGTCATTAATTTGGTAACTAACCTAGATTGTTGTCAGTCGAAAAGGAACTCCTAAAATCTATACAACCTCTCAAACGAGTACACAGTAGCAAAAATCTCATAAGTTCAACTAAAGCAACGGAGGGGTGCAAAATCCGTGCCGGTCAAAAATTCATCGGGAGTATTGCGATTAATTTGGTAACTATCTTTGCTTGTTGTTAGTCGAAAAAGAAACTCTTTAAAGCTATACAACCACTCAAAGGAGAACTCGGTAGCCATGAATCTATGAATTACAATATAAAGCAACGAAGAGGTACGAAATCCATATCTGTCAAAAACTTAAACCGTAATTTTTTATTCATATGTTAACAATCCTAGCATGTTGTCGGTCAAAGAAAAACACTTTAAAATCATCCAACCTCACAAATTAGTTGACGGTAGCCGAGAACTCAGAATTGCGATCTCTAAAGCAACGGAGAGGGGTGAAATCCGTATCCGTAAAAATTTGAATTGCGAGTATTATTATTCATTTGGTAACAATCCTTCATGGTGGTGGTTGAAAGAAACTGGTAAAATGATCCAACCTATTAAACGAGTTGACGTAGCCAAGCTTCTCAGAATTACGATCTAAAGCAACGGAGAGGTGCAAAATCCGTACCGGCAAAAATTGAGATTGGGGTATTGTGATTAATTTGGAAACTATCCTAGCTTGTTGCGGGTCGACAAAACTCGTAAAAATGATCCAACCTCAAAAATGAGTTAATGGTGGGCAAGCTCTTAGAATTACGATCTAAAGCAACGCATAAGTATGAAATCCGTACCGGTCAAAAATTTAAACCGTGAGTATTCTTATTCATTTGGTAACAATCCTTGTATGTTGGTAGTGGAAAAAAAGCTGTTAAAAACGATCCAACCTATAAAATGGGTGACAGCTGCCAAGTTTCTTAGATTACGATCTAAAGCAACGGAGAGGTGCGAAATTCGTACTTGTCTAAAATTAAAAGTAGGAGTATTGTGATTAATCTGGTAAAATCCTAGCTTGTTGTCGGGTCGAAAAGAAACTCATAAAAATTCCCAACCTCTCAACTAGTTGACGGTAGCAAAGCTTCTCAGAATTGCAATCTAAAGCAACGGGGAGGGGCAAAATCTGTACGGTCAAAACTTGAATCCGGAAGTATTGTGATTAATTGGTAACTATCTAGCTTGATGTCGGTCGAGAAGGAACTCTTAAAATCTATACAACCTTCAAACGGGTACTCGGTAGCAAAAAATCTCATATTTCAATCTAAGGCAATGAGAGGTACAATCCGGGAGTATGAGATTAATTTGGTAACTATCCTAGCTTGGTTTTAGTTGAAAAGATACTTCTCAAAGCTTTACAACCTCTCAAATGAGTACTCGGTAGCCAAGAATCTCAGAATTACGATTATAAAACAGCGAGATGTGCGAAATCCGCCCGGTCAAAATTCAAACCATAATTTTATTTATTCAATTGGTAACCTTCATATATGTTGTCGGTGAAAAAAAACTCATAATAATGATCTAGCCTCTTAAACGAGTGACGGTAATAAAGCTTCACTGAATTACGATCTAAAGCAACGGAGAGGTAAAAATCCGTACCGGTCATAAATTCAAACCGCGCAAATGTTATTCATTTTGAAACAATACATGCATGTTGTCGTGAAATAAAAACTCATAAAAATGATTCAACCTCACAAACGAGTTGACGGTAACGAGCTTTTTAGAATTAAGATCTAAAGTAACAAAGAGGTACGAAATCGTACCAGTATAAATTAAATCTGGGAGTACTATGATTAATTTGGTAACTATCCTAGCTTGTTTTCGGTCGAAAGAATCTCATAAAAATGACACAACCTCTCAAACGAGTTGGCGGTAGTAAGCATCTCGAAATTATGATCAATAGCAACGGCGAGGTGCGATATCCGTAACGGTCAAAAATTCAAACCACGAGTATTGTTATTCATTTGGTAACAATCCTAGTATATTGGCGGTGGAAAGAAAAATTAAAATGATCCACCCTATAAAACGAGGTTGACGGTAGCCAAGCTTCTCAGAATTTGATCTAAAGAAATGGAGAGGTGCGAAATCATTATCGGTCTAAAATTGAAGCTGGAAGTATTGCGATTAATTTCAACTATCCTATTTTGCTGTCGATCAAATAGAAACTCATAAAATTGATTCAGCCTCCAATACAAGTTGACGGTAGCAAAGCTTCACAGAATTGCGATCTAAAGCAACGGAGAGGTGCAAAATCCGTACTTGTGAAAAATTTAAACCGCGAATATTGTGATTCATTTGATTACATATAAACATGTTTTAGGTTGAAAAGAAACATAAAAATGATCCAACCTCTGAAATGATTTGACGGTAGCCAAGCTTCTTAAAATTTTTGATCCAAAGCAACGGAGTGGTGCGAAATTGGTATCGGTCAAAAATTGAATCCATAAGTATTGCGATTAATTTGGTAACTATCATTGCATTTTTTTCGGTTGAAAAGGAAATCTTTAAAACTATGCACCCATCTCAAACGAGTACTCGGTAGCCAAAATCTTAGAATTTCAATCTAAAGCAACGGAGAGGTGCGAAATCTGTACCGGCTTGAAATTGAAACCACGAGTATTGCGATTAATTTGGTAACTATCCAAGCTTGTTATCAGCTGAAAAGGAACTCTTAAAAACTATGCAACCTCTCAAAGGAGTACTCGGTAGCCAAAAATCTAAAAATTATGATATAAAGCAACGTAGAGGTGCAAAATCTGTCAAAACATAAACCGTAATTTTATTATTCATATGCTAACAATCCTAAAAGTTGTCGGTAGAAGTGAAACAAAAAAAAATGATCCAACCTCACAAACGAGTTGACGGTAGCCGAGCTTCTCAGAATTACGTTCTAAAGCAACAGAGAGGTACAAAATCCGTAGTTCTGTCAAAAACTAAACCGTAATTTTTTAATTCTTATGGTATCATTCCTAGCATATGTCGGTCGAAAAGAACACATAAAAACGATCCCACCTCACAAACGATTTGACGTTAGCCGAGCTTCCCAGAATACTATCTAAAGCAATGGAAAGGTGCGAAATCCGTATCTGTCAAAAACTCAAACTAATTTTTTTTATTCATATGGTTACAATCCTAGAATGTTGTCGACCGAAAAGAAACACAAAAAATGGTCCAACCCCACAAAACGTGTTGACGGTAGCCGAACTTCTCAGAATTGCGATCAAAAGCAACGGAGAGGTGTTAAATCCATATCGTCAAAAATTCAATCCGTGAGTATTTTAATTCATTGGTATCAATCTTTTATGATGGCGGCTGAATAGAAACAGTTAAAAATGATCACACTATAAAAACGTCTTGACGGTAGCCAAGCTTATCAGAATTACGATCTAAAGCAACGGAAAGGTATAAAATCCGTACCGACAAAAATTGAGACAGGGAATATTGTAATTAATTTGGTAACTATCCTAGCTTGTTGTCGGTCAAAAAGAAACTCATAAAAATGATCCAATCTCACAATCGATTTGATGGTGGCCAGCTTTTTAGAATTACGATCTAAAGCAACGAAGAGGTGTGAAATCCGTACCGGTCTTAAATTTAAACCGCGAGTATTCTTATTCATTGGTAACTATGCAAGTATATTAGCGGTTGAAAGAAATATTAAAAATGATCCAACCTGTAAACAAATTGATGGTAGCCAAGCTTCTCAGAACTACGATCTAAAGCACGGAGAGGTGCGGAATCCGAATCGCTCCAAAATTAAAATTGGAGTATTGCGATTAATTGGAAACTATCCTAGCTTTTTGTCGATCAAACAGAAACTCATCAAAATGATCCAACCTCCTAAGCGAGTTGACAGTAGCAATGCTTCTTGAAATTTTGATCTAAAGCAACGGAGAGGGGCGAAATCCGTATCTGTAAAATGATTTGGAAGTATTGCCATTAAGTTGGTAACTATCCTAGATTGGTGTCGGTCGAAAAGGAACTCCGAAAATCTATACAACCTCTCAAACGAGTACTCGGTAGCAAAAAATCTCATAAGTTCAATCTAACGCAACGGAGAGGTGCAAAATCCGTGCCGGCCAAAAATTCAATCCGGGAGTATTGTGATTAATTTGGTAACTATCTTGCTTGCTATCAGTCGAAAATGAACTCTTTAAAGCTATATAACCACTCAAAGGAGAACTCGGTAGCCAAGAATCTAAGAATTACAATATAAAGCAACGAAGAGATGCGAAATCCATATCTGTCAAAAACTTAAACCATAATTTTTTATTCATATGATAACAATCCTAGCTGTTTCGGCGAAGAGAAACACTTTAAAATGATCCAACCTCCAAATGAGTTGACGGTAACCGAGCTTCTCAGAATTGGGATTAAAGCAACGGAGAGGTGCGAAATCCGTATCAGATAAAAATGCAAACCGCGAGTATTGTAATTCATTTGGTAACAATCCTTTCATGTTGGTGGTTGAAAAGAAACTGGTAAAAATGATCCAACCAATTAAACGAGTTGACGGTAGCCAAGCTTCTCAGAATTACGATCTAAAGCAACGGAGAGGTACAAAATTCGTACGGCAAAATTGAGATTGGGATTATTGCGATTAATTGGAAACTATCTAGCTTGTTGTGGGTCGAAACAAAACTCGTAAAAATGATCCACCTCAAAAACAAGTTAATGGTGGGTAAGCTTCTCAGAATTACGATCTAAAGCAACGCATAGTGTGAAATCCGTACCGGTCAAAAATTTAAACCGCGGAGTATTCTTATTCATTGGTAACAATTCTTGTATGTTGGTGGTTAGAAAAAAAGCTGTTAAAAATGATCCAACCTATAAAACGAGTTGACAGCCGCCAAGCTTCTTAGAATTACGATCTAAAGCAACGGAGCGGTGCGGAATTCGTACTGGCCTAAATTAAAAGTGGAGGTATTGTGATTAATCTGGTAACTATCTTACTTTTCTCGGTCGAAAGAAACTTATAAAAATGATCCAACCTTTCAAACTCGTTGACGGTAGCAAAGCTTCTCAGAATTACAATCTAAAGCAACGAGAGGGCAAAATCAATATCGGTCAAAACTTGAATCTAGAAGTATTGCGATAATTTGTTAACTATCCTAGCTTGATATCGGTCAATAAGGAACTTTTAAAATCTATACAATCTTTCAAACGGGTACTCGGTAGTAAAAAATCTCATAATTTCAATCTAAAGCAATTGAGAGTACCGAAATCCGGGAGTCTGCAATTAATTTGGTAACTATCCTAGCTTGTTTAGTCGAAAATATACTTCTCAAATCTTTACAAACCTCTCAAAGGTGTACTCGGTAGCCAAGAATCTCAGAATTACGATATAAAACAGCGGAGAGGTGCGAAATTCGCATCGGTCAAAAATTTAAACCACAATTTTATTTATTCAATTGGTAACCTTTCTATCATGTTGTCGCTGAAATAGAAACTCATAATATAATCTAACCTCTTAAACGGTGACGGTAATTAAGCACTGAATTACCATCTAAAGCAACGGAGAGGTACGAAATCCGTACCGGTCATAAATTCAAACCGAGCGTACTGTATTTATTTAGAAACAATACTTCATGTTTTTCGTTGAAATAAAACTCTAAAAAATGATTCAACCTCTCAAACGAGTTGACGGTAGCCAAGCTTCTTAAAATTACGGTATAAAGCTACAGAGAGGTGCGAAATCCGTATCGGTCAAAAATTGAATCCGAAAGTATTGTAATTAATTTGTACTATCCAAGCTTTTTATCAGTCGAAAAGGGACTCCTAGAAACTATACAATCTCTTAAAAGTGTACTCGACAGCTAAGAATTTCAGAATTGCGATATAAGCAAAGGAGAGGTACGAAATCCGTTTCGTTCAAAAATTTAAACCGTAATTTTTTTGATTCATTTCGTAAAATACCTGCTGCTATCGGTCAAAAAAATAACACATATAAATGTTTCACCACTCAAACGTGTGATGGTAGCTAAGCTTCCTAGAATTACGATCTAAAGCAAGGAGAGGTGCTAAATCCGTGCCAGTAAAAATTCACAACCATGAGTATTACTATTCATGTGGCAACAATCCTTGCATATTTTTAGTCGGAAAGAAACTCATAAAAAAGCATCTAACATCTAAAGCGATTTAAACGGTAGCCAAGCTTCTTAGAATTACGATCTAAAGCAACGGAGAGGTACAAATCCGTACAGTAAAAAATACAAACCGCGAGTATATATTAAATTGGAAATAATCCTGGCATTTTTTTACGAAAATAAACTCATAAAAATGATCCAACTCTCAAACGAGTTGACGGTAGCTATGCTTCATAGAATTCGATCAAAGCTAGGAAGAGGTGGCAAATTCGTACCAGGCAAAAATTGAATCTAGAAGTATTATGATAATTTGGTAATTATCCTTGCTTGTTGTTGGTCTAAAGGAACTCTTAAATACTATACAGCATCACAAATGAGTATCGGTAGCCAGGAATCGCAGAATTATGATATAAAGCAACGGGGAGGTACAAAATCCGTTTCGGTCAAAAATTCAACCGCGGGTATTGTTATTCATTAGGTAACAATCCTAGAATGTTGGCGGGGGATAAAAAAACTTAAAATGATCCAATTTATCAAGTGATTTGATGGCAGCCAACCTTCTCAGAATTGTGATCTAAAGCTACGGAGAGGTGCGAAATCGGTACCTATAAAAATTAAAGCCGGGTGTATTACGATTAATTTGGCAACTATCCTAGCTTGTTTTCGGTCAAAAATAAACTCATAAAAGTGATCCAACCTTTCAAACGAGTTGACGGTCGCAAAGCATCTCAGAATTTCGATCTAAAGCAACTGAGAGGTACAAAATCCGTATCGGTCAAAAAGTCAATCCGCGAGTATTGGGATTAATTTGGTAACTATCCTATCTTGTTGACACTCTAAAATGAACTCAAAAAAGCTATAAAACCTCTCAAAGGAGTACTCGGTAGCCAAGAATCCAGAATTACGATCTAAAGCAACGGATAGGTGCAGAATCCGCATCGGTCAAAATTTAAACTGGGAGTATTGCGATTAATTGGTAACCATCATAGCTTGTTGTTAGTCTAAAAAGAACTTTAAAACCTATACAACCTCACAAAGGAGTAACGGTAGCCAAGAATCTAAGAATTATGATATAAAACAACGGGGAGGTACAAAATCCGTATCAGTAAAAAATACAAACCATAATTTTATTCATATGGTATCAATCCTAACATGTTTTCGGCCAAAAAGAAACTCATAAAAATGATCCAACCACAACACGAGTTGACGGTAGCCGAGCTTCTCAGAATTACGTTCTAATGCAACGGAGAGGTGTGAAATTCGTATCAGCCAAATATTCAAACCGCGAGTACTGTTATTCATTTGGTAACAATTCTTTTATTTGGCGGCTGAAAAGAAACTGGTAAAAGGATCTAGCTATAAAACAAGTTGACGGTAGCAAGTTTCAATGAATTACGATCTAAAGCAACGGAGAGGTACAAAACTGTACCAGCAAAATTGAGACTGGGAATATTGCGATTTATTTGGTAACTATCCCTGCCTACTGTCGGTCGAAAAAAAACTCAAGAAATTCATCAATCCTCACAGACGAGTTAATGGTGGCCAAGCATCTCAAATTACGATCTAAAGCACGAAGAGGTGTGAATCCGTACCGATCAAAATTCAAACCGCAAGTACTCTTATTCATTTGGTAGCAATCTAGTATTTTAGCAATTTGAAAGAAACTGTTAAAAATGATCTAACCTATAAACGAGTTCCCGGTAGCCAAATGCTTCACATAAATACGATCTAAAGCAGCGAAGAGGTGCGAAATCCGTACCGGTCAAAAAATTCAATTGAGAGAATTGCAATTACTTACGTAACTATCATAACTTGTTGTCTGGAAAGGAAACTCATAAAATGATCCAAACCTCTCAAACGAGTTGACGGTTGAAAAGCTTCTCAGATTTAGATCTAAAGCAACGGAGAGGGGCAAATCTATTTCAGTAAAAATTGAATCCGAAAGTTTGCGATTAATTGGTGACTATCATAGCTTGATGTCGGTTGAAATGGAACACTTAATCTATACAGCATCTCAAACGAGTACTCGGTAGCAAAAAATCTCCTAATTTAAATTTAAAGCAACGACGATGTGTAAATCCTTACCGGTCAAAAATTCAATCCGGGTGTATTGCGATTAATTTGGTAACTATCCTAGTGAGGACAGTCATAAAGGAATTCATAAAAGCTATACAACCTCTAAGGAGTACTCGGTAACCAACAATCTCAGAATATAATATATGCAACGAGGAGGTGCGAAATCCCCATCGGTCAAAAATTCAAACCGTAATATTTTTTATTCAATTGGTAACCTTCCTATCATGTTGTCGGTTAAATAGAAACACATAATAATGATCCAACCTCTCAAGCGAGTTGATGGTAGCAAAGCTTCTCAGAATTGCGATCTAAAGCAATAAAGAGGTACAAATCCGTACCGGTCATAAATTCAAACCGCGAGTATTGTTATTCATTTTGACAATACTTGACGTATTTTCGCTGAAATAAAACTCATAAAATTATCCAACCTCCCAAATGAGTTGACGGCAGCAAGCTTCTTAAAATTACGATCTAAAGCAACGAAGAGGTGCGAAATCCGTATCGGTCAAAAATTGAATCCGAAAGTATTACAATTATTTGGTACTATCCTAGCCTGTTGTCGGCCGAAATTGGACTCTTAAAAACAATACAACTCTCAAATGAGTACCGGAGCAAAAAAATTAGAATTTCAATCAAAAGCAACGTGAGGTGCAAATCCGAACCGGTCAAAATTCAAACTAAGAGTATGCGATTGATTTAGTAACTATCCTAGCTTGTTGTCAGTAAAAAATGAACTCTTATAACTATACAATCTCTCACAAGGAGTACTCGATAGCTAAAAATCTCAGAATTGCGATATAAAGCAACAGAGAGATGCGAAATCCGTTCGGTCAAAACTTTAAGCCGCAATTTTTTTTATCCTTGGTAAAATCCTTACTTGAGTCGGTCAATAAAAACTCAGAATTGCGATCTTACAAACGGGTTGACGATAGCCACGCTTCCAGAATTGCGATCTTAAGCAACGAGAGGTACGAAATCCGTACCGGTCAAAAATTTAAACCGCGAGTATTACTATTTTGGCAACAATCTACCATGTTTTTGGGGCGAAAAGAAATCAAAAATGATCCAACCTCTAAAACGAGTTGACGGTAACAAGCTTCTTAGAATTACAATCTAAAGCAACAGAGAGGTGCGAAATCCGTGCCAGTTAAAAATACAAACCATGATTATTACTATTCATTTGGTAATAATCTTAACATTGTTTGGTGAAAAGAAACTCATAAAAATGATCCAACCTCTCAAACGAGTTGACGGTAGCCATGCTTCTTAGAATATGATCAAAGCTACGGAGAGGTGGTAAATTCGTACCAGTCAAAAAATGAATCTGGAAGTATTATGATTAATTTAGTAACTATCCTGGCTTGTTGTCGGTCGAAAATGAACTCTTAATAACTATACAACCTCACAAACGAGTACTCGGTAGGCATGAATCGCAGAATATGATATAAAGCAACGAGTGGTGCGAAATCCGTACCGGTTTAAATTAAAACCGCGAGTAATGTTATTCATTAGGTACAATCCTAGCATGTTGGCGGTGGGGTAAAAATACTTAAAAATGATCCAATCTAAAAAATGATTTGACGGTAGCCAAGCTTTTTAGAAATACGATCTAAAGCAAAACAGAGAGGTGCGAAATCCGTACGATCAAAATTCAAACCTCGAGTATTACAATTCATTGGTAACTATCCTAGCAGTGTTTGGTCAGAAAGAAACTTAAAGAAGGATCCAACCTTAAAAACGAGTTGACGGTAGCCAAGATTCTTAGAGTTTCGATCTAAAGCAACGAGAGAGGTTCAAAATACGTGCCAGTTAAAAATTCAAAACCGCGCGATATTACTATTCATGGTAACAATCCTAGCATGTGTTGGCGGAAAGAAACTCAAAAAAAGATCCAACCTCTGAAATGAGTTGACGCTAGCCAAGCTTCCCACAAATTACGATCTGAAGCAACGGAGAGGTGCGAATCCGTACCAGTAAAAATACAAAACGCGAGTATTGCTATTAAATTGGTAATAATTGTAGCAATTTTTGGGCCCAAAAGGAAGTCATAAAATGATCCAACCTCTCTAACGTGTTGACGGTAGCCATGCTCTTAGAATTACGGTCTAAAGCTACGTAGAGGTAGTAAATCCGTACGGTCAAAAATTTAATCTAGAAGTATTACGATTAATTTGTAACTATCTAGCTTGTGGCTGTCGAAAAGGAATACTTAAAAAACTATGCAATCTCACCAAACGAGTACTCGGTAGCCAAGCTTCTTGAATAGGATCCAAAGCAACGGAGAGGTGCAAATTCTGTACCGACCAAAATTGATGCCGAGTGTATTGCGATTAATTTGTTAACTATCCTAGCATATTGTCGGTCGAAAAGAAACTCATAAAAATAATTCAATCTCACAAAAGAGTTGACCGTTGCCAGCTTATCAGAATTGCGATCTAAAAGCAACGGAGTGATTGAGTGAAATTGTACCGATTAAAATTCAACTGCGGGTATTGTTATTCATTTGGTAACAATCCTTGTATGTTGGCAGTTGGAAAGAAACTATTAAAATGATCCAACCTAAAGAACGAGTTGACGGTAGCAAGCTTCTCTGAATTACTATAAACGAACGGTGAGGTACGAAATCCGTACCAGTCAAAAATTGAGACTGAGAGTATTGCGAGTAATTTGGTAACTATCCTAGCTTGTTTCCGGTCGAAAAGAAACTCATAAAATGGATTCAACCTCTCAAAAGAGATGTCGATAGCAAAGCTTCTCAGAATTATGATCTAAAGCAACGGAGAGGTGCGAAATCCGTATCGGTCAAAAATTGAATCTGGAAGTATTGCGATTAATTGGCAACTATCCTAGCTTCTTTTAACTCGTTGTTAGTTGGATCCTTTTAATTTAGTACTATAAACCCTTAAAACATGTTTGTGGATTATTGTTACCATATGAATTAGAATATCGGGTATAGCTTTGCGACTGTACGGATTTCGACATTCCATTTGCTTGAGATCGTAATTCAGAGAAGCCTTTGGCTAACGCCAAACACGTTTGTGTGGTTGGATCATTGTTATGAGTTTGTTCAAACGATAGCACGCTAGATGGGAGCCCAAATGAATAAAAAAATTGCTGGGTGTTTGCTGAATTTATGATCATTAGGAAATGTACTTCTCGCGGCATGCTCTGTTAATTTTAGATTCTTAGCTACCGAGACCTCCTTGGTGGGTTGTTCTTTTAAAGAGTTAATTTTTGCCTGACAAAGTAGGATCGTTCCAATTGACATCGCAAAATCTCAGTTCGCGTTTAGACCGGTCGGATTCGCACTCTCATTTGCTTCCGAATCAACTTCTGAGATTTTTGGCTGTTTACCGTGTGGTATTCATTGGATGTGGTATGTTTGAAGAGTCCTTTTGTTGACGCCGGTACTAGGATCGTCACCAAATTTGCTTATAATATGTCCCGATTTCATCTGACCGATAAAAATTCCTACCTTTTTGTTGCGTGTTGGCTGACAATTTTAAGAAGAGTGGTTACCGCAATCGTTTGAGAGGTGGAACAATTTTAGAGCTTCGTTTCAAACACAAAAAGCTAGTATTTTACCAATTATTTATAACAATACTCGCGTTGGTTGATTTTGGAGTCCGGAGTTCCACCTTTCTCCGTTGCTGTAGATCGTAATTTGGAAACTTTACTATCGCCAACTTGCGGTTTGTGAGGTTGGTCATATTTTGAGTTTCAAGTGCCCGACCCCCAGCTAGGAGGTTACCAATATGAATAAAAAAATGTTTAGTTTGTATAATTTGACGCTGGGATTGTTCGCAACCTCGTCTGTGGTTTATATCGTAATTTGAGTCTTGGCACCCCGTATGTACGCTTTGTTGGGATGTAAAGAATTTAAGAATTCCTTTTAGAAGAAAGGGTATGATAGCGTGACCTAATTAAGTAATCGCACTTATCCCGGATTGTTAATTTTTGATGCGGTATCGGATTCGCCCTCTCTGTTGCCTTAGGTGTAATATGAGAAGCAGGGCTAAAGTACACGTGTAAGAGGTGGGGCCATTTTTAAAAGTTTTCAATCGCCAACGCTTGGATTCTTACCAAAGAATAACAAGACTCGAGGTTTGCAAATTGACCGATAGATATTTTGTACCTCTTCATCGCTTTATATAGAAAATTCGAGAAGTTGGCCTACCGAATACACGGGTGAGAGGTTCGAAAAAGAGTAACGAGTTCTTTTTAACCAACAACATGCTAGGTGATTGTACCAAACTAAATCCAATCTCACGGTTATGAGTTTTTGTAGCAGGTTAGGATCACACTCTCCGTGCTTTGAAACTAAAATATGAATTCATGGCACCGGGACTCAGTTGAGATGGGTAAATAGTTTTCAAGAGTTTCTTTTCGCCGCATTCATGGCTACCAAATAAATTGAAAAATACCCCGGTTCTAATTTTTGACAGGTACGATTCGGACTTTCATTACGTTATAAGTAATTTATGAGAACCTTGGCTACGTCAATGTCGTGTAATGTGGTTGGAATGTTTGATTTTCCTCTTTCCTCGTTCTTGTAGGCCTGAATACATGTCTAGGGTTGTACCATAAGAATATACCATACTCTCGGTTTACAATTTTAAAAACTGGTACAAATTTTGTACACATCCGTTGCTTTAGTCCTAATTAGGGGACAGTTTTGGCTATCGTTAACATGTTTGGGAGTTTCGGATCATTAAATGAATTTCTTTTAGCCCTGACAACCATTTTCGGACTTACCAATATATGACTGGCAATACTTGCGGTTTTGATTTTAGAGAACGATCAGATTGCGCAGCTCCCGATGCTTTATATCAAAAATTTGTGCGCTGGTTAACGACTACCCGTTGATGTGGTTTAATAGATTTAAGGTTTCTTCTTGCGGAAAAACACGTTTGTTGTTTGATAGTTATGCTAAAGTAAGTAAACAGTTTTAAGTTTTTCATTGTAGATTTCGCATTTCGCGTTGATCAAAATTCAATTATTATGAGCTATCCTGATGTACTCGTTCAGAGGTTTGATAGCTTTTAGAGTTGGTTTTCAGCGACAAGACGCTATGATAGTACCAAATGATCCAATCTCCGGTTTTAATTATGAGCGTGTGCGGATTTCGAACTGCCCCGTTGACTTAGATCGTATTTCTGACGCGTTAGGCTACTGTCAACTTGTTTAAGTGGTGTATTATTTTGTGAGTTCGATTTGACCGACAACATACGTACGGTGGTTACCCAGGAAATAACATATCCGGTTCCATTTTGACCGGTATGGATTTGGCACATCTCCGTGTTTTGATTTTCATACTTATGAAAACTTACTACTGTCACAACATTGAGAGATGGACATAGTATGAGTTCTAAATTTACCGACAACATGTCGGATAGGTTGCCAAATGGAATAAAAAAAACTTGTGGTTTGCAATTTTTGAATGATGCGGATTGGCACCTCTCCGTTGCTGTATATCATAATTTTGGAGCTTGATGCGTCAATTGTGAGCGTTGGATCCATGAATGAGTTTTTTTGACATTAAAACAAGCTAGGATAGTTACGCAAAGTTAATCGAACTACTCCCAGTTTCAATGTGGGACACGGGTAGATTTGGCACTTTCGTGCAAGCTTTATGAGTTTCGATTTCGCACCTCTCACATGAGAGGTTGTTTAGTTTTAGAGTCATTTTAATGTCAGCAAGGAGGTATAGTAACATATTATTAACGAATCTCCGGTTGAATTTTTGATCAGAACCGAGATTTGCCACCTTCGCCGTTTTTAGATGAGAGGATTCTGTTAGTTTTTAGCTAAGATCTCGTTGTGAGGGTTGTCTTATAATTTATAGAGCTCCGTTGACCAAAAGA
>JACGCM010001482.1:0-21558 GCA_014058105.1 Kingdonia uniflora
CTCACTTTATCTCCAGAATCTAACGGTAAAGCGAACGTTAAAAATAGAAAGTATACTGAGCTAATAGTTGCTATGTTACGTAGGTTCTGGATCACCCAAATCTTTAGGGGGGAAGCATTATTATCTGTATCCCGTTTAAACCGTATTCTCATATCAATCTGAATTATCACCTTATAAAAATTTGTGAGAAAAAGAAAACCTAATGTTAGCTTTTAAGGTTTGGGGTGTTAGCCTATGTTCGTAAACCTGACCTAAACGGACCAAACTAGCCGTAGAGCTTTAGAATGTATTTTCGTTGGTTATGCTATAAACAGTAAAGCCGATAGGTTTCTTGATATTAAGGATGAATATAATAATTGAATCACTAGATGTTGATTTATATGAGGACAAGTTTCCCTACTTACTGAGGGACGTGGGGGTGTAGTGGGGGTTCTCAACCTCTATACGTCTTCGACCCTAATGTACCTCAAAGTAAAGGTTTAGACTGTTGATTTCATGATACAGACCCAGAACTTCGTAGAGGTAAACGTTTAAAGATTGCAAAAGATTTTGGTAACGATTTTGTTGTAAATACCTTAGAATCGGACCCCATACTATTAGAGAAGCGTTAACCTCAGGTGATGCTGATTTGTGGCAAGAGGCCATTGATGATGAAAAGGATCTTCTTACTACAAATGAAACTTGGGATTTAGTTAACTACCTCTTGGTATCGCTCTATTGGGTGTAAATGGATATTAAAGAGAAAACTTAAAACAGATGGTACTATAGTAAATATAAGGCAAGACTTGTAGCAAAAGGATATGTGCAAAAAAGAAAACATTGATTTCTTCGACCATATTCCCCAGTACATCGTGGTGACTACCTTAGAGTATTATTAGCCGTTGCTGCCGTGCACAATGTTAATTCACCAAATGGATGTAAAAACGCATTTTAAATGGGAGAGCTTGAAGAGGAATTATATATGGATCAGCTGAAGGCTTTGTGGTACCTGGTGAGGAACACAAAGTCTGCAACAAGCTGAACAAGACCTTATACGGTACTAAAGCAGCTCCAAAATAGTGGCATGATAAATCGACACTTACTTTTTTAAATGTTTTAAGATTAACGTTGTTGATAAATGTTTATTATAAAGTATCTGGGAAAGTTGATTATGATATGTCTTTCCGTTGGACGATCTACTATTTTGGTTTACCTTGACATATTTTAGAGACCAAAACATGCTTAACAATAATTTTGAATGAAGGACCTAGGAACGGCTAGTGTAACTTTAGGCATGAAGATCACACGCACGACACTGGTAATACTCTTGATACAATCGCATTATATTGAGAGATATTAAAGAAGTACAAATATTTGACCGAGACCGTAGCCGTTGGGCAAACTCTCTCTAAAAAACAACGGAGAAGAGTACAAGAGAAGAGTACAAGTGTTTTATAGAGATAAGTAAGATTGATTAAGTTCCCAATCTCACTTAGAATATCTGAGGATAGAGATTGTACGGGAGGTTCAAGATAAACTAACCTCGTCAAGTCAGCAAACCCATTCAGGGGAAGTTCACCTTGCATCTGATTGCCACTGATGTCCAACTTCTTTAGGCTCTTATACGAAAAAGCGGAATCAAGACTTTGGTACTTGAACGCATAGCGAAACCAAATAGAACAAGAGACTCAACAGGGCTTGAAGGCAATTTGGTGGAACATGTGACATGATTCCAGTCGCAACAACTATCCATGACGCTAAAGAATCATCGAGAAATTCTGACAACGGGTTAGCAGGCGAGCTTCTGTTGAATATAGATTTGAATTCGAGAAGGGCTTCTTTATGATCTACGGGACAACATAGACAAGTATAAAAGATAAAGGGTGACGGAAGATGAAGAAAGATCCGGGACGGTTTCAGAATCGGGAGAAAGGGCAACTGCATGCTACAGAGAGGAGGTGCGACTTTCAAAGTGAATAAAACATTCTCCCAACATGTTAGAGAAGTGACAGAGTACAACACAAACATTAATGGCACAATCTCTCTCGTAAGTTTAACATAACAAATACTCCCAAAGTTTTCGAGCCGTTGGAGTCAACATCAACATCAACATCAACATCAAAAGGAAGTTGGCTGATTGCAGGACCCACAGGGAATCACCTCAACTCATACCTGAATCTACAACCCCTAGAAAACGGATTCCTATCAGAAGGGCTTGGACCACATTCTTCAGGATTGCACTCAAACCCAAACATTGAACCTAGAAGATTGGACTTTGAAGACAGCCCAAGTGACAGCTCTGAACACGGCCCACCAAACAAGGAACCGGCCCACAAGATTGGTCCAACCCAGGCGTTTATGCATCATTGACCCACCCACCAAAGATCTGAGGCCCACCCGTAGACCCCCCAACACCTACTATGCTTTCCCTATTAAAAGCCCACCCCGGCTCTCCACCCGGACACCTCTCCAACCAAAGCCTCAGATGAATCCTCCGGACTCCTTAAGAGTAGCCATGTATCCGAAGACAGAATAGCTGGCAAACCCCGACCACTACGGACATCTACGAAGGAGAGCAACGAACGGAATCCTCTCTATCCTCCTGGACTAGCACACACAAGAGAAAGCGCAAAAGGTATTGCAAGGGGTAGTCGAAGAGGGAGATACCGTACGTCCGCGGTAGATCTAACCGACAGCTCAGCAAGAAATACTCAGAGACAGAAACGCCAGAATAATGCTTCAGAAGAGATAGGCTCCGAGGTTAGCGACACCCCGGCTAAGGTACACATCCTTCAACACAATGCACACACCAACTTTATTTTCGATACAAGTTGTTGTCCTTACAAGATTCGATTTGCACAACCTTCATGTTTCGCTGCTACTGCATGTCATGGTTTCATTTTACCTCAATGCTTTGAGCTGGCTATAAATGATAATATGCTTTGGTGTTTGCTTTCACTCGTAACAATGGTCCCTCTACATACAAAATCCACTCCAAAAGGCTCATAGAGAGATGGAGAACTAGAGGTAAACTAAAAATCTCAACGTTGATCTCTCTAAAAAACATAAGGGCCAGGATAAACATACAGATATACAAGAGCATCAAACTCTGGATAACACATCGACAAATGAAAACATAATCACGATTCACTGAGACGCTAAAGGGCTGAACAGAACCGGTTGGGATGACCATAAAGGGACCTAGGAAAGGAAGGAACCCTTAGAAAGAAAAAAGGAAGCATTAGACCCTCCTCAGGGTTCGTGCAAAAATTATGAAACCAAGAAAAGTAACTCCAAAACCCAGCGACCGTCTACTGGCGGACATTAGGAAGCATAAGCTGACTATAAAGAAAGGCAAAAATAGCCATGGGGAAAGAAACATAATTATACTAAACCAAACTTGGAAGCGGGCCCGACACCGGCTCTCGGTTACCTATGATTGTGTTATCCTAGAACTGTAGGGCGACGTCCAAAAAGTCCACCCTGAGAGAGTTTCTTGAACAATCCAAAAAGTACCAACCGGACATCATCTTCCTATCTGAGACAAAAGCACACGACCCTGATGTTCTCAAAAAATTTAGCATCCTGAGGCTGCCTCACACTCATACTGTCAACGCTACTCCCCAGCACGCTGGGGGTTTGTGGCTTGCGTGGAATAACAAGATCAATCTCACCATCCTTACTTCCACTCCCAATGGTATTGATGTTATCATTCAGTCTCAACCTCCATCTCACCAGGCAATCATAGCAATATTCCCTGGCTTTGCTCCTTCACTTATGGCCCTCAAGACACCCAAAACCGAAATTTGTACTAGAACGCCATCACCACCCTAGCTAGCTTTATCCACATTCCCTGGATGATCATAGGCGACATAATTGAATCACGTGTAAAGAGGAAAGTTTGGCAAGATTGCATTCGATAACACGATCCATAATCCTCTAGAGGCTTTTATCTTCGATGTCTCTATGGTCGACCTGGGCTTCACTGGGGTCCCGTTCACTTGGTCCAATAAAAGAAGAGGCACCGCTCTGGTTAAACAGCGTTTGGATCGAGCCCTGGCCTCCATACCATGGCGCACCGCCTTCCGGACGCTTCTATCCTGAACCTGCCAATCATTGGGTCAGACCATGGTCCCATCCTGCTGAACACCGACATGGTTGGTTACAACCTCCCGAAGCAATTTTATTTCCAATCCGCCTGGATGAAGCACGAGCGCTGTAAAGGGGTTATCGACAAAGCTTGGAGTCTGGAGCAAGTAGGCTCCAGGCAACTAAGACTCTGCAAGAAACTTTGGCATACAATGCAAAGCCTATCACCTGGAACAAGGGAGAGTTCAATCTCCCTAACAATTGCATCCGCCTACTTAGAGATTAGATCAACACTATCCAGCAAGAGGCCACCACGGAGGCAAACACTGAACTCAAGCAAAAACTTCAGGATAAGTTGTTAGGAATCCTCGACCGCGAAGAGGCCCTCTGGCAGGATAAGTCTTGAGAGCTCTGGCTCCAAGAGGGGGACAGGAACACAAAATTTTTCCACATCTCCACCATCTGTCGCCGCCGCCAAAATGCAATCACCAGGATTCGCAAAATGGATGGCTCATGGGGGTAGGACAGGAAAGAGATCGGTGATGCGTTCATCGATTTCTGCCGCCAACTCTTTACAGCCTCCCATCCGAGACTGAAGATCCAAGACCTCAACATTATGGAGAAGATGATCACGGATGAGAGAGAATGAGAAGACATGAGCAGATCACCCGAGAGCCTACCATGGAGAGCTTAAAGAAGCCCTCTTCTCTATGAACCCTCATAAGGCGCCCGGGCCTGATGGTTCACTCTACTATTTTACCAGAAAATGTGGGAAACGGTCAAGCGCGACCTCTTTAAAGTAACCCTAGCATTCTTCCAAGCGGGCCATTTGCTCAAGGAATTTAATCACACAAATATATTCTCATCCCTAAGAAGAAGAACCCCGAGAACACGGACCAGTTTCGGCCCATTAGCCTGTGCAACGTTAAGCTTAAGCTCATCACAAAGATTTTGGCCACCAGACTGCCCCCCCTCCTCAACAAAATCATTTCGCCCGCGCAGAATGCTTTCATCCGGGCCGTCAGATTTTTGACAATATTGTCATAGCCCAGGAAATCCTGACAGCCCTCAAGAAGAGAAAGGTGTCTCAACTTGCATGGTAGTTAAGTTAGACCTTAGCAAAGCTTTCGATAGAGCCGAATGGGATTCCTTCACGACACCCTTAGAACCATGGGTTTCCACGACAAATGGTACGATTGGATCCATCAATGCATTTCTTCCACAACTCTTTCTTTTAACCTTAATGTATTTTTAATATTGTAAGGATTGAGAAAATATTTATATAAAGTTTAATGAGTGACGCTCTGTAAGGTAAGGAAATTGTACTTTGCTACAGGTACAGCTTCGAAACCCCTGCTCAGGCCGAAAATCATTTTAATGCGCACTTCACAAACAATCCTGAGTAGGCCTTCCCAAGGGTTTCACCAGGGTAACCAAACGTGCCCCTAAAAAGGCCGCCCGTAAGTAATCACCTTTTCACTATACCCTCCCTGTCGTGGGACATCGTGTGTAACTATTATTTGATTGATCAAATGTTTAATTTTTGCAACAACGCCTAGATAAGGGTGAAACAAAACGGGATTTCATCACCCGTGCGAGCCCATACATTAGGACCCTGGGAGTTCATCACCGGTTTTTAATCTTTTTGATATCGACAGTCCCGACCAATTTAAAAGATTTTCAGATAAGAAGCCGTAAAAAACATAGTTAATCAAAAGGCTTCGCTCAGACCTGGAGCAACACGCTCACTAGGAAAGCCTAATAAGTGGCTACATTTGTTGGAGGACGTACGTTCCCTGGCATAGCTAGTGTGGATAGGTGACTTTAAGCGGTTCGCCCCGCCTTCCAACACAGGTGCATATAGGTGACTAGATAACATGTGAGCTATTGCCAAAGTGAGTAAAAACAACTCAAGTATGAACCGATCTACTGTCAGAGTAGGAGCATTGAACCCTGAGACGGGTTCACAACTTAACCTAAATAGAGACCAGTAAAACGCTTTGAGTGCTTGCATCATTTTTAGGTCTTTTAGTGTGTTCACATATATTGATTGAGTTGTATGATATATTGGGGAAACACCCAAGCTCAGACTAAGAACACTGCTAGAATCAATATGAGTCAGACTGATGGGACTAATGGTCCCGAACCTTCTATTCCTAGGAACGGTATGGACCTGCTGTTGTGGAGAGAATCACTCTCTGCAATCAAATGTATCCTACAATTGTGAGAAAACCTTCATGTATTGTGATCCTAGAAATATAGGAAACTTTGAGTTAAACCGGGATTCTTGTCTATGCTTCCCAAATTTTATGGTAGTCCCACTGAAAACCCGTATAACCATCTTGGGACTTTAGGGACATATACTTATTTTAAACTTTGACGTATTACAGATGATTCTCTCAAATTACGTGTGTTCCCTTTTTTCTCGTATGGGAAACCACGCGATTGGTTATACACTCTTAAGGAGAACTCTGTAAACACGTTTGAACAACTCGTTAAGGAGTTTTTGAAAAAATATTTCCTAACCATAGAACTGCTAAGATACGACAGAGTATCTATAGCTTCACGCAAACCAAGGAGAGTCATTATATGACTACCTGCAAAGGTTTAGGGATTTAGAGCAAGGATGCCACATCACAGGATTCAATTGATTCATATAGTTCAAACTCTCTATGAAGGTCTAATTATGATACTAGAGTTGTGTTCAGTCTATGTGCGCAGGTACATTTGATGAGAAAACTAACACTGAAGCTTAGAAATTTTTAAATGATGTAGCTGATAAGACCTACCAATGGCAAACTATGAGAGAGAGAAAGACCTGTCACAGTGCAAATGTACACCAAGTGGACTCTAATTCAGAGTCTGCCACTTTTAGAACTATTCTTAATAAAATTGAGAACTTAGAGATCAGGAAAGGGAACAACTCCCTACCACTTCTTCTGTAAACCATGTGGCGATGCTACTTTGTGTGGTATGTGAAAGTTTGGACCATCTAGTCCAAGATTGCCCTGACGTGCTTAGTTTTAAAGAGGGTGGGAAAGACCAGGCAATGCCATGTATCAACGTCCCAATAGCCAACCTTTCAATGGTGGATGGAATAATAATTCTAACAACTCCAATTCTTGGGTAAATAGAAATTACCAACGAGGTTCTTCTGGTAGTGCCCCTTATCAGCCGCATAACCAAGTAAACCAACACAAGTATAGTTCCTCGTGGCAACAAAATCTATCATACCAAAGTCCCCTTAATGTGCCTTATGTTTCTCTGCATAATAGGAATCTGCCTACTCCTACCACGTCTTTAGAGATCCTCTTAAGGCATTTATGCAAGTAACTTAGTCGTCTATTGCCAAACTTGAGGGATAAATAGGTCAAATGGCAACAGAGATAAGCACGAGAGACAAAGGAACGTTCCCCGGTCAAACTCAAGCTAATCCTAAAGGGAATACTGAACATTCTAGATCTTCCAATCGTGATGGAGTCAACACCGTCATTTCTCTTAGGAGTGGTACGAAAATTGATAATCTGGTAGTAATGCCTAAGGAACCCGTGCTGGAATTCAAAGTAAAGCCATAGAAGAACCGGTGAGTGAGGGAAAAACTGCGATAACACATGTTCAGTCGTTGGCTCCTTTTCCTCAGCGGTTAACTCTTGTTAAGAAGGGCAACGTCTATGAGGAGATTTTAAGGATTTTTAAGCATTGTATGATTAACATTCATATCCTTACAGCCATAAGGCATATTCCTAATTACACAAAATTCCTTAAAGATTTTGCACTTTAAAGTGGCGCATATATGTCCCGAAAATGGTTTTTCATGTTCACGAGAGTGATACGTCTATTCTTTTAGATGCATGTTAGTGCTGTCATTTTGCGTAAATCCCTTCCAAAATACAAGGACCCAGGATGTCCTAATATTTCATGTACGATTGGGACCCGTAAAATAGGAAGAGCTCTACTTGATTTAGGTGCCTCCGTGAACCTCATTCCTTACTCTGTCTATGAGCAGTTGGATATCGGAGTACTTAACCCACAAATAGGACCCTTCAGCTAGCTGACCGATCTATTAGGATTCTTGGGGTGTAATTAAAGATGTGTTGATCCAGATTGAGCAGTTTGTTTATTCACTAGACTTTGTTGTGTTAGATACTGAGCTAGTGGCAAACCCTGAGGACGAGATCCCTGTGATTCTAAGTAGCCCTTTTTGGCAATAGCTAATGCGGTAATCAATTGCCGCAATAGAATTATGAAGTTGACCTTTGGGAACATGACAGCAGAATTAAATATTTTTAATGCGTCGCATTCCCTTCTAATTCTAAACCACTTGAGTGCAATATGATCCAGAGTCTTGTGAGCAACACTTTTGAGAGGACAAGTACCTCAGATCCCTTAGAAGCATTTTTGTCCCACTTTGATGGAGATCGTGAGGACGATTCATACATCCATGAGGTGAAAACCTTATTAGATTCGGTTTAGAAATTTCAGAGCCGGATGGTGAGCATGGAATCTTAGATGCTAAGAAATCCATTCGGAGGCTCAAGTAACCTCCCCAAAGATAGAGCTTAAACCTCTACCCGGTCACCTTAAGTATTTCTTTCAAGGTCTTGACGGATATGCCCGTCATTATTGCAGCTGACCTAGAACCCCTTCAGGAAGAGAAGTTGATTCATGTTCTTAAGGGAAATACGAAAGCTATTGGCTGGAGTATAGAGAACATTAAATGAATAATCCCTCGGTTGTATGCATAAAATCAATTTGGAAGATAATGCCAAAAAGTTTAGGGAAGGACAGCAGAGATTAAACCCAACTATGGCTGAAGTAGTTTGGAAAGAGATTTTAAAACTCTTTGATGCTGGGATCATCTATCCTATTTTTGATAGTCTGTGGGTTAGCCGATCCATGTTGTCCCGAAAAAGTCAGGAATCACCGTTGTAAAGAACGAGAATAACGACCTTGTACCCACTAGAATGACCACTGGATGGAGAGTCTGCATAGACTACAGGAAGCTTAACTCGGTTACTAGGAAAGATCACTTCCCCTTACCTTTTATTGACCAGATGCCCGAACGACTCGCTGGGCACAAATTTTATTGTTTCTTAGATGGTTACTCTGGGTACAACCAAATACCCATCGTATCGGAGGACCAGGAGAAAATAACTTTTACATGTCCTTTCGCCACATTTGCCTACCGTCGCATGCCCTTTGGCTTATGCAATGCTCCTGCGACGTTTCAGCGTTGCATGTCAAACATTTTTCTGACATGGTATAGCGATTCCTTGAAGTTTTCATGGATAACTTCTCATTATTTGGCAACTCATTTGACTAGTGCCTTCATCATCTTTCTCTAGTATTACTCAGATGGCAAGAAAAGAATCTCATTTTAAATTGGGAGAAATGTCACTTTATGGTGAAAAAATGGATAGTTTGGGGGAATATCAAAAGTAAAAAAGGAATAGAAGTTAACCAGGCCAAAATAGATGTCATTTCTAACCTCCCCCCACCACGAAATGTCAAGGACGTCCGTTCCTTTCTAGGACATGCAAGTTTTTACCGTCGTTTTATCCAAGATTTTAGTAAGATTGCTCATCCTTTAAGTAGACTTTTGGCCAAGATGTGGTATGAGTTTGATGCCCTTGTCTTGTAGCTTTGATAAGCTTAAGACCCAGCTCATAACACTCCTATTATTAGACCACCTGCTTGGAATGAACCATTCGAGTTAATGTGTAATGCTTCTGATTATTCTGTAGGCGCTATTTTGGGACAACGGATTGACAAACACCCCCATGTCATACACTACGCCAGTAAAGCGTTAAAGATGCCCAATTGAATTACACGACCACCGAGAAAGAACTCCTGGCCATTGTTTATACGCTAGAAAAATTTAGATCTTATCTTATAGGATCTAAAGTGATTGTTTACACGGATCATGCCGCGCTTCGACATCTTTTATCAAAGAAAGATGTTAAGGCAAGTCTAATCCGGTGGGTATTACTTTTACAGGAGTTTGACACGAGATTGAGACAAAAAGGGGTCAGATAATGTAGTAGCTGACCATCTTTCCGTATAGTGATTGAGTTTGTTGATGAGTCCTTACCGATTAGGGAATCTTTCCTGATGAACAGCTTATGTTGTGAATTTAGTTCCTGAGTTGCCGTGGTTTGCATACATTGTTAATTACTTAGCCACGGATACCATCCTAATCATTGGACTAAACCTGACAAAGATTGTTTCTTTAGTCAAGTAAATTACTTCTTTGGGATGATCCAGATTTTTTTAAGTATTGTACTGACCAAATCCTAAAGAGATGTGTTCCCCAGTCTGAGTTTACCAATATTCTATCATTTTGCCACACTCAAGCTTGTGGAGGCCACTTTAGCTCTAAGAAGACCGCTGCACAAAATTTTGCAATGGGGTTTCTATTGGCCTACCTATTTTGATGCGCATGCATTTTGCAAAGCGTTCGAGAGATGCCAGAAAATTAGAGCCCTTTCTCGACGAAATATGATGCCCTTATACCCAATTTTAGTTATTGAACATTTTGAAGTTTGGGGAATTGATTTTATGAGCCCTTTTCCCAAGTCTTTTGGATATGAGTACATCCTAGTTAGAGTGGACTATGTATCAAAATGGGTTGAAGCATCCCTTCGAAAACGAATAACAGTGCAGTTGTTCTCAATTTAGAAAAAAAAAATATTTTTCTCGATTTGGAGCACCTGGGCAATCATTAGCGATGGAGGGTCACATATTAACAACAAAAAATTTGTTGCCCTTGTCAAAAGTATGATGCAACCCATAAGGTGGCAACACCTTATCATGCCTAAACGAGTTGGCAAGTCGAAGTTTCTAATAGGGATATCAAAATATTCTCCAAAAAACGGTTAACCTAAATCGCAAAGATTAGTCTGTAAGATTAATTGATGCACTTTGGGCTTATCGCACTGCATATAAAACCCCGATTGGAATGTCACCTCTACCGACTCATCTATGGAATGCATGCCATTCCAGTTAAACTTGAGCATAGAGCATTTTGGGCAATCAAAACGGTTAACTTTGACACTTCTACAGCTGGGTCCCACCGAAAACTACAACTCAATGAGTTGGATGAGCTCCAAAAAATGCATATGAATCTGCAAAGATATAGAAAGAAATAACCAAGGCTTTCCATGATAAAAATATCTTGCGAAAGACCTTTGAAGTTGATCAAAAAGGTCTACTATATTCTTCGCGTCTTCATCTGTTTCCCGGAAAACTTCGATCTCTTGAACCGGGCCGTTCATTGCCAAAACTGTTTTCCCACATGGGGCTATTAAAATTTTGACCCTCGTACTAGTAACATTAATAAGGTTAATGGACAAAGACTTAAACCGTTTCACAAGTACTTTACAGGTTCAAGTGAGGATATGAATCTTCAGGATCCATCATATGGAACATATGTATCTTTATTTTTACCCATAGTCTTATCTAGTTTGGAGGTACCTACCATCGTCTGGCTGAAGATGTTAAACTTAGAGCTTACGGGAGGCAACCCTTATCATGTTAAAGTATATTTTTAGATTTTTCCTGTTCTTTCATTTTTGGCCAATGTGGGGATATATGCTGATTCAGTTGAGGGTGGGATAAATAAATTTTCATAACTTTTTCCAAGAAAAGTTATTATTCTAGGACATTCTGGTATTGTAGACATTTTTGGTTTACTCTGATCTTTGGACATTCTTAGAATCCTAGAGTTGCACTTGGGATAAAATGATAAGGTATGGTTTATTTTAAATAGTAAATTGTTAGTGCGTTAAGAATTTTTAAGTTTTTGGTACTACCATCCTATTAGATGTTTTAAGAAGAAAATCACATTTATAATTGTACTTCACGTAGTTATGTTATCAAGGTTTTGTTAAAACTAACTATCACATTTTGATTAATCAACAGTTTGGGTTAAGAAGAATCTGTAACAATGAAGACATTTACTTAGGAAAATTGTTTCTCATAAATTCATACTAAGGGTTTGTATGTATTCACAAGTTATTGGCTCCTTCACGAAGCTGACATACTCGTACAAAAAAAAACTTTCACAATTCAAGGCCCTCGCAAGATTTAGAACTGAAAGAGGAAGAATTTTTATTAATCTCGAGGCAAGTCATGAATCAATGTGAAAGTAAGAGACCAAAAAAGTAAAAAAAACTAGTCTCTACGAGTATAGTTGAGAACTATGTGAAGGAAGACAAGTTGTACGTATAAAAAAGCAAATAAAAACTCAAAATGCAAAGTTTTACCATGAAAAACTTGTGTGGATAGATATTTTCCCTGAAAGATTAATAAAAGAGAGCGAACAAACTAAGGTACTTGTCGAACAAACTTTTAGATTTCTTTCACCATACTAAAGATAAGGCTAAGGCTATTTGAAAGGATTATCAAACTCCTTGATTTGAAACTAAATTCACTACACAAAAGATGATATTCTAAAACTTGATCTAATCTGATAGTAGTAAAATTGACTTGATAAATTTTAAGCATATCTAATGATTAACCCTCGTTTTAAGTGTTATATCTTTGAGATAAATTCAATCCATTTTAGAGATACCAGGAGCAATAATTGTTAGTTGTTTATAATACCAGAACGTCTGTGATAGAATTTTATGGGTATATTCACTGAAAACCTTCATGAGACACAACTCGTTCTATAGAGGTAACCTATAGGTTGAAAGGCTGTTGCATACGCTAAATACAATCGTAAGAAACCACAAAAGAGTTTAGTTTTCTTTTCTACGGCTTGAGTTTCTTGCCTTTTCCCTTAGTCATTTTTTACCCAAATGCAACAAACTAGGTCACCCACTTGAAAAGTACACTCAACCCGATGCTTGTCGCGTCGAGCCTTATACTTCACTTAAGATGTGTTGTATAAAATGCAACCACGAACCATACGAGCAACATCCTCCTACATCTTCGGCCAAAAGACATAATGCCACAAATGCAAAAGAGTCTGCTCAACCCGAAATGACCTGCAACTCTCAAATAATGAGCCTCCTAATCCAATATAAACGGTCTCCACCCTCAGGATTACATAGAATAGTTCCCCTGAAAAACAAACCATCCTACAATTCATACTCACATGTCGTGCCCTGCAGCAACTCCTGGTAAATTATACTACGCCTCTTGTGATCATCATATCCTACAAACATACTCCGACGAAATAATAGACGGTATTTCCATAGTTACCAACATAGCGAAAATAGTTAGTAATGGGGGTCAAGATAACCTGTCAGCCATTTTGTTGTCCACTCCCTTCCTATACTTGATAATCAAGGGGAATTATTATAGATACGACATCCACTTCATCTGGCTAGCTTGTTGTAGCTTGGACTATGTACCTTAAAATTGGAACAGTTTGTGATCAGAATAAACCACAACCTCCTCTTACAACGTCCCATTTCGGTTTATTACTTTGAAGACTTTGTCATCGTAGATAACACTTTAGCCGATGTACCCTCTTGAACTAATCGCACCATTAACATAAACTTGCCGCTCGCATTAACCAACCGCTTCACCTGAGTTGCTATTACTAAATTATTCGTGGTGATATGCTCATTACAAGTATTGATATGGAACTTTTTCTCTCCTTCACAAGACGATACTTGCAAGCTCTACAGTAATAAATTGTATCTCGGTCCCAAAGATAAGGGCTACCCAAGATGACCTGATACACATCTAAAGGAACCACTTCACACGTCACCTCATCAATAAACCTTTCATGATCGCAAACCTAAATGTATACTGCTTCGTGATCATCAACTCCGCATTTTTCTAAATCCACCCCAAACCATACAGTTTAAGATGAGCTATAGTATTCAAACCCATCTTCTCAGAAATCAAAATTTCTGACTACCCAGATTAACAATAGCTTCTACTAAGCTCTGCTTCACCTGAATACTGATATAAAAAGTTATTCCCGACTCTTCTCTCGGTAGCATAGTCTGCTAAAATATAATAGCAAGCTTAGATTCGGTTTATATAATCTGGAAGGTTAACAACCGCTACGGCTAGTGCTATCTTCTCTTGCTCTTCTCCTCCTTCGTCTTAAGCTCGGGGTAAAGTTTACAACATTTATCTAAAATATGCCCACTCTTCTTACAATGACTACAATAATTCTCCTGAACGAAGACCCCTCTCCTTTGGAATCTTTATGCTCATTCTTTCAACTAGACTTGTACCCCAACTTATTTTTGTCGTCTTCTTTGTCACTCTTCAAGTATTTGCCTTCAATAGCAATTGCTTTAACGTTAGCGCGCATCTTCGATATTGTCCATAGTAAAAAGCTTTAACTCTCTTCTAATAGACTCCAAAAAACGCTCCGTGTACTTCATGAACACCTCAAACTTGTCTACATCGATGTCCAAACCAATGCTTGGTTATGAAACGTCATAATGTACTCTTGTACGGATTGCCTATACTTTTGCACCAATTATGCTATTTAAATCATATCTCTTGCTCATATAACCAATCGGATAAAATATTTCCTCACTAACACCTTGAACTCCTCTAACCCAAGTTTCCTACTTTGTGACGTTTCTGATAGGACCTCCACCACTTGAGTGCATAACTTACGAATTTCAATATCGAAAGCATATATTCTGAACATTGGAGTATCATAAACGGAAAAGTAGGTTTCTAACCTATCTAACCAATATCCAACTTGTCAACATCGATTGACCGTTGAATACTGAAATTTTGATTCTAAAATCGATACGAAGATTGCGCATAGGATTCTTTGACTTACCAATAACTGATCTCTCCTCGACGGATTCGGTATCATAGAATCATTATCTACCTCTCAATACCACCGTCTCTATCCACCTAATCCGTAACCCCTTTCTTCTTCGTGCGTTCTCACCGTTTTACCGAAGTAGAAGCTTTCGCAAGGTTTGTGAGACGTAATTGATCTACTAACTCCCCTAGAGTAGTACTTAGGTCAGAAACTTTCGTTTTCAACTTTGTGAGTTGATCTTAAAAAATTTTCATCTTCAAAGTTACATTCTTCTTTGAGCTAGGTTTTCGGTGAATCTCCAATAGACTCACTAGGTTCTCCTTCGTTTGCTTGAGTCGGTCACGCGTAGTGACCATAAACCACAATTCCCCCCCCCCCCCCCCGAGAATCGTTACTAGAGCTCTGATACCACTTAATCTATAATTGAAATGAGAATAACCTAATTTAAAAAATAATAATAACACAAATTGTGGGAGAATTTCCCTTTTGGAGCTTCAATTGCTCAATAATTTGATTTTAATTGAATTACTCTCGAAACTCTCAGTCTCTCTTATGAAAACTTAGATTAATCTAAGATAATTTTATCTTACCCAGCTTTGTCCATTATAGGGTTACAAGTTTCTAGTTACAAGGTCGAACCATTATTCCCTTGAAATACCTAAAATATTGAAAGAATACGATAGTCATTCGAACGAACCCATGAGTCGTTTGAACGACTTGCCAACTTAAGCCTAAAAATAGCCTTAGCGTGAATTGGTCTCCAGGTCGTTCGAACCACTTCAAATATCGTTCAAACGACTGCTAAAAATAGACTCATCTCGAATGGTCTTCTGGGATCTCCGGGTCAAATAGACTCAGTTCGAATTGGTATTCTGGGAACTTCTGGTCGAATAGACTCAACTCGAATTGGTCCAAGTCAAATGACTCAGCTCGAATGTGTCTTTTGGGAACTCCAGGTCGTTCTCTATATCGTTCGAACGATTCCAAGGTTCATTCGAACGAGTTGGCATCTTTTGAAGGGGTTCGATCTTTAGATCCTCCTGGATCACAGTAAGATGACAAGTTCAGTTCTTTTGCTTATCCCACTCAAACCATTAATTGGAGTATGAATAGTAGAAATGTCTACGTACAAAGAAGCAAGGGTCTTGTGTTCAACTTTCAGCCGAAACGAGCCACCGGCTGACAGAAACCCGACTTACACGGTGATGTATTTTTCTCTCTAAAAAATGTCACATCCTCTCAAGTGTGTGTGTGAGTGAGTGTAGGGGAATCTTCCCCGCAAACAAAAAATACATCCATTATTAAGATAGCTATTATTTAGTTGTATTTGAACAAGGCCAAAGCTCCTCACTAGAAGGTTCACTCTTTTTCTCTTATTTTTGGTGCTGCCATCATTTAACAAATTCAAATATGAAAGGAACAAAGTCTCACCGCAGCGGTAATTGAGGCGGATGATGCATCCACATCTGGTAAAGCTGATTCATTGTTGTATTTGCGTATGAAGTTGTTAGTGGCATACTGACATTTGTCATGCATACCGTTTCTAGGTTGCTTAGACATTTTCCGAGAAGAGGGTCCGAGGAGATTAAAAAGGGTGTTATTGCATTTTCATTGATATATCGTCGGATATTCTTCAGAATGTATAACCTACTAGATCTGAGCTTATGGAAAACATATTACATCCGCTGATCACAGTAATTCTTGTATTAATGACAGAATAACTCTGAGCATGCTTTGTCTTGTTTTACTGTGATACCCCTAGAAAGTTTATTTTGCATCTTCTTTCTCTCTTAGAACTGATGTCTGGCCTTCTAATTTCAATATTTTGAATATTTTGAATATTTTGAAACCTGAATATTTGCTCGAACCTGCACTTCATGTATATTTTGCAGTGCAAGCTCTGCTCAATAAGTGAGACATGAGCAATCTGGAGAAGAAGTAGTGAAATTTGAGGACGATGCTAGAAGCCGAATATGGGTCTGTCTACTATTGTACAAAGGCTGAAAGGAAACATTATCAGGAACCCATCGTAGTTGTGTGCCCTGTTATTGGAATCATAATCCATAAATCAACAATATTGGCGCTTTCATGTTATAGTCTTATTATGGCAACTTAAACCTTACGATAATTAATGGTTGTTGGATCCCGTAGACCCCGACACCCATTCAGTCACTCGAGTAGCTGAGTATGTTGTTGGATCTCTGACAATAGGAGTCGGATCCCGTAGACCCCGACACCCATCAGGTAAATATGCGTCAACTCCTCCACTACTGATCTGGAAAAAACTCCAATATGGCAGACAACGGGCAACCAACTTATTAAAACCAATCTCCAGATTCTCCACAAACCCCACCTGAACTAAAAAGATAAAATCTCTTTCTACTCTACTTTGGTAGTGATTGTTAAGTGCACTCTCTTGGATAATGAATCCAATGAACCATTTTGGTGGATACCACAACTAAAACATTGTGCGATGGAGATTAATAATCTATAATTGTAATTGGGAGTAAATGGGCAGCATGATCCTCCCATTTTTGAAAGAAATCATTAAACGAACAAAAAAAACTTTCAAAACTATCTCAAAGGTTGCTTTATTTTGGAGGGGAAACATGTTCGCTTGGATATTTATTAAGCTTTGTATCCACGTGTAAGGCGACTCTGAGAATGCAACCCACTTATGAATCTCACTTTGAACACAGATTTCCTCACATGTAATAAAACTGCGATGGAATTATTGCATTGCATGATCAACATAATCAGATATCTCCGAGAATGCAAACCTACTAGATTCAGTTTTTCTTGCATGTAATTATTGTTATCTTGCATCTTAATAATCACTCTAATCAGATCTCTCTGTTTTTTCTCCTGAACAAAATCTGACGAAAAAGCAAATGTTTGGTGAGAAGAAAAACCACGATGAAAGTTCAACTTATACATTCATTAATAGTTTCTTTAACCATCACCAGTCACAGTCACCAGTCACCAGTCACGTTAACATAACCCAGAACACAAGTGGTCACAAAAACACGACAAATGAAAGATCAGCATCAGTGCCCCATTGGTTGACTAAACACCAAAACTATCCAAATTTTCAAACCTAAAATAAAAAGCTGATTGGAGTAAAAGAAACAAAAGTCTTCACATTGATAACAATCAAAACTAAAGCAAAAGTAGACAGACAAGAAGATCTGACACCAACTCTTTTTCTTTACCAAATCCACATTCTCCGTCATTTCCACAACCCCACAATCTTCTTTATCTTTTTCACTTTCGATTTCTGTCTCTCAATTAAAATTTCGGGGTTTTGAAAGTACATCAAAGATAGAATGTAGTATTGTACATTGGACCTGAGTCTTTCCGTTAGTGATCTATGACGACTCCAGAATTAGACCGGTTGTATCAGTCGTTGATTGGGAGTGGTTGTGCTCGCCTTCATACGTTACAATCAGCATTGTTGAGTCGTCTAATGCTCTCTCGACATGTTTGCGTGCAGGACATCCTCTTAAGCTACTGCATTTGTAGTAGCCCCTGAAAATCACACGAATAAATAAATAAATAAATAAATAACAAAATACAGCAAAACTGTCTAAATGCACCTCTTAAACGCACAAACTGCTTATTGCACATAATGTTGGCCCCATAGTGAGGACAGTACAAATTAGGAATTTCTCTCCCTACACACTGTGCAATGTGTTTTTTTTTCCTAATCCCGACAATATATTTTTACCTATGCAATGCATTAGCTCGACATATGTACTAAATTAGCTACTAGTGACAAATTCTCACATGGTTACATGTTTCAATTACATTACCATAATTATTTCTCTCACTATTTTAAACTATAATTCAATTAGCCTTAACCAACATTTAATGTCAAGTAGACACGAACTACTTAGATATATTAAGTACCTGTATGACAATCAAACTTAGTAAATGCACGACCTCTCTAAATGCACATTTTGGAATGATCTCAAGAGTATGCATTAGATAGGTTTCACTGCAATCAGAATTGGTTTATAACTCATTGTCAAACTCACCAAAATGATTCAATGAGTCAAATAAAATTACGAATGTTAAAAGAGTATGTCCCCGTACGTGAACTAAATATAGCACTCTAGGTATTCGATACACTTAAAGTTGCATGTCACTCAGAATTAAAAACACCATCTTAAAATTAGTTTGTGGCAATGCCAAAGATCATTTATGTTGGATGGAAGGCTATATTCCGTTATCGAAGGCCACTAAAATCAAGAGTTCACTTCTCACGAAATAATGTCCAAATTCTTTGACTATTTATCTGCTTTTGAGGTAATACTTAATATATTAAGTCGGCTCCCAATCTATTTTAATGGCAAAAAACTCAAAAATATATCACTAAATTTCGCGACCATCCAATGGATATGCTATAAAATAGTATTATACACTAGTTAATCTGATACTTATTAGAGTTCCTACTTATTATACCCCTTTTGTTAATGACGAAAAACCAAAACAATGCACAAAATTACATGACCTTTCTAAAAGACTATTATACCTTTATATCACATAGCTAAATAACACGCATAAAGGGGTAAAATAGTACTTTAAATATGGTTATAATGTCAACGAGGCCGAATCACGAGTTAACTCAAAGTGAGTAGAAAGAATTGATATGAGTGAGTGGAGTGAGAAACAAACCTTGGATGAGGAGATCCTTAATAGGTTTCTGACCGTACTTTCGCCACGAAAAATCATCTGGCGGTATATCGGACATCTTCAAACTTATTGCCGGTACTCTCACCACCTTCTCACTCTTGATTTCCTGTCCAATCAAATTACACAAATTAAATACCAGTATTTCGAGCTATGTTGCTTAAATTAAATAAAATAAGATAAACAACGCACCTTCGCTTAGAACAATGACACCTCCTGAACTATCTCTACTACACTTGACATCAGAAGAGCTACATTCCTCTTCAATGACCACAACGACGAAGAAGAAGAAGAACGCAACGGTGGCCTCCACAAGTCGACGAGTTAGATAAATTCGTAATTGGAAACCCGACGAACTCGATATCCGTTGTTATTATTGTTATTATTATCACCCGTCAACGTAGACAAGAACGAATTACCACCCGAAATCTGTGGGTGAATAGAAGTAGAGAACGTAATCGTCTTCGATTCTATCCTCTCACTATGACCACACCGTTGGATCTAAACACGTTGTTGTTGTTGTTGTTATGAAGAGGTGGTAACCGTGGATGGTCTACCCTACAGGGATCGTAATCGGACCTCTTCTGAAACGGGCGTGAACCTGTTCGGGTGGTCGACCAGTAAGGAGATGAGCTTCTTGAACTTGTTAACTGCCACGTCGAAACTTGTTACAATCTCTGTCGATATCCATTGATGATGATGATGATGATGATAAGTGGTGGAGGTCTCTGAGAGGAGTTTAATGAGTTTTTCGATGCTTTGGAGACCAGAGACTGTCTTCTAGTGTTGTTTCAGGTTCTCTTCTCTTTATCTTCCATTGTTGTAGAACGGGGGGTCGCTCTGAACCATATCCATACCCATCATCAGCTCTACGCCAGGAAGAGAAGAGAGAAAGAAGGAGATTCGAGTCAAACGGTGCCTCAGTACGTCTCGATATAAGGGAGGGGACCTGTTGGTTTCGGTCAAAAGGTATGACCTAGTAGAACTGTGACACGTGTAAATGTTTACAAGAAAAGTCAAGGCATATCTAGTGGTTTTACGGTTTACCGGCTCAAGCGGTGTGACTCGGTAAATCGGAATTGAGTCAAGATAGTTGACTCTATGGGGCATTTGTCGTCTACAGGTGTCACACATGATCAACGAGTTGGGCTCAAACTGGAGTGCATAAGACACTGGGCTAAGCTTGAGTTTAGCATAGAAAGCCCAAAAGAATAGGGTCTAAACCATGGGACGCGCAAAGTAAAGTGGCAATTAGTATTCAATAGTAAACCTTTTCACATGAATTCTTAAATTTTCCCATATTTTCTCACGAAAAGAACACGTCATCGTCCCTTCCAAATGAGTTATCCTGTCAGAAATCGGACCAACAGAGCCACCAACTGATCCGACCCGGATCCCTCTCTCTCACTGTCACTGTTGTTAAGAAACAACAGCAACAACAACTAACGATTGATTTATTGATTCGTAAAACCAAAGCAATCTCTCATTTAACACTCACCAAACCAAAACCATCTCTCCAGATCTCTCTCTCTCTCTCTCCATAAGCAAAGAAACCAGAGAGAAGGAGAGAGGAGAAGAAGAGATGAAGCTCTCTGCATTGCAGCAAAACTTCACAAATCGACGAAACAACAGTTTCAGAACAACATCTCCATTGGACTCATCACTTGATGGTACATGCTTAAAATCATCTCCAACAGCGTCTCTCTTCTGGGTAATCCTCCATGCTCTCTGTTGTCTCATCTCTCTCGTTCTCGGTTTCCGATTCTCTCGTCTCATTCTCTTCCTCATCTTCTCCTCCACCACTACAACAACAACAACAACAACAACGACGACGAACCACTACTCAACAACAACACCACTCTTCAAATCAGCCACAACAGAAACCCTAACAATTGAAACCCCAATTGGGAATTTTGACCCCCAGATCAACAGAACCAGTAGTTCCCGTGTCGTCGTGGGGCGACATGGGATCTTGGTGCGGCCCTGGCCGCACCCAAACCCGACCGAAGTGATGAAAGCGCATCGGATACTCGAGAGAGTTCAGA
>JACGCM010002615.1:0-10580 GCA_014058105.1 Kingdonia uniflora
GAGTAAAAAAATATCTAAATATTGTCCCCACAAACCTCCCAAATGTGCTTGTATTTTCACAAGGAATTGGACAATTTTGTGTTATATTATAGGTTACAAAACTATTGCTAAAAAAATACGCAAAATGGAAATTCAAAGCTAAACTCTATGAATAGGTTCTGTGACTATCCTAGAGTCCATAAATATCACAAATTGATCCCAAAAGTGACTCAAATGTGCTCAATTATTTATCCCATGAGCGACCCAAATGTGCTTGTATTTACTCATAAAAATGATCAATTTTGTCACATTTCATAGGCTAAAAAAATACGTAAAATGGAAGTTCCATGTCAAACTCTATGAATAGGTTCTGTGAGTATCCTAGAATCCATAAATATCTCAAATTGATCCCACAAATGAATCAAATGTGCTAAATTATTAATCCCTTTAACGACACAAATGTGCTTGTATTTACTCTTGAAAAAAATTAATTTTGTCTCATTTTTTAATCTCCATAACTATTGAAAAATAAATCCCTAAAATTAAAATTCCATGTCAAACTCAATTAATAGGTTTTGTGAATATATTGGAGTTAGAAAAGATCTAATATTGTCAACAAAAGCGACCCAAATGTGCTTGTATTTACCCATGGAATTGAGCAATTTTTCCTTATATTATCGGTTACAAAACTATTGTTAAGAAAATACGTAAAACAGAAATTCCATGTCAAACTCTATGAATAGGTTCTGTGACTATCCAAGAGTCTATAAACACCCAAATTGATCCCACAAATGACTCAAATGTTCTCACTTATTTATCCCTTATACGACCCAAATGTGCTTGTATTTACTCATGAAAATAATCAATTTTGTCTCATTTTTTAATCTCCATAACTATTGCTAAATAAATCACTAAAATTAAAATTCCACGTCAAACTCAATTAATAGGTTTTGGGAATATATTAGAGTTAAAAAATATCTAATATTGTCCCCACAAGCGACCCAAATGTGCTTGTATTTACACAAGGAATTGAGCAATTTTTTCTTATATTATCGGTTACAAAACTATTGCTAATAAAATGCGTAAAATGGAAATTTCATGTCAAACTCTATGAATTGGTTATGTGACTATCCTAGAGTCCATAAATATCTCAAATTGATCCCACAAATGACTCAAATGTGCTTACTTATTTAACCCTTAAACGACCCAAATGTGCTTGTATTTACTCTTGAAAATAATCAATTTTGTCACATTTTTTAATCTCCATTACTATTGCTAAATGAATCCCTAAAATTAAAATTCCATGTCAAACTCAATTAATAGGTTTTGTGAATATATTGGAGTTAGAAAATATCTAATATTGTCCCCACAAGCGACCCAAATATGCTTGTATTTACACATGGAATTGAGCAATTTTGTCTTGTATTATCGGTTACAAAACTATTGCTAAGAAAATACGAAAAATAGAAATTCCATGCCAAACTCTATGAATAGGTTCTGTGACTATCCTCGAGTCCATAAATACCCAAATTGATCCCACAAATGACTCAAATGTGCTCACTTATTTATCCCTTATGAGACCCAAATCTGCTTGTATTTACTCTTGAAAATAATCAATTTTGTCTCATTTTTTAATCTCCATAACTATTGCTAAAAAAATCCCTAAAATTAAAATTCCACTTCAAACTCCATTAATAGGTTTTGTGAATATATTGGAGTAAAAAAATATCTAATATTGTCCCCACAAACCACCCAAATGTGCTTGTATTTACACATGGAATTGGACAATTTTGTGTTATATTATAGGTTACAAAACTATTACTAAAAAAATACGCAAAATGGAAATTCTAAGTTAAACTCTATGAATAGGTTCTGTGACAATCCTAGAGTCCATAAATATCCCAAATTGATCCCAAAAGTGATTCAAATGAGCTCATTTATTTATCCCATGAACGACCCAAATGTGCTTGTATTTACTCATAAAAATGATCAATTTAATCTCATTTCATAGGCTAAAAAAATACGTAAAATGGAAGTTCCATGTCAAACTCTATGAATAGGTTCTGTGAGTATCCCAGAATCCATAAATATCTCAAATTGATCCCACAAATGACTCAAATGTACTATATTATTTATCACTTAAACGACCCAAATGTACTTGTATTTACTCTTGAAAATAATCAATTTTGTCTCATTTTTTAATCTCCATAACTATTGAAAAATAAATCCATAAAATTAAAATTCCATGTTAAACTCAATTAATAGGTTTTGTGAATATATTAGAGTTAGAAAATATCTAATATTGTCCCCACAAGCGACCCAAATGTGCTTGTATTTACCCATGGAATTGAGCAATTTTTCCTTATATTATCGGTTACAAAACTATTGCTAAGAAAATACGTAAAATAAAAATTCCATGTCAAACTCTATGAATAGGTTCTGTGACTATCCTAGAGTCTATAAATACCCACATTGATCCCACAAATGACTCAAATGTTCTCACTTAATTATCCCTTATACGACCCAAATGTGCTTGTATTTACTCTTGAAAATAATCAATTTTGTCTCATTTTTTAATCTCCATAACTATTGCTAAAAAAATCCCTAAAATTAAAATTCCACTTCAAACTCCATTAATAGGTTTTGTGAATATATTGGAGTAAAATAATATCTAATATTGTCCCCACAAGCGACCCAAATGTGCTAGTATTTACCCATAGAATTGAACAATTTTCCCTTAAATTATCGGTTACAAAACTATTGCTAAGAAAATACGTAAAATAGAAATTTCATGTCAAACTCTATGAATAGGTTCTGCGACTATCCTAGAGTCCATAAATATCACAAATTGATCCCAAAAGTGACTCAAATGTGCTCATTTATTTATCCCATGAACGACCCAAATGTGCTTGTATTGACACATAAAAATGATCAATTTTGTCTCATTTCATTGGCTAAAAAGCTATTGCTAAAAAAATACGTAAAATGGAAGTTCCATGTCAAACTCTATGAATAGGTTATGTGAGTATCCTAGAATCCATAAATATCTCATATTGATCCCACAAATGACTTAAATGTGCTAACTTATTTATCCCTTAAACGACCCAAATCTTCTTGTATTTACTCTTGAAAATAATCAATTTTGTCTCATTTTTTAATCTCCATAACTATTGCAAAATAAATCCCTAAAATTAAAATTCCATGTCAAACTCAATTAATATGTTTTGTGAATATATTGGAGTTTGAAAATATCTAATATTGTACCCACAAGCGACCCAAATGTGCTAGTATTTACCCATAAAATTGAGCAATTTTGCCTTATATTATCGGTTACAAAACTATTGCTAAGAAAATACGTAAAATAGGAATTCCATGTCAAACTCTATGAATAGGTTCTGTGACTATCCTAGAGTCCATAAATACCCAAATTGATCCCACAAATGACTCAAATGTTCTCACTTATTTATCCCTTATACGACCCAAATGTGCTTGTATTTACTCTTGAAAATAATCAATTTTGTCTCATTTTTTAATCTCCATAACTATTGCTAAATAAATCCCTAATATTAAAATTCCACGTCAAACTCAATTAATAGGTTTTGGGAATATATTAGAGTTAAAAAATATCTAATATTGTCCCCACAAGCGACCCAAATGTGCTTGTATTTACACAAGGAATTGAGCAATTTTATCTTATATTATCGGTTACAAAACTATTGCTAATAAAATGCGTAAAATGGAAATTCCATGTCAAACTCTATGAATTGGTTATGTGACTATCCTAGACTCCATAAATATCTCAAATAGATCCCACAAATGACTCAAATGTGCTCACTTATTTAACCCTTAAACGACCCAAATGTGCTTGTATTTACTCTTGAAAATAATCAATTTTGTCACATTTTTTAATCTCCATTACTATTGATAAATGAATCCCTTAAATTAAAATTCCATGTCAAACTCAATTAATAGGTTTTTTGAATATATTGGAGTTAGAAAATATCTAATATTGTCCCCACAAGCGACCCAAATGTGCTTGTATTTACACATGGAATTGAGCAATTTTGTCTTATATTATCGGTTACAAAACTATTGCTAAAAAAATACGTAAAATAGAAATTCCATGTCAAACTCTATGAATAGGTTCTGTGACTATCCGGGAGTCCATAAATACCCAAATTGATCCCACAAATGACTTAAATGTGCTCACTTATTTATCCCTTATGAGACCCAAATCTGCTTGTATTTACTCTTGAAAATAATCAATTTTGTCTCATTTTTTAATCTCCATAGCTATTGCTAAAAAAATCCCTAAAATTAAAATTCATCTTCAAACTCCATTAATTGGTTTTGTGAATATATTGGAGTAAAAAAATATCTAATATTATCCCCACAAACCTCCCAAATGTGCTTGTATTTACACATGGAATTGGACAATTTTGTGTTATATTATAGGTTACAAAACTAATGCTAAAAAAATACGCAAAATGGAAATTCTAAGTTAAACTCTATGAATAGGTTCTGTGACTATCCTAGAGTCCATAAGTATCACAAATTGATCCCAAAAGTGACTCAAATGTGCTCATTTATTTATCCCATGAACGACCCAAATGTGCTTGTATTTACTCATAAAAATGATCAATTTTGTCTCATTTCAAAGGCTAAAAAGCTATTACTAAAAAAATACGTAAAATGGAAGTTCCATGTCAAACTCTATGAATAGGTTCTGTGAGTATCCTAGAAACCATAAATATCTCAAATTGATCTCACAAATGACTCAAATGTGCTAACTTATTTATCCCTTAAACGACCCAAATGTGCTTGTATTTACTCTTGAAATTAATCAATTTTGTCTCATTTTTTAATCTCCATAACTATTGCAAAATAAATCCCTTAAATTAAAATTCCATGTCAAACTCAATTAATAGGTTTTGTGAATATATTGGAGTTAGAAAATATCTAATATTCTCCCCACAAGCGACCCAAATGTGCTTGTATTTACCCATGGAATTGAGCAATTTTGCCTTATATTATCGGTTAGAAAACTATTGCTAAGAAAATACGTAAAATAGAAATTCCATGTCAAACTCTATGAATAGGTTCTGTGACTATCCTAGAGTCCATAAATACCCAAATTGATCCCACAAATGACTCAAATGTTCTCACTTATTTATCCCTTATACGACCCAAATGTGCTTGTATTTACTATTGAAAATAATTAATTTTGTCTCATTTTTTAATCTCCATAAATATTGCTAAATAAATCCCTAAAATTAAAATTCCACTTGACTCCATTAATAGGTTTTGCGAATATATTGGAGTAAAAAAATATCTAATATTGTCCCCACAAACCACCCAAATGTGCTTGTATTTACACATGGAATTGGACAATTTTGTGTTATATTATAGGTTACAAAACTATTGCTAAAAAAATACGCAAAATGGAAATTCTAAGTTAAACTCTATGAATAGGTTCTGTGACTATCCTAGAGTCCATAAATATCACAAATTGATCCCAAAATTGAATCAAATGTGCTCATTTATTTATCCCATGAACGACCCAAATGTGCTTGTATTTACTTATAAAAATGATCAATTTTGCCTCATTTCATAGGCTAAAAAAATACGTAAAATGGAAGTTCCTTGACAAACTCTATGAATTGGTTTTGTGAGTATCCTAGAATCCATAAATATCTCTAATTGATCCCACAAATGACTCAAATGCGCTAAATTATTTATCCCTTCAACGACCCAAATGTGCTTGTATTTACTCTTGAAAATAATCAATTTTGTCTCATTTTTAATCTCCATAACTATTGAAAAATAAATCCCTAAAATTAAAATTCCATGTCAAACTCAATTAATATGTTTTGTGAATATATTGGAGTTAGAAAAGATCTAATATTGTCCACACAAGCGACCCAAATGTGCTTGTATTTACCCATGGAATTGAGCAATTTTTCCTAATATTATCGGTTACAAAACTATTGCTAAGAAAATACGTAAAATTGTAATTCCATGTCAAACTCTATAAAGAGGTTCTGTGACTATCCTAGAGTCTATAAATACCCAAATTGAACCGACAAATGACTCAAATGTTCTCACTTATTTATCCCTTAAACGACCCAAATGTGCTTGTATTTACTCTTGAAAATAATCAATTTTGTCTCATTTTTTAATCTCCATAACTATTGCTAAATAAATCCCTAAAATTAAAATTCCACGTCAAACTCAATTAATAGGTTTTGGGAATATATTGGAGTAAAACAATATGTAATATTGTCCCCACAAACCACCCAAATGTGCTTGTATTTACACATGGAATTGGGCAATTTTGTGTTATATTATAGGTTACAAAACTATTGCTAAAAAAATACGCAAAATGGAAATTCTAAGTTAAACTCTATGAATAGGTTCTGTGACTATCCTAGAGTCCATAAATATCACAAATTGATCCCAAAAGTGACTCAAATGTGCTCATTTATTTATCCCATGAACGACCCAAATGTGCTTGTATTTACTCATAAAAATGATCAATTTTGTCTCATTTCATAGGCTAAAAAGCTATTGCTAAAAAAATACGTAAAATGGAAGTTCCATGTCAAACTCTATGAATAGGTTCTGTGAGTATCCTAGAAACCATAAATATCTCAAATTGATCTCACAAATGACTCAAATGTGCTAACTTATTTATCCCTTAAACGACCCAAATGTGCTTGTATTTACTCTTGAAAATAATCAATTTTGTCTCATTTTTTAATCTCCATAACTATTGCAAAATAAATCCCTAAAATTAAAATTCCACGTCAAACTCAATTAATAGGTTTTGTGAATATATTGGAGTTAGAAAATATCTAATATTCTCCCCACAAGCGACCCAAATGTGCTTGTATTTACCCATGGAATTGTGCAATTTTTCCTAATATTATCGGTTACAAAACTATTGCTAAGAAAATACGTAAAATTGAAATTCCATGTCAAACTCTATAAAGAGGTTTTGTGACTATCCAAGAGTCTATAAATACCCAAATTGAACCGAAAATTGACTCAAATGTTCTCACTTATTTATCCCTTATACGACCCAAATGTGCTTGTATTTACTCTTGAAAATAATCAATTTTGTCTCATTTTTTAATCTCCATAACTATTGCTAAAAAATCCCTAAAATTAAAATTCCACGTCAAACTCAATTAATAGGTTTTGGGAATATATTAGAGTTAAAAAATATCTAATATTGTCCCCACAAGCGACCCAAATGTGCTTGTATTTACACAAGGAATTGAGCAATTTTGTCTTATATTATCGGTTACAAAACTATTGCTAAGAAAATGCGTAAAATGGAAATTCCATGTCAAACTCTATGAATTGGTTATGTGACTATCCTAGAGTCCATAAATATCTCAAATTGATCCCACAAATGACTCAAATGTGCTCACTTATTTATCCCTTAAACGACCCTAATGTGCTTGTATTTACTCTTGAAAATAATAAATTTTGTCTCATTTTTTAATCTCCATAACTATTGCTAAATAAATCCCTAAAATTAAAATTCCATGTCAAACTCAATTAATAGGTTTTGTGAATATATTGGAGTTAGAAAATATCTAATATTGTCCCCACAAGCGACCCAAATGTGCTTGTATTTACACATGGAATTGAGCAATTTTGTCTTATATTATCGGTTACAAAACTATTGCTAAGAAAATACGTAAAATAGAAATTCCATGTCAAACTCTATGAATAGGTTCTGTGACTATCCTAGAGTCCATAAATATCCAAATTGATCCCACAAATGACTCAAATGTGCTCACTTATTTATCCCTTATACGACCCAAATCTGCTTGTATTTACTCTTGAAAATAATCAATTTTGTCTCATTTTTAATCTCCATAACTATTGCTAAAAAATCCCTAAAATTAAAATTCCACTTCAAACTCCATTAATAGGTTTTGTGAATATATTGGAGTAAAAAAATATCTAATATTGTCCCCACAAGCGACCCAAATGTGCTAGTATTTACCCATAGAATTGAACAATTTTGCCTTTTATTATCGGTTACAAAACTATTGCTAAGAAAATACGTAAAATATAAATTTCATGTCAAACTCTATGAATAGGTTCGGTGACTATCCTAGAGTCCATAAATATCACAAATTGATCCCAAAAGTGACTCAAATGTGCTCATTTATTTATCCCATGAACGACCCAAATGTGCTTGTATTTACTCATAAAAATGATCAATTTTGTCTCATTTCATAGGCTAAAAAAATACGTAAAATGGAAGTTCCATGTCAAACTCTATGAATTGGTTCTGTGATTATCCTAGAATCCATAAATATCTCAAATTGATCCCACAAATGACTCAAATGTGCTAAATTATTTATCCCTTAAACGACCCAAATGTGCTTGTATTTACTCTTGAAAATAATCAATTTTGTCTCATTTTTTAATCTCCATAACTATTGAAAAATAAATCCCTAAAATTAAAATTCCATGTCAAACTCAATTAATAGGTTTTGAGAATATATTGGAGTTAGAAAATATCTAATATTGTCCACACAAGCGACCCAAATGTGCTTGTATTTACCCATGGAATTGAGCAATTTTTCCTTATATTATCGGTTACAAAACTATTGCTAAGAAAATACGTAAAATAGAAATTCCATGTCAATCTCTATAAATAGGTTCTGTGACTTTCCTAGAGTCTATAAATACCCAAATTGATCCCACAAATGACTCAAATGTTCTCACTTATTTATCCCTTATACGACCCAAATGTGCATGTATTTACTCTTGAAAATAATCAATTTTGTCTCATTTTTTAATCTCCATAACTATTGCTAAATAAATCCCTAAAATTAAAATTCCACGTCAAACTCAATTAATAGGTTTTGGGAATATATTAGAGTAAAAAAATATCTAATATTGTCCCCACAAGCGACCCAAATGTGCTTGTACTTACACATGGAATTGAGCAATTTTGTCTTATATTATCGGTTACAAAACTATTGCTAACAAAATGCGTAAAATAGAAATTCCATGTCAAACTCTATGAATTGGTTATGTGACTATCCTAGAGTCCATAAATATCTCAAATTGATCTCACAAATAACACAAATGTGCTCACTTATTTATCTCTTAAACGACCCTAATGTTCTTGTATTTACTCTTGAAAATAATAAATTTTGTCTCATTTTTTAATCTCCATAACTATTGCTAAATGAATCCCTAAAATTAAAATTCCATGTCAAACTCAATTAATAGGTTTTGTGAATATATTGGAGTTAGAAAATATCTAATATTGTCCCCACAAGCGACCCAAATGTGCTTGTATTTACACATGGAATTGAGCAATTTTTTCTTATATTATCGGTTACAAAAGTATTGCTAAGAAAATACCTAAAATGGAAATTCCATGTCAAACTCTATGAATTGGTTCTCTGACTATCCTATAGTCCATAAATTTCACAAATTGATCCCGCAAATGACTCAAATGTGCTCACTTCTTTATCCCTCAAACGACCCAAATGTGCTTGTATTTACTCTTGAAAATAATCAATTTTGTCTCATTTTTTAATCCCCATAACTATTGCTAAAAAAATCCCTAAAATTAAAATTCCACTTCAAACTCCATTAATTGGTTTTGTGAATATATTGGAGTAAAAAAATATCTAATATTATCCCCACAAACCTCCCAAATGTGCTTGTATTTACACATGGAATTGGACAATTTTGTGTTATATTATAGGTTACAAAACTATTGCTAAAAAAATACGCAAAATGGAAATTCTAAGTTAAACTCTATGAATAGGTTCTGTGACTATCCTAGAGTCCATAAATATCACAAATTGATCCCAAAAGTGACTCAAATGTGCTCATTTATTTATCCCATGAACGAGCCAAATGTGCTTGCATTTACACATAAAATGATCAATTTTGTCTCATTTCAAAGGCTAAAAGCTATTGCTAAAAAAATACGTAAATGGAAGTTCCATGTCAAACTCTATGAATAGTTCTGTGAGTATCCTAGAATCCATAAATATCACATATTGATCCCACAAAGTACTCAAATGTGCTAACTTATTTATCCCTTAAACGACCCAAATCTGCTTGTATTACTCTTTAAAATAATCAATTTTGTCTCATTTTTAATCTCCATAACTATTGCAAAATAATCCCTAAAATTAAAATTCCATGTCAAACTCAATTAATAGGTTTTGTGAATATATTGGAGTTAGAAAATATCTAATATTGTCCCACAAGCGACCCAAATGTGCTAGTATTTACCCATAGAATTGAGCAATTTTGCCTTATATTACGGTTACAAAACTATTGCTAAGAAATACGTAAAATAGAAATTTCATGTCAAATCAATAATAGGTTCTGTGACTATCCTAGAGTCCATAAATACCCAAATTGATCCCACAAATTACTCAAATGTGCACACTTATTTATCCCTTATACGACCCAAATCTGCTTGTATTAACTCTTGAAAATAATCAATTTTGTCTTATTTTTTAATCTCCATAACTATTGCTAAAATAATCCCTTAAATTAAAATTCCACTTCAAACTCCATTAATAGGTTTTGTGAATATATTG